>ONZH01009270.1:670000-1035631 GCA_900303285.1 Rhinella marina | reverse complement strand
GGTGATCAGCCATCAGAATAAAAAAAATCTTATTACTAAAGCTCAAGATCTATGCGCAAAACATTGCTTGGGGCATCATTTCTAAATTTGGCCATACACATTAGATATATTTTGGCCTAACCCACCAATATCAGTTACATTGGCCCTCAACCTGATATGTATCGGGGTCTTCCGACTCCCAATGGTAGATGTTACCATGTAGATGTTGGGAGACAGGTCAAGTTGGATCCTTTCGTTCTTGGGGCGATAAGCCACTGGCAAAGGTGTGTGTAATCAGCTTTCACTCAGCTGAGCATGCCTCTATGTCTATGAGGGGATCGGGAGAGACAGCTATCTGATGAATGCTCATTAGGCCAACAATAATCTGAAGCGCATGGCCATCTTAACTTTCTGGAAAGGAGTCTCCAAGAATCTCTCAAAATAATCATATTTGGATAAAAACATAAAAAAAGATCTTCTTCGGAGGTAAATTGGGCCAGAGGGATGAAACCGGGATTGTGTGGATCCTTTGAGGTCCTCCAATCTTGGCCAGGGCTTCCTCAGAAGACAGCAAGAATAATAGTAGAGATAAAGTAGTTTTAGGGTTTTCTGAGGAGGGTTACCTTTTTTTCTGGTTTTCCTATGTGGTAAAAAGGCTGCCAATCACTGCTCTTGAGGAACCACAAAATGGGCTGCATGACCAAGCCATTGCAATGTTCTCAACAATCCCTTTATATTTTTTAAGACTAATGTAGGTTTGGCGGAGGGTGAGATAGACGAAAAATGACTGAATGCTCCCAACCAAGGTCAGACTTGCATACCAAAGTACAAGAGAGTCTTCTGTGGGACCAGGCTCTAACACAATAATAGGCTACAAAGCTCTAGCAGAATACAACCCCATTTGGAGGTGATTTTGGAGTCAATCACTTGGTATATTCACATGGGATATTTCACATGATCCTTTTGAATTGATACATCTTGTGTGCACAGTTACCATTGAACCCCAGTCTATATAACATATATTTCCAAAATTTCTGACCATGAGGCTCTGCAGCAAGGACCTGCACTGAAACATCTAGGCTAGGAGGCCTTCTGCTCTGAATAATGGTGGAATAAGCTGAGGTTTTAGCTGAAATCTTTTTTTCTTCTTAACAGTTCAAACAAGACGGGACTGATTTGGATATTATAAATGGTTATGCAAAGCAGTTTGATTGCGCTTTCCCATTATGGCTTGGAAATTTCTTTGCCTCTCTCACTATCTATCATCCAGACTACATAAAAGCCATTCTGTCCAGGCAAGGTGAGGAACAATGCTGGTGAAGTCATTTTTCTTTTTACATTTGCATTTTATTCATTCAAAAAATTGTGTACAGAAATAATTATTTTTTTTAAAAAACAGCGCCACTATGTAAGGGCAGCATCTGGTATCACAGCTGAGTCCTGAAAAGGTCTGAACTGAAAAACCAAACATGGCCTATAGCTTAAATCATTTTGTGACTTTTTGTTCCCCTTCTGCTCTGTATAGTTCATGGAAAACCACAATGCTCCCTGTTTTTATTAATTTTTATTTTATTTTTGATTGCACTTCAACATACTATGTTACCCTAAACATTAATTTCCACAGATATTATTATGTTAAACCTCAACTAATTCCCACCCAACCGCCCCACAGAGGAGAGGGGAAAGAAAACAATGTTTTTTTTCTTTTTGCCTTTTCTTGGCTCCCACTTTTTATAACAGCAGACCTAATGTTTTATGATATGTCACCCCCATGGGCTCCAGCCAGATCTGTTCATAATTTTACTGTGCCTTTATTATAAAAAACATTTTTTAAAAAGCCATTTTTTCCTTGATGGTATTTCAGGATTGGAGATGAACAAATCGATTCTAAGATTTAGATTCAAATTTTGTAAAAGGTTCTGATTGGAACGAACTGAATGTTGTGTGATTCGGGAAAATCGGAGAGAGAGAAGATAAGGATGGAGAGAAACAAGAGAGAGAGAGAGTGTGGGATGTAGAGAGAGTGACAGAGGGAGGGGTGGAGAGGGAGAGAGAATAGAAAGCGGGTGAGAGGGAAGAAGAGAGAGTGATTGAGGGAGGAAGTGAGTGAGAATGATGGAGGGAGGGAGAGAGAGATGAGAGGGAGGATGGGAGGGAGGTGGAGATAGAAACAAGGTGGGAGGATGAGAGATAGAGGGAGGGAGAAAGAGAGAGAGGGTGGGAGGGAAAGAGAGTGAGAGTGACAGAGTTAGATGGACAGAAAAAACAAGGTGGGAGGAAGAGAGACGGAGGGAGGGTGGTAGAGAGAGATGAGAGAGAGAGGGTGGGAGGGAGGGAGAGTGACGGAAGGAAGGGAGATGGACAGAGAAACAGGGAGGGAGGGAGAGAATGACAAAGGGAGGGAGGGAGAAAGAGACGAGAATGAGAGGGAGGGAGATGGAGAGGAAGAGAGAAACTTTACAGGCACTTTCGATTCAGGTTGAATTTCTTGGAACTCAAATTGAATTGGCCGTCTGATTTGGACCAGGATCACATTTTAAGAAATTTGCTCATCTCGATTCAAGATCAATATTTAGTAAATAATGATCTAGGGCCAAGTCTGCGAAATACCCCAACATACATGTAAATGGGATCCAAAGGGACCTTTATTCCCAGAACTGCACTCTACTCTATTGATCCAATACTTGAACAATTTTAGGAACCTCCAAAAATGATGTAGGAATTCTGATCCTTCCATTTAACATCTCAAGTACTCTGATAATATCTTAAAAAGAAAACCGAGTGTACGATATAGTTTATGCTCCAGAAAAAACATGGATGTCCTGTGTGAGGACTTCTTGGAGGCCATGTTCCTTGTACTTCTACAGGATAACGCTTGACAGATTTTAGAACTAAAACCTTCTAGGACCCACCATAATGTCATCTAGACTATGAAGTCTAACCCTGTTGTTTATGAGAATCAAAGTTTTATGCCTCGCTATGCTTAACGAACATATCCTAAATATACCTACCATGTCTTTATAGATCCAAAGGACAACTTTGCCTATCACTTCATCACCCCCTGGATTGGTATGTAACATGGCTTTCTTAGCTGTATCATATCTAAGCAGGCTTTAACCTTACATTTTCTGACCACTGTGTTTCCGATTCCAAACATAACATATTATGGAGGGTGAAATAAGGGATGAGGGTAATGTAGAAAGGACAATGTGGCGTGCCAGACGGGAGGCTTTTTTCTATTATGCAGAATTTTGCCTATTTTTATACCATGTGAATTGGGACTGATGTTGAGTAATAGTGGTCCATCTCTTAAAGGGGAACTATAGTGGAACTGTATTTATGGACAAGTGACTCTTAGTAAGATCATCAGTCTAATTTCTATGGAATTTTATGCAGTCTATTGTTACATGATTTCTGGCTGGGGAAAGGGTGGCCCTAGCATTTCCCAATAGAATTACTTGCAGAGAGTCTTAAAGAGGTTGTCCAGGATTTTTTTTTCAATCCACCACCCCCACCACCAAAAAGGTTTGAAGAAATCTATACTTACCTGTTCCCAGTGTCTCAGTTGTGGCTCCAGGGATTTCACACATGAATGTGGTCACGTGCGCTGCTGCAGCAAATAATTGACCTTATCGATGATATTCTCCCCAAGTGAATTATAAGCCAAAAGTGATGACACGTAATCAATGAGGCCAGTCATTGGCAGCAGCAGTGCACGTGACGCCTTCTGTGATGTGCAGTGAAGACAGCCCGGGAGCCAGATGTCACGAGTGGGCTTGCGTCTGGTATCAGACGTTCTGTGCGGCTTTCAAAAGTGACATAATTTGACATGCTTTTCCCTTGGTTGCTGTTTACCTTACCCCTTCCCCTCAGCTGTTGCGGCTGTGGTAATTATCGTTCTCCTATTTACCCCTTGCTCTCCCATAATCCCTTGCAGTTTATACTTTCTGCCTACTTAGTAGTGTGTGGTGTGGATCTCGGCTGAGATCCGGTTGCTGTGATATCTGCTTAAAGATAAGTGACTTTTTCCCTTTTGTGGTTTTCCTTCTGGAGTCTCCTGTTCGTCCTTACTCTTGGAGGAACGGGTTTACTCTTTCTTGTGTCACTAGCTGCAGGTTTTTTTAGGGTGCATTTATTATTAGGTTCCTGTGTATAAACTCTCCTACAACCCAGGCTTGTTCATACTGGTAGTCAGTCAGGGCCTAGTTTCAGGGTTCCCTGCAGGAGGTGACCGTTTTCCTGGGTTTGGTCTGTTCCCTTCCCTCGTACGCTCGGTGTGGCTATTCCCTCCACACCAGAGTGGCAGAAAGGATAAGCAAGGAGCAGGTAAGTATAGATTTCTTTACTGGTACTGCCTGATTGGAGATAGGGGGAAATAGGATTTAAAACAAAAATTATGGACAGCCCCTTTAAGGATGGTCTGACCCATATTCACATCTTTCACCTATCCTAAATTTACAGAAATATTTACATATATATGTGGGACTGATGATATTACTTTTTTTTGCATCTTTTAGGCTTCATCCTTTAAGTTAAGCAATTTTACTGCATGCTCCTGGCTCTAGAAGTAAAACTTTCATGGTTGATATATATATCTCCACCACTTTGACTTGTCTACTGCCTTTCTGTCTTTCAGGGAAAGGTTTGCTGGTGTTGTCAGGACAGAAATGGTACCAGCACAGAAAACTGTTGACCCCGGGATTTCATTACGATGTTTTGAAGCCGTATGTCGGAGTGATGTCCGACTGTGTTAATGTCATGCTGGTAAGGAGAAATCACCAGGTTCAGAAACCTCCTCAGCCACCCAAAAATCCTTCTAGTGTAAAACAGTAAAACCGGTGTGTGGTTATTATTTGATTGCAATGAATTATGTACTTAGGTTGACAATGAATCTTGTTTAGGACAAATGGGAACGACTGGTCCCAGATAAGAAACCAGTGGAGCTTTTCCATCACATCAGCCTCATGACTCTGGACACCATCATGAAATGTGCCTTCAGCTACCAGAGCAACTGCCAGAATGACAGGTTGGTTCTTGCCTACAATAATTTCTATCCTTGGTAGTTTCCCTTCGGTGTGGTGCAGAAACCTCAGAAGGGATAACACAACTGGCTGCAGACAACTACATTGATTTTCAAGGACATGCATACTATAGAGGCAGAACATGTGGCTGCTATAGAATTACTGGAAGAAGGCGGCTCAACCCTGGTTAGTCACATCCTGGTGGTGAGAACCTGTGCAGGACTGATCAGTAGTTTTCTATAGAACTCCTCCAGGCATCTGGTACATCAGGTTTGATGCTGGATGTCTCCTAGCACCGGATAGAAAAATGTTACATGCAGAGTTTTTCTGTACAGTGCTTTCAGGCTATGGACGCTGAGTAATACACAAGGGCTAGGATCACATATCTCTGTTATATCTTGCTCCGGTATAAAACAACTGGCTGCAGACAACTACATCGGTTATCAATGCATACCATAGAGGCAGAACATGTAGCTGCTATAGAATTACTGGAAGAAGGCGGCTAAGCCCTGGTTAGTCACATTCTGTTGGCAACCTGGTGGTGAGGACCTGTGCAGGCTCCCGTCTGCAGAAGAAGCGCATTCACCTAGTGGCCATGTTGAGTATTGCACTCCATAAAACATAATTGGTGACTTCCTTCTTTTTACAGTGAAAATGAATACATCAAAGCAGTGTATGAGCTCTCCTACCTGGTGGATCACAGAACCCGCTGCGCTCCCTACCATAATGACTTTATCTTCTACTGGAGCCCGCATGGGTTCCGCTTGCGGAGGGCACTGAAAACGGCACATCAGCACACAGGTCAGATCTTTTATTTTGATTTTTCTGCAGGTCATAATCCAATGGAAAAGATCATAATGAACTTTTTTTTAACACATTGATGGATGTTAGAGAACAGCCAGCTTGGATAGAAGCCGACCATGCAATGACTTTGCATGAGGACAGTACTGGATTGCTTTCTCTGGTTCACATCACACAGCCATAGCACAGGGGAGGAGGGGGCCTCCTTTCATAGTGATTTATGAGCTTATCTTGACTTCAATGAGATGTTTAAAATCTGCCTTATGCAATTAGCTCCCCCTAGAGGCAGAATGAATTTTAGCATTTAATACTATGGCTGTGTTAGAGAGGACCTTTCACCGTTCCTGACATTACTGTTTTAATAGCTTCATGCATTCCCCATGTAACAACAATTCTGGAACATCTATTCTTATGGCTCTATGTTGTGCCATTCCTTTATTATTTCTTCTAGAAGTTATGAATGAATTGCTATTAGCCTTCAGTAAGGGTACAGAGGGGAGGTAACCAGTTGGGGGTGTGTACCTGCACAGTCTGAATATGGCAGCACTGATTGGCTAGAGTCAGTCTGTGCAAGTACACACCCCCAACTGGTCACCTCCCCTCTGTTCTATTACTGAAGGCAAATAGCAATTCATTCACAACTTCTAGTGCAAATAATAAAGGAATGGTACAACACAGAGACATAAGAATAGATGCTCCAGAATTGTTAGCACGTGGGCAACGCCTGAAGCTATTAAAATAGGCATGTCAGGAGTGGTGAAAGGTCCTCTTTAAATGGCCACATAGGATTTGGCATAGGTCCGTTTAAGTATTAAAATATATGATTTATTTGTATGCACCAACCTGTGTACTTTAAACTCTTGTTTAAAGGGTTGGTCCGGAGTCAGAGATGAACCCGGACATACCCACATTTTCACCCAGGCAGCCCCCCTAATATGAGCATCAGAGCATTTCATTCTCTGAAGCTCTCCTTCGCCCTGTGCTGAATCGTATAGGGCAAAGGTTTTTTATGGAAATCCGGTGACGTACAGGGCTCCCTATAAGGACTGCTAGGCAAAGGCTTCCGCCCAGCAGGGAGCCCAGTGATGTCACCGGCAGCGCTAAAGTCCACCCATCAGTGCTGGTGACGTCACAGAATACACTGCTAAGCGGATGCCTCCGGCCTAGCAGTGTATAAACATAAACAAAGAAGCCCTTGCCTTGCATAATACAGGGCAAGGGAGAGCATTGGAGCATGAAATCCTCCGATGCTAATATTCGGGGACTGCCTGGGTGAAAATGTGGGTATGTACAGGTTCAGCTTTGAACTCGGACAACCCTTTTAATTTTGGTAAAAGAAAAAGAGGTACAGAATTCTATGAAGTGTGGCTCAAAGTAAACATCAGTAGTCTACCCTGGACAGTTTTAATCCAAATCTCTGAAGATATTCTTCCGGTAATAATCACATTATGTCTGTTCCATATAGAGAAGGTCATCAAACTGAGGAAAGAATCACTAAAACAGGAGACAGAACTGGAGAAGATCAAGCAGAAGAGACGTTTGGATTTTCTGGACATTCTTTTATGCGCCAGGGTAATGAATTGATTGACAATCTGACTTGTACCCAGAGGAGTAGCTATAGGGGGCAGCAGTTTCATCCAAACCTTGCCGAATTACATTCGAGTATTAAAGGGGTTTTCCAGAAGAAGAATTCTGAAGACCTATCCTCAGCAGGGCCGTATTTAGAGTTCATGCTGTCTTAGGCACTTTTTGGGCCCATTCACACTGCAATGGCAGGTGTGGGGGGCAGGGCTGCAGTTCACAGGTTGGCGGTTTAAAACCGTGACTGCGTCGAAACATGTACCATCTTGCCGTGGTGTCTGGACAGAAGCCATGACAGGTGCCCGCTCGTGTTTTTAGCTCCATTCAATGTAGTTAAGTTGCGAAGCGGGTCCACAGCATTCAAAGTGAACAACCGCGGCATAGACCACCAAGTAATAGCAGATTTTTACAGCGTCAAAAATCCACCATGTAAAGGACATTCAAGACAGTGGTGGCTACACAGGTTTCACATTGCGAATGCAGCTAAAAAGCTATTGGTTCCTGTGGATGAAGGCTGGCACAATCTTGGGGTTGTAGGTGGTGCACAGGCAGAGTCATTCACTCCAGTTGGCCTCCATAATAAATCGGAGTGATCTTGGAATTATCCGTGACCTCAAAGCAGCTTTACATTACTTGAATTGGCAGTTGTACTATGGCCTGGTTGTCTTGATAGGTCCAATTAAAAGGAAGACACCAGTCTCCATGGCACATGTTGGGTGGGGCCTTTGTTACAGATTTTACATTGGGGCTCAGGAACTTTGAGTGACTCTCCATTTAAGTGAGCTGCAAATACCAGACACAACCCATATACAAGAGTGGCCCTGTTTCTGACATAATATCAAGCCCTTTGTTCTAATCTTGGACACCCCTTTAGCTGTCATCCAAACATTTCCCAGTAACAGAGTTACGGTACGTGTCTGTTATTTTATCAGGATGAAAATGGTCAGGGGATTGTCTGATGAAGATCTGCGGGCAGAGGTGGACACCATTCATGTTCGAGGGGACGATACAACAGCCAGTGGCGTCTCCTGGACATATTTACTGCTTGGCTAAGTATCCGGAGCACCAGGACAAATGCCGGGAGAGATCAGACAGGTCCTGGGAGATCGGAGGACGGTGGAGTGGTGAGAGCTTATATTATCCTCAATATAGAACATGGCAAAGAGAGTAGCAGTAGTGAACCACTGTATCAACCATAAAGGGGACTAACATACATCTAGAAATGAGCCTCGAGGAGTTAATGGGGGCGTTGCCATTACACCTAGAGGCTCTGTTATCTCTGCAACTGTCACACGCTCTCCATTTTTGATTGACAGGACCAACAGTGTACACGTCATTATGCCTGGTCCTGTCTATCAAAGTCCAGAGGGCGCAGAAGTTGCGAGAGAGCAGAGCCTCTAGGTGTAATGGCAACGCCCCGTTGCTCTTAGAGGCTCATTGCATGTATTAAAAGATCACTTTTCTCAGCAATGGGGGCACATATGAACATGGGACCAACACAGATGTCTTCAGCTGCTAAGTGCACATGTAACAGGTCAGACAGTTTCATAGGTGCAAATCTGCTGACAGATGCCTTTTAAAGAGGACCTGTCCCCTCTCCTGACATGTCTGTTTTAATAGCTGCTTGCATTCTCTATGTAATAATAATTCTGGAGCATCTATTCTTATGACTCCATGTTGTGCCATTCTTCTCTTATTCCTGCTAGAAGTTTATGGATACAGGTACAGATGAAAGTTACCAGTTGAAGGTGTGTCCCTGTACAGTTTGACCTTGTCCAATCAGTGCTGCTGGGTGCAGTGACACACCCCCAACTTGTAAGAGAAGAATGACACAACATAAAATAGATGATTTTATTACAAGGGGAATGCATGTAGCAGACATGTCAGGAGTAGTGACGGGTCCTCTTTAAAGAAGAACTCCCAACAAAAATTTTATTCCATGTCCTGCCTAGAAATGTACATGATATAATCTGTAGTGAATGTCATTTTCGTTACCAGTGTCGAAATTTTTAGCTATATATCATCCTGAAGTTTCTTATCTGTGTCATGTGACCAGCATTAGACCCACCAACTCAACTGAGACTTATGCTGTGGACAGGAAGTCTAATTCTCTATGTATTCCTATGAGACTGAAAGTGAGGCTCCCATAGGATGAATAGAGCAGTTACTGGCTTTCTGTCCTGGGTCAGTTGGAGGTCAGGGAGTTGGTCACATGACCCAGTAACAATAAGAAGAGAGGTTATTACTCACAGAAACAGTCATGATAAGAAGATGACAACACTACAGATTATATCATGCACCTTTCTTAACAGGTCAGAGAATAAAATTTTTTGTGGGAGTTCTTCTTTAAGTATGAATTAGCAGTATTATTATTACTACTGTTTTATGATGCCAGGGATGACCTGGGTAAGCTTGCCGTACACCACATGTGTATTAAAGAGAGCATGCGTCTCTACCCACCGGTACCAGGAGTGGCTCGTGAACTTAAAGAACCAATCACCTTCTTTGATGGACGGAGCGTACCTAAGGGTCAGTGACAATTTACGAATATATTAACAATTTATAAACCCAAATTATTAAAATAGTATGTATGTGTGTATATATATATATTATATATATATATATATATATATGAGACAAAATCCAATAACTTTCAAGACTAGTAAATTAGTCATTTATGAAGAAATAATAACCAAGATTCTTTTTTTATCTTTTCTTCCTCTTTTATTTTTATCTCTTTGTTGTGACAGTACTGTCATCTTTCTGAGTATGTATTGTATGAACAGATCTCCCAGCATGTGGATAACCCTGAGGTACGTGGAGTTGCAGTGGCATTTACATGGCAGAACTATTGTGAATTTCAGCCCAAGATATACCTACAATGGTCCCTGGGTCATAAGGTCTAGAGCAGGATAGAATGATTTTAATGACTATAATTTGCCATAGTAAGTTCTAGCACATCCTCTCTTGTGTTAGGACTTAAAGGGGTTGCCCAGCAGGATTAAATATGGGGTAGAATGGCTTTTAAAAAAGTAATACTCACCCATCCCCACTGCTGTTATTTGCGATCTAGGAACTATTCTCAGTCTCTGTTCTTCACCCTCAATGCAACCCACGCCAGTAGTGTCACCCTGAAAAGCATTTGTACAATGAATTATTAGAAGGGTATTCTGGTGAAGTTATTTTTTTTGATACATGATGCAGAATGGATAAAAAAAGAAGCATTACTCACCTCACTGATCCCCCGCAGCTGTGGTTGTGATCCTTACCAGATTCCCTATGGTCTCCACTTCCTGGTCTTGGCTCAACATGCAGGAAATAGAAATGCTTGATCAGCCAATCACTGGCTGAAAGTGACACACCTCAGTCACTGATTGGCTGAGCAGGCATTTCCTGCTGCGTCAAGCCAAGACCAGGAAATAAAGACCAGTGAGGTCAGAAATGCTTAAGTTTTTTTCAACCCATTCTACCACATATATAAAAAATAAATTATTCCGCCAGAAGACCCTTTTTTATGATCTATCATACAAATACTTTTCAGGGTGGCACCCGTGCCACGGGGTGAATTGAGGGTGAAGAATAGGGATTGGTAACAGTAACTTGAACCCTGAAAAACTAGTATTGTGCACAAAAATATAGTTCAGCAACCCTGTGTTAACCCCTATCCTACTGAACTCTGCTTTTGGGATTTTGGTCTTTTCAACGCACATCTAATAAGGTTATGTTTTAATATATTGTTGTGGGTACCTTCCCCCAGTAAAAAGTCAAACATATAGAACCCTCTAGTACCAGGTGGTTATACAAGCAGTGAGAAATTTACTCGGCACTTTCATGATGAATGTCCTTTACATACTCTGTATAGATTCTGGATGAGCCTCATTATCTTGTATCATCAACCTATAAGACTTTTCTACAATCAGGTTTATGTCTCATCTATTTATGGATTTTAGGTTTTTGATCCACTGAGGTTTTCACCAGAAAATGCATCAAACAGACATTCACATATGTATGTTCCTTTTTCTGCTGGAGCAAGGTAAGACATCTTGAAGATCTAAAAACTATGATGTATATGTAGAGAAATAACAGTACTGGGATACAGATGCAGTATGTTCAAGTCTCACAACAATGGTGTATACTTATAGTTGACACCAGTATTGGACTGGGTTTCCTTGGGCCGACCAGAGGGAATGATTCTCGGGGCCCAACCCCCATATCATCTATAAAGTCTAATACATTTAGAAGTAGACCCTAGTGCCATGTTTTTTTTTAAGGACCTTTGGGGCCCCACTATGGTGTCAGAGCCTAGGCCCACCAGAGGATCCTCTGGTTCTCTGGTGGGCCATTTGGACACTGGTTGGCACTAGCTTAGCAACAAGTCCCTTGAACAAAGAATAATATGAAAATGTTTTTAAGTTTCGAGGAAGCAAATGTTTACATAACAAATCCTGCTCTTAGCTGAGAATTTGATACAATTGTAGCCAGTCTAGACAATATGTAACAGGGAGACTTTATAGAGGGAGCACACCGCCGGCTTCCCTGTAAAGTGATGGAGAGAGGAGCTGGCAACGCGTGCAGCCAGTGTCCTTGTCTCCATGGTGACAGGGGGCGGGGAGGAGCCGGCGGGGCACGTTCTCCTCAGCGCGGCCGGCGTCCCTGTCCCCCTGGCAACCAGCAGGGGTAACAGTTGAACGATGATCTTGTTAGTCGGCGCTCAATGTTTTGGGCAGCACGTGATCTTCATGTTCTCTCCCCCCAGGAACTGCATTGGACAGAACTTTGCTATGAACGAGATGAAAGTCGCCATGGCTCTGACGCTTCCGAGGTTTGAACTGAGTGTAGATCCCAACAATGAGCCGCTGAAGATTCCTCAGATTGTCTTACGTTCTGTGAATGGCATTCACTTGAATCTGAAGAAAATACAAAAAACATAAACCCTGAAGATCGCAGTGATTCCGTTGTGGCTTTACTTCTGTATGTTCATTCTGTGCTGCTGTTTACCCCAAAATGTATTATAAAATAAAAACCACTAATAATGTATTGTTCAATGGAGAATGTTGTGTGCTGCCCCCTAGAGGAATAAAAGTGGAATTAAACATGAATGCATTCTTATGTGCGTTGCCGTGATGGTGCTTGGAGCTACAGGATGACATATTCCAGCTCCACTGGTCATTTTAAAGCTGGAGGCATAGGTTAAAGGGGTGCCACGGGTGGTAGTCACACCTAGACCATGCCTCAAGGAATGAAAGTCCTTCACACAGCCTGTAATACAATTACATGTGCAGAAAGCTCCCCCTAGTGGTGGCAACCTTTTGGAGGAAACATACCTACTGTGCTGAAGTCGAGCGATCTTTCCTGTTTGGGTAGACAGCAGGACAGTCCTGGTTTTTTATAGACTTGGTTTATTGCAGATGCAATACTGAGAAGATGACATTTCCACCCTTGTCGTCCCCGATGTTTGCTGCTTGACCTTGTTCTTATGAACCTCCATCTTTGATGTTTTAAGGATGGAAGTGACCTGACACTCACTGTATCCCTCCACAGTAAAGCTAGAATTGAACCCTGCTTCTCCTTACTCAGAACTTTTTTTTTCAACTCTTTTGGTATGGTCTGCAGTCAGGGGCGTAGCTAAAGGCTTATGGGCCCTGGTGCAATAGTTCAGTTTGGGCCCCCCTTCCCTTAGTGCTCTGTGTGTCCCCTCAGGCTCCTAGGCCTGGTAGCGACTTCTACCTCTGCACCCCTATAGCTACGCCCTGGAATATAGTGTATATAGATGGAGGAGTGGAGGAGGGGATATAGTGTATAAGAGGGAGGACTGGATGAGGGGATATAGTATATATAGAGAGAGGACTGGAGGAGGGGATATAGAGGGAGGAGGGATATATAGTGTATATACAGGGAGGACTGGAGGAGGGTATATAGTGTATATAGAGGGAGGAGTGGAGGAGGGATATATAGTGTATATAGAGGGAGGATTGGAGAGGGATATACATAGTGTATATAGAGGGAGGATTGGAGGAGGGATATACATAGTGTATATAGAGGAGGAGTGGAGGAGGGATATATAGTGTATATAGAGGGAGGAGGAGGCAAAATCCACAGTGTGGAGGGAGCACTAAGGAGTTAAAAATACCTTGCTCCGGACGAAGCAGTGCTGCTCTTGCTCTGCTTCTCCTTACAGCTCTTTTCCTGTATCTAGCACAGTCTGTAATGGGCGGGAAAAATAGGTCACATGATCTTATGATAAAACAATAGCTGATCTCAGGGAGACCAGCTACAAAAAACACCATGGAGCCTCATTTAAGAGTCTCAACACAGCAATCCAAAATGCCAAAGCTTCCTGGGAAACAGTAATATGTAAAATAACCGTGGGGCCCCAGTTATGGGTCTACAACACAGTGAAAGCCAAGATATACCTCAAAGGAAGGAAAACCAAGCAAAGGGGTGTCCCCATTACAGAGATCACAAAATCCACCATATTAAGTGGCCCCTATGTCAAGATCCCGCTCTTTTACAAGCTTTAAGGATGTGACGGGGAAAACCTAAGCCAGTCATCCATCCACAGACAGCTGTTTCGGGGTATTGCCCCTCATCAGTGTGGAGTAGGATTCTGGCTAACTGGGAGTAGTCTCCAAAGCAAAAACTGAATGCTGTCTAAAAGTTTGATGCTTATCCAATGCCTCGAGTGGATGAGCTAATTGATTAGACCTTAACAAAGGTTACCGGCAAGTACCGTTGACTGATGAGGCCAAAGAAAAAACAGCTTTCAGTGTCCCTGATGGCCATTTTCAATATGTAGTCCTTCCTTTTGGTTTGCATGGAGCCCCAGCCACATTCCAGAGGATGATGGACAAAATTTTAAGACCACATCGTAAATACGCAGCTGCCTATTTAGACGATGTGATAATCTATAGCCCTAATTGAGAAAGTCATCTACCCAGGGTGCAAGCCATCCTGAATTATATTAGGGAAGCGGGTTTGGCAGCAAATCCCCAAAAATGTGCCATTGGGCAGGAAGAGGCAAAGTACCTAGATTACACGATTGGGCAAGGTGTAGGTGTTGGTGTAGGGGCTGTGTTGTCGCAAAGAAGGTGTGGCGAAGAGCATCCTGTGGTTTACCTGAGTAAAAAATTGAATGAGCATGAGAAGAAATACTCCATTGTAGAAAAGGAGTGTTTGGCAATTAAGTGGGCAGTAGAAACACTCAGGTACTATTTGGGAGGGAGAACATTCAAACTGGTAACTGACCATACCCCCCTCAAGTGAATGTGATAAAAACAGGCGAGTGACCCGATGGTTTGTCTTTACAAGACTATAGTTTTACAGTAGAACATAGACCTGGGCTTCAACTTGGAAATGCCTATGCCCTGTCCAGGGTGCACTGTTTAAGAACACAGTGTGTTCCTACCCCAAGGTCGAAAGAGGTGGGGGATATGTGACAGGGGGAAAGTGGTAGAAGGAGTCTATATTTCACCTAGGTTCCTGTCTTATACAATCTAAATAGCAGCAAGGGAGTTGAAGCATTTTATAAAAAACCTGGTTAGAAGGGCCTGGCTGCTTCGAGCAGGGAGAGTTAGGTGGGTCCTTGCTCCAATTAGCCACTCCAGGTATTTGTGGTAACTGTGGCTAATCAACTGAGAATCTGGGTGTGCTATAAAAGGGCAGACTGCTCACTAGATGGGGCCTTTGCTCCTGGGAAAACTCAAATGTGTGTAAAAAGCAACTGTGTGTTTGGTTTGTGGTGCTAGGTACAAGGCTCAGCTTCCTTTAGTTAGGAACTGCTTGTTGTATAGAGGTAGCGGCCAGACAGCCAAGATTTTCTTTTATTTTGTACTGTTTTTGTTTATTACCTTTGTCTGATAAAGCCAATAAAACTGGCTGAGGCCTGTTGCACCATACTTGTTTGGACTGGACTGTATTTTGTGTGCCAATAGCGCTCGTCTATTCCAGAAGACGGTGATCCCGTGAACTAATCCCGTTACAACGTCTTTCGGGTACTACAAGCACTTCTTCTGCCATCCAACTAGAGAACAGTGATGAGGAGTAGTTTTTATACTACTGTCTCCCTGGCTGCATCCTCTTCTGAGCAGGTTCTGAAAGGCATTTAGTGCAGGTGAAGATACAGGAGGTTCTGTTGCCTGTATCTGGGCTGAATACTTTTTAACGCTTCTGCAGTGAGCCCCAGAGGAGCCGGTGCAGAGGATGGGAGTGGTAGTGCCCTGATGAAGTGTTGTGTCACAGTGTACTCTTAGGCTACTTTCACACTAGTGTTTTCAGGATCCGGCAGGGTTCAGCAAAAAACGCTTCTGATTACTGACAATACAGCCGTGTGCATCCGCTATGAACGGATCCGGTTGTATTATCTTTTGACATAGTAATGGACAGATCCATCATGAACTCATTGAAAGTCAATGGGGGACGGATCAGTTTTCTATTGTGTCAGAGAAAACTGATCCGTCCCCCATTGACTCGCATTGTGGGTCATGACGGATCCGTCTTTGCTCCTCATGCCCTAATGGAAAGAAAACGGCAGCTTGATGCGATTTGCTCTCCGGTATGTGACGCAATCAAATGTTCAATTATGTTTTTTCCCCAATTGACAATGAATAGGGACAAAACTGAAGTGTTTTTTTTTTTATGTATTGAGACCCTATGATGGATCTCAATACAGGAAAATAGAAACACTAGTGCCTTAGGCCACTGGTGCAGTGGAAATGCAGAAATGCAGAACTGAAGATTGAGGCCCAAATAAAAAGTAACAAAGTTTTTTCACTAAGTGCAACACAGAACCTCAAATACATTCTGTAGCAGCTGGCTTTAAAGGGTTTCTGTCACCAGTTTTTTTCGGTATGAATCAGGCTGACATTAGAGATGTGCTAATGTCACCTGATTCCAAATATATATCTGTTTTATTTACTGGTGCCCCCATTTTTATATAAAATTAACTTTTATTTTATGCTAATAAGGCCTCTAGGTGGCAAGGGGCGTTACCCCTGCTCCTAGAGGCTCTGTTGATTGACAGGCCCAGGCAGAGAAGAAACACTCCATTCACCATAGCTTGCAAGGACCTTCAATGATATCATGACCATGTGATCAGTCACATGGTTAGGATCACACAAACAGCCTGTCTCCTCCTAAACCATGTGACTGGTCACATGGTCATGACATCATGAAGGTCCTTGCAAGCTATGGTGAATGGAGTGTTTCTTCTCTGCCTGGTCCTGTCAATCAACAGAGCCTCTAGGAGCAGAGGTAACGCCCCTTGCACCTAGAGGCCTTATTAGCATAAAATAAAAGTTCATTTTATATAAAAAATGGGGCACCATTAAATAAAACAGATATATATTTGGAATCAGGTGACATTAGCACATCTCTAATGTCAGCCTGATTCATACCGAAAAAACTGGTGACAGAAACCCTTTAAGTGCAAATCTCTGGCACCAGTAAGGATTATGGAGGCAGGTTGGATGGCGGCATTTTAGCACTTAGTAGATACTGGCCTAGTAATGTTCTGGATGATGGGTGTCCTGGCTGTAACTCCTCACATTTTAATACTGATTGTAATAGTTCACTCTGTTGTCTAGCATCTCAAGACTTTACTTGAGCATAAAGGCTGGTTGTTCTCTCTTGAGAATCCCCTTTTGGAGCAGGAGCTCAGACTTGTGCTTCCTCTCCTTCTCCTGTCTCAGCAGGAACTCCCCCCTCCTGGCAGGAAACATGACCAGCCCGCTCCCATCAAGCTTTGTTCCTTGCTAATCTTTGCCATCCATATCCTTAACTGGGAAATATGGCCAAGTATATATAATAAAATACATAATATTATAATATAAAATTATTTACAATTGTAGTACCTCCAGATCTGAGATACTACACTTGAACAATAGAGGATGCAGCCCAGGGAGGCGGTCATGTGGGTAAATCAGGAATTAAGGAATTTCCATTTACTGACAGCGAGTTCAGACCAGTGCGTTGATGAGATTCCAAAGTTCAGCGCACGTCGGTTGCACCACTTTTGCTACCAGAGGACTGCTGTCAGCGCTTTCTCTTGATGTGGTGTGTCAGGATTACAAAACATTTTATTTTAGATTATAATCTCACTGCTTTCTTCCTCTGCTTCCTAGGTGCATTGACCGCTCCGTGTTTGGGTTGTGGACACACCTCACTCTTGTCTCCTCCTCTGTACATTGCCCTGTTCTCCTAGATTGTATTGCTCCTCCTGTCACTAATATATTTCCATGGATATACAGCATGGGGCATACTACCGACATGGCATCCTCCATCCTGCCGGGTCTCCTCTCCCTGAGCCTCTCTGATCTGCTGTACGGAGGAGCCTGCCTGTGTGTCCTCTACCTGCTCTACAAAATCTCTGCCCTCTACCTGAGACAGAAATGGTTGGAGCGAATATTCAGTGCTTTCCCAGGTCCTAAACGCCACTGGCTGTATGGCAATGCCCACGAGGTAAGTGGCATCTGAATTTTTTGACATGTGTCAAAATGCAATTTGTGCATTGTTTTCCAACTCTCTGAGTTAAAGGGGTTGTAGATTTAAACTTTCCCCCCTAGCCACAGAATAGCTGGGACCTTCACTAAGCATCCACACTGCCTCTCCATTAATTCTATTCTGGAAATGACCACGTACAGCAATTGACTATCTCGGTCAGTCTCATAGAGATGAATGGGGCATCAGTTTTTTAACTTGGTTGCACAACCCCTTTAAGAGGCTGTAGTTTTATCTACAGGGCTATGTATAACTTATGTGATGGGTTTGCTGTAGCCGTCACGTGGGTGAATAGGCTAATCAAGGTAAACAAAGGTGGAGATTACGGAAGCAGCCGCAGACGGTGCACCCGATGAGTGTACTTCATGTTCCTTTGTTATTTTGTGCCATTTCCTTCAATTAGTCAAATTGCTTCCAATCGTGGAAAACCAATAGAAGTTAGAATTGTTACAGAAATTGCTGCAGCTGAACATCAGGTTCAATCACCAGACTGGAGTTGTTTCGGCATCAAGCACATGAATTTATGCTAGTCCGAAGCAATATATGAAGCGGTCACAGAAATTTTTGTAGAACATGTTTGAAAGTATTCATCTTTATGAGATGGAAAACAAAAGCAACTAATCAGGTTGCCTCTGTTCTGTAGCCCTGCCAGAACCACCCATGATATGTTGTAATACTGAAGTGTTGCAATTAATTGGAACATAAAAAAAGTTTTAAAAAGTTGAAATATTTAAAAAAAAATGCCAAAAAAACAACTCTTTTACCAATTGCAATTGCTACCTAAAAAAGAATTGGTATCACTGTATGGAGAGCGTTTAGAAAATAAAAATTAAATAAAAAAATAATGCCAGGATTGCTGTTTTTTTTTTTTGTGACTCCCCAAAAATGGAATTAGACGAAATCAGTCAGCAGATTTGTACCTATGACACTGGCTGACCTGTTACATGTGCACTTGGCAGCTGAAGACATCTGTGTTGTTCCCATGTTCATATGTGCCCGCATTGCTGAGAAAAATGATGTTTTATTATATGCAAATGAGCCTCTAGGAGCAACGGGGGCATTGTCCTTACACCTAGAGGCTCTGCTCTCTCTCCACTGCCGCACTCTGAATTGTGATTGACAGGACCAGACAGGCGTGATCACATTTACACTGCCCAGCCCTGTCAACTTAGTGTCGAAGGCACAGCAGTTACAGAGAGAGCTGAGCCTCTAGGTGTAATGGTAATGCCCCCATTGCTCCTAGAGGCTCATTTGCATATACTAAAACATAATTTTCTCTGTAATGTGGGCACATATGAACATGGGACCAACACAGTCTTCAGCTGCCAAGTGCACATGTAACAGGTCAGCCAGTGTCATAGGTACAAAACTGCTGACAGATGCCCTTTAAAAGCTGATCAAATAGTCTTATGTACTTCAAAATGGTACCAATGAAAAAACATCAACTCAACCCACAAAAAAACACCCAGCCACATCAATGGAAAAATAAAAAAAGTTACGGCTGTCAGAATATGATAGCACATATTGTGCAAATTAAAAGAAAAAAAGATTAAAAAACTACATTAGTTTGGTTTGGTGGTAATTGTACAGAGACAAAACTTTAGCTTCCATGCCGTAATCAATCATAACTGTTTACAATGTGTAGAAGGACGGGACATAGATTAATAAAAAGTGACCAAACTCCATAGATATCGATGTTCTCTGTGCCAATTTTCCTAACTGATTTTATAGTCTGTGAAGTTTTATTTGAGGTCGTGGTTCCAGAGGTCTGATCCTGCTGATAATATAGCGGTCATATTTATTGACATGTTATTGCTTTATGATTCCCAAAGTCAAGTCCAAGTTTCATTATTGGGTGATAGAAAGAAAATCTCATTACTAAGGCCAATACTGTGTATCATTGAATTTTGGATGCCTGGCAACTCTGCTCTCACTTTCTAGGATGTGCGCATAGAAATCTTCATTTTTCTATTGTGTTAGCATTACACACAGTAGCCTCTATTTCTCTTTTGTCATGTAAACTCATTTGCATAGACTTGGGTTTCTGGGAAGCACATTCAAATGAGTGTTTCTAATTTGAATGCGTTTCCTAGAAACCCAAGTTTATGAAAATAGCTTTGAAGCTTCCTGGCGCCTAGGTTCTTTTGGATAGAGGGCCAGGCTTGGCATGTCTCAGTGTGTGCACCATTACCTTTGTGGGGGATGCTGATTCTCATGCTTGCACCACTAATGAAATAGTTTTTTTTTGTTTGTTTTTTTGCTTGATCTGTGTTGCACTAACACAGTAGTTGCAAAATTAAATATTTTGATCAAAATACATCTGTGCCCATCTACCAGCGCCAAGGTGGTCTCACTCAGGCAACTTCTTACCTATATCGTTGGGCATCTACCTTGAGGAGAACAGACACACGTATATTTATATGTATCTCCTAATCAAGGTCACCTATGGTATAGGCAAAAAGTGCACAAGAATGCTACTCCCCAGATAATAGGAGCACATTCACACTTGAAGGTGCCACTCCTTCAAGAACATAAATAATTTATGTTCTTGAAGGAGTGGCACCTTCAAATGTGAATGTGCTTCTATTATCAGGGGAGAAGAATTTTTGTGCACTTTTGCCCCGTCTATCCCACAGGCCACCATGATTAGGTGGAGGGATCCCAAGAGAGATAGGATATGGGTCGGTGGAGTAGGGGTTCCTCCACGGTCAATGGGAACTCTCCTTTATTTCAATTCTGGATTGAAACTGGTTTTATTGATGTTTGAAGGGACAAATTCCCAGACAGGAATATATAATCCTGTGTAACCAGTTTGGTCAGCTCAAAGTCAAGAACTGACATGGCTTTGGAGAATGAGGAATATAAAAACTTTATTAAAAAGGTCTGTTATAAGGTTGGATTTTTGTCAGATCATTCCCAGCTTCTGCTGGAAGTGGCTTGAGATGGTAGCGACCATGGAGGGACATCCCCCATGAGATTTAATCCACATTGGTTGAACATAGAATCATAATTCAGACCAAATTAAGAAAGAGATCCTTCTTTTTTGGCAGGAGAATTATGGGTCTGCACCGTTAGAGAACAGTTGGGCAAAAAGTAATGAATTACTGAACACTTGGACATGTGCATTCAAAAGTTTAGAGAAGATCACATTAAGTTCACCAGTAAAGGTTACAGTACATTTTAGGTTCATCCTGAAATTTCACCCACAAGTCAAATATCTCTAAGTTTTTGTGAGTGCAGTAACTTTCTGAAAAGGGGATCTAAAGGTCCCTTTACACAGGACGATGTACAAATAGATTGTCGGGAAGGAAGTGTTCCTCGCTAGCGGAGGAGACTGATGAATTTACATGCAGCTATCTCCTCCAGCTCGCCCAGAGTATGGGGAGAAATGATCACTAATGCCATTGCTCTTCTCCATACTGTCTTTTTGTCAAGTGTTTCACTCATTTATCGGGTAATCAGCAGTACATTTACATGGCCAGATCATCACTAATGAACGTTACTGTGAATGTTCGTTAGCGATCATCTGTTCAATTCTCGGCCCCTGTAAAGGGCCCTTAAGAATAGCTCAAAATAACAATATATGAAATAAATACATAAAAGGTATTCCCTCTCACAGGTAAATTGGACTAGAGGGATAAAACTAAGAATGTGTCGATCCCCTGTGGTCCTCCAAACTTAGCCAGGGGTTCCTCAGAAGACAGCAAGAGTAACAGTAGAGCTACATTAGCTTTAGGGTTTCCCCAGGAGGAATACACTTTTCAGGGGTTCATCTTCTTGATGAAGAGCAATATAGTCTGCAAGCCCTTTATATTTTTAAGAGCAATGTAGGTTTGGGGGACAGTGACATAGATGAAACATGACAGAAATGTCCCTAATTAGGGTTGGACTTGTATACCAGAGTACAAGAGGGTCTTCAAGTGAGGAGGTGATTTTGGGGCGAATCACTATATTGATATGGGATATTTCACATATTAGATCTTATTGATATGTCCTGTGTGCACAATTGCAACAAAGGTTACCCTGCAATGAATCCCAATCTGCATAGCATCAATATATCAAGAGTGTCTCTTTTATAGTACCAAAACTTCAGACCATGAAGATCTGCAGCAAGGACCTGCATTGAAACATCTAGGCTAGGTGGCCTTCTACTCTGAATAATGGTGGGACAAGCTTAGGTTTTAAATGAAATATTTCTTCTTCTTAACAGTTTAAACGAGACGGGAGTGATATGGACAGGGTGAATGGTTATGCAAAGCAGTTTGATTGCGCCTTCCCCATGTGGCTTGGAAATTTCTTTGCCTCCCTCATTGTCTATCATCCAGACTACGTGAAAGCCATTCTGTCCAGGCAAGGTGAGGAACAATGCTGGTGATCTAATTTTTTATTGCATATTTGCATTTTTATTCATTCAGTACATTCTGTTCTTGAAGGGTTGTATGTTTTTGTTTGTTTTATTAACAGCGCCACTATGTTTTATACTGCAATACCAGACATGGTACGCGAGCAACAGAGGAAAATTATGGATACCAATTCTGTTCTAGAATAGCTTAACATTTTCTGTAACTTTTTCTTACCACTCTGTCAGCATATGTCATGGAAAAACACAGTACTCTTTGACTTTTCTTGTATTGTTTATTGCATTTCAACATATTAGCTTAAACCTTCATTTCCACATATATTATTTATGTTACACCCTGTTTTAATGTAAGTTCCAAGATTTGAGAATAGAATAAGCTTACACAGGCTAAGTGAATAAATATATTTACTTAATGTGCTAAAAATATAAACCAGACAAAGTATTTAAGGTACCGAAGCTGAGTTCAGATCCAAGTTTTAAAATGGTTTTCCAGTTTAAAAATCAAATACTGAAGTTATTCACCGAAGTCTCTTAAGACTTCTGGAATAAATTACTTCACCTCTTCGGAGACCATGCATTTTAATGCTGTACAGAGATTTCCATACAGCTTTAAACTTAAGTTTAATATAAAAGATAATATAATAATTAAAGTAGAAATAACCAGTACAAGTCAGTACTCGGCTTAAATATCTGTTCATACATCCCTAATTTGCTTTTATTACAATTTTTTATTTTTATTATTTTCCTATTGTAATCCACAGATCCTAACCATTCTTTCTTCAGTGGTGCTTCAGGACTGGAGATGAATGAATTGATTCCAAAATTTAGAAAATTTAAACCAAATTTTCCAAAAAATTTTAATGAACCTGAATTTCTGATTCTAATGAACCTGAATTTGATGTGATTCGATTGAGGGGGAATCAGAAAGAGAGAGAGAGATGAGAAAGAAAGAGAGGGAAGGAAGGGAGGTCGAATTTATTTGAACTCACATAGAATCAGCTGTCCGATTGGACTGACTTTTATGACATTTGCTCATCTCTATCCAGGATCAATAATTAGTGATTAGAGGGGCTGTCTCATCTTAGACATTTCCATCGCGGCCACCTCACCCGTCTATTTTTGGTGCTTTCATAGAAAAAAATGGAGGATGATGCATCCCTCTTCACTTTGGGCACTTCGTTCAAGAGCTAGGTGGGGGTCCCAGAGGTAGCATATCCTAGCAACTTGCCACCAATTTCTAAAATTGAGACAACCCCTTTAATAATCTAGTCTTTTGAAGACTCAAGTCTGACAAATTATCCAATATACATCTAAGTGGATCCAACGGGCCTTTTATCCACAAATTGCACTTAATACTTGAACAATTTTGGGCACCTCCAAAAATGATGTAACAAATTGAATCCTTCTGTTTTACTTCTGATGATGTTTTCATCCATATCTATAAAAGAAAACAGGGAGTACAATAAAGACTATGCTCCAGAATAAAATAATGGAAGCCCTGTGTGAGGACTTCATGGAGACCATGTTCCTTTAACCCCACTAGATATCTGTAGCAACATTTGATTGAGGTTTCAGAAAGAAAATCTTCTACTACCTGTCATATGAGGTCTAACACTGTTAATCAAAGTTTTATGCCTTGTCATGTTTAATGAATACATCCTAAACATACCTGCCATGTCTTTATAGATCCAAAGGACAGCCTTGGTTATAACTTCATCACCCCCTGGATTGGTATGTAACGTGGCTTTGTTAGCTATTTTTTTTAAGAGAAACGGATCCGTCCACTTGTATTACATTGCATCCCAGGATGGAAAGAAAACCGCAGAATGCTGCTCTCCGGTATGAGAACGGAACAGAATACATTTTGGAGCGATCCGTTCTGTTCAGTTACGTTTTGTCCCCATTGACAATGAAAAGGGACAAATTGGAAGTGTTTTTTTTTTTTCCGGAATTGAGACCCTATGACAGATCTCAATACCGGAAAATAGAAACGCTAGCAGCCTTATAATAGCAATTTTCTTTTTTACATCTATTAAGTCTCATACTTTAAGCTATCTTTAAAGCAACTTTGGTGCATGCTCCTGGCTCTAACAATAAAACTTTCCCTGATCGATGTATATACAGTATATCTCCACCACTTTGACTTGTCTACTGCCTTCCTGTCTTCCAGGGAAAGGTTTGCTGGTGTTGTCAGGACAGAAATGGTACCAGCACAGAAAACTGTTGACCCCAGGATTTCATTACGATGTTCTGAAGCCGTATGTCGGAGTGATGTCCGACTGTGTTAATGTCATGCTGGTAAGGAGAACTCACCAGGTTCAGAAACCTGCTCAGCCACCAAAAATCCATCTAGTGTAAAACAGTACATAGAAGACAAGGAAGGGGGAGGCAATCCGATCAACGTACCTGTGGTTCTTTTTGGATTCTGTACTTGGGTTAACAATGAATCTTGTTTAGGACAAATGGGAACGACTGGTCCCAGATAAGAAACCAGTGGAGCTTTTCCATCACATCAGCCTCATGACCCTGGACACCATCATGAAATGTGCCTTCAGCTATCAGAGCAACTGCCAGAATGACAGGTTGGTTCTGGCCTACAATTATTTATATCCTTGGTAGTTTCCCTCCAGCATGGTACAGAAGCCCCTAGAGGTGGACTGATTCCAGGACTGATCTGTAGTTTTCTATGGAACTCCTCCAGTCATCTGGTACATCAGTTTTGATGCTGGATGTCTCCTAGCACCGGATAGAAAAATGTTACATGCAGAGTTTTTCTGTACAGTGCTTTCAGGCTATGGACGCTGAGTAATACACAAGGGCTAGGATCACATACCTCTGTTATATCTTGCTCCGGTATAAAACAACTGGTTGGAGACAGCTACATTGGTTATGAAGGACATGCATACTATAGAGGTAGAACATGTGGCTGCTATAGAATTATTGGAAGGGCACGGCTTAGCCCTGGTTAGTCTCATCCAGTTAAGCACCTGGTGGTGAGAACCTGTGCAGGACTCCCGTCTGCAGAGGAAGCGCATTCACCTAGTGGCCATGTCGGGTACTGCTCTCCATAAAACATAATTGGTGACTTCCTTCTTTTTGCAGTGAAAATGAATACATCAAAGCAGTGTATGAGCTCTCCTACCTGGTGGATCACAGAGCCCGCAGCGCTCTCTACCATAATGACTTTATTTACTACTTGAGTCCCCATGGATTCCGCTTCCGAAGGGCATTGAAAACAGCACATCAGCACACAGGTCAGAATTCTCCATAAGCCATTCAGTATGTTTTTCTATTTCTACAGGTCAATGGAAAATACCATAATGAAATTTTAAACACATTAATAAGGGAGGCATGGGATTTTGTATTAAAATATATGATTTCTTTGTCTGCACCACCCTGAGTATCATAAAGAGGACCTCTCCCCTCTCCTGACATGTCTGTTTTAATAGCTTTATACATTCCCCATGTAATAACAATTCTGGAGCATCTATTCTGATGGCCCTATGTAGTGCCATTCCTTTATTATTTCTTCTAGAAGTTATGAATGAATTGCCATTAGCCTTCAGTGAGGGTACAGAGAGGTGTCAACCAGTTGTTGGTGTGCCCCTGAACAGACTCACTATATCCAATCAGTGTTGCCATTGTCAGATTGTGCAGGTACACACCCCCAACTGGTTACCTCCCCTCTGTACCCTTACTGAAGGCTAATAGCAATTCATTCATAACTTCTAGAAGAAATAATAAAGGAATGGCACAACATAGAGCCATAAGAATAGATGCTCCAGAATTGTTATTACATGGGGAATGCATGACGCTATTAAAACAGACATGTCAGGAGAAGGGGGAAAGGTCCTCTTTAACCCCTTCGCGCCCAGCACCGTACATGTACGGCGCTCGGGCGGTGCGGGGGACATGACGCCCGCTCGCGGGTGCGGCGGGCGTCATGGCCGGCAAGTCTCTGCTGTTTCTAACAGCAGAGACTTGCCGCTTCTTACCTCCGTCGGCGGCGACCTCCAGGGCCTTCTGATGCCGTGATCACACGTGATCACGGCATCAGGATGCGTCTGAACCCGGAAGCCTACGCTTCCGGGTGGTGTACAGACGCCCCGATTGGCCAATCGGGGTGTCTGTACACCATATGAAAACTGTAATCCTCGCTGGTGAGGACTACAGTTTTCAAACTGCAATTCTGGCCACTAGATGGCAGGCCAGGATAAGAAATGAGCAATTCATGGATTTAACTGCATCTAGTAAATCCAATATTGCGCATAAATAAAAAAAACAAAACACAATATAGCAGTTCATATTTGAGCTTTAAAATAATCACAAAAAAATTTAAAAAAAATATATAAAAAATAAAAAAGATATAAAAATTCAAATCACCCCCCTTTCCGTATAAGTAAAAAATAAATACCTAAATAACAATAAATATAGACATCATGGGTATCACCGTGACCAAAAACGCCCGTACTTTTAAAATATAAAAATAAAATTCAATATGGCGAATTGTGTGGCGGAAAAAAGCGTCCAAATAGTGATTCGCCGTTTTTTGTCGCTTTTTTTTTTCTAAAAAAAATTAAATAAAAAGTGATCAAAAAGTCATACACACCCCAGAATGGTATCAATAAAAACTTCAGACCGCCCCGCAAAAAATGAGCCCCCATACAGCTCTGTACACATAAATACCAAAAAGTTATAGGGGTCAAGATATGACAAGGAAAAAAAAAAAAAGGGCAACTTTCTAATTATTTTATCACCATCTAAACGCAGGAAAAACTATACGTATTAGGTATTGCCGGATTCGTACTGACCAGTAGAATGAAACTAACCGGTCAGTTTTAATGCACATCGAACGCTGTAAATAAGAAACCCGTAGAACTGTAGCGGAATAGCGGTTTTCTTGCAATTTCACCCCATTTGGAATTTTCTTCCCGCTTCCCACTACACCATATGCAATATTAAATGGTGGCGTTGGAAAGTACAACTTGTCCCGCAAAAAACAAGCCCTCATACAGCTATGTGAACAGAAAAATAAAACAGTTATGGCTGTTTGAAGGCAGGGAGCGCAAAGCGAAAATGCAGAACCGAAAAAACCTCCGGGGCTCAAAGGGTTAAACTCTTGTTTAAGTTTGGTTGATGAATTAGAAGTACAGAATGCCTTGAAGTGCGGTTCAATGCAGACATCAGTACTGTAACCTCCCAGTAATAATCACATTATGTCTGGTCCATATAGAGAAAGTCATCAAACTGAGGAAAGAATCACTAAAACAGGAGACAGAACTGGAGAAGATCAAGCAGAAGAGACGTTTGGATTTTCTGGACATTCTTTTATGCGCCAGGGTAATGAATTGCTTCAGATCGATCTTGTATCCTGAGGAATACCTATAGGTGACAGCAGCTGCACCCGGGCAGTGGTGCATGGACCTCTCTGCCGCCTTACATTTGTGTATTAAAGGGGTTTTTCAGGAGTAAGAATTTTAACACAGAATTTATAATGGGGATCAGGAACATTAAAGAGGTTGTGCAATTTTGGGGTAGAGGGGTTGGTAAACCACCCCCTCTTGGACTGATCTGTGAAGGGAAGAATACTTACCTCATTCCTGGCACTGGCTGCTCCACTGCACTCCCAGGATGTAAACACCCATTGGGGTTGAGCTGCAATACCAGACACAACCCATTAACAAGAGTGGCGCTGTTTCTGAAATAACATCAAACTCTTTGTTATAATCCTGGACACCGCCTTTAGCTGTCAACCAAACATTTCCAGTAATTGGGATGTTAATCTGTTTTTTGTTTTTTTTATCAGGATGAAAATGGTCAGGGATTGTCTGATGAAGATCTGCAGGCAGAGGTGGACACCTTTATGTTTGAGGGGCACGATACAACAGCCAGTGGCATCTCCTGGACGTTTTACTGCTTGGCAAAGTACTCTGAGCATCAGAATAAATGTCGGGAGGAGATCAAACAGGTCCTGGGAGATCGGAGGACGGTGGAGTGGTGAGAACTTATATTATCCCCAACAGAGAACATGACAAAAGAGTAGCAGTAGTATCACCATAATGATGATACATCTAGATATGGGGGTGCAGCTGGATCAGGCAATAGTTCTGGGTAACTTGCTGCTATTGGCTGCTTTTCTGGGGCACAGTATATAGATATAATGATGTGCACCAGGTGCGGGAAAGCCTTGTGATTATGGTGACCATCCTTGTCTATAGTCATTTCACTGAGGAGGTACACAAGAGAATATAAGGGAACACTAGAGGTGTGGGATATACACAGAGCTCAAACTGTAAGTACATTGGACCTAGTCGGTTTTATTTTTAGGACGTGGGAAATAGCTTCAACTTGGCGGCAATTTTTAGTTTGCCTTTTGCTGCAATTGTTTGCAACATTTTCATTGAAAAAGAAGTTCTAGGAAATGTTCATGATCACAGATTTTTCCTTCCAAGTCAGTGAGAAGATCCTCATGGGCGTCGCTGTTTAAAACCATTGACAAACAATGTAACATTATTGTTATTGCTTTATGTTGCCAGGGAGGACCTGAGTAAGCTGCCGTACACCACCATGTGTATTAAGGAGAGCATGCGTCTCTTCCCGGCTGTACCAGGGATGGCTCGTGAACTTAAAGAACCGATCACCTTCTTTGATGGACGGAGCTTACCTAAGGGTCAGTGACATTTAAACAAGTTTTAAGCCCAAATGGCAAAATACAGGAAAACTGAAAATATATATATTTTTTAACATCTTTTACCAAACTGTTCTAAACTACTCCTGTATCTTTTGATGTGGCAGGCACTGTCATCATTATAAGTATGTATTGCATGAACAAATCGCCCAGCATGTGGGATAACCCTGAGGTACGTGGAGTCAGCAGAGGCCTTTACAGGACATAAGAAATATGCATGTCAGCCCAAGATATAACTTATGTGGTCTTTGGTCATCAAGTCTGGAGCAGCAGTAATCTGTATGCTAAGTTCTAGAAGAGCTTCTCTTTTGCTAAGGTTTGTCCAGCAGGATTGAACATGGAGCAGAATGGATTAAAAAAAAGAAGCATTACTCACCTCACCGACCACCAGTTACTGTTGTTGTGATGCTTATCAAATCCTCGCTGGTCTCCCCTTCCTGGTCCCGGCTTAACATGCAGGAAATGACAGGAGATTCCTGAGGAGATTTACCTCAGTCAGTTATTGGCTGAGCAGGCATTTCCTGCTGTCTCATGCCTGGAACAGGAAGTTGAAACCAGTAGGAAGCTGGTAAGTATTGCAGCAATAGCTGTGGGGGATCGGTGAGGTGAGAAATGCTTCTTGTCTTCAACCTATTTTTGCTCATATATATTAAAAAAAATTCCACCGGACAACCCCATTAA
Source organism: Rhinella marina (assembly GCA_900303285.1). NCBI lineage: Eukaryota > Metazoa > Chordata > Amphibia > Anura > Bufonidae > Rhinella > Rhinella marina. The sequence continues at coordinate 1,006,026 of ONZH01009270.1, read as the reverse complement.
TGAAATATTGTAGGGATACTGTTCAAGTCGACACCCCTGCCATGGGTTACATTGAGGATGAAAAACAGGGATTGCAAATACTTCCATGTACACAATCAAAGAGACTAGCATTGTGTAAAGAGGTAGATTTCGCCAACCCTGTGTTAACCCCTAACCAACTGAACCCTATGGGGGTTTCAAGCAAAATGGTTTGGGTGTTTTGGTCTTTTTAAGGCACATCTAATAAAGTTATGTTTTAATTTGTTCTGGGTACCTTTCCGCAGTCCAGGTGATTATAAAGGAAGCAAGAAATTTACTTAGGCCGGGTCCACATAACCGTTTAGTTTTCCGTTATTCTCATCTGTCATAAGAACAGAAATATAAAGAAAATAATGGATATTTTAAGCATCCGTTATGCTCTGTTATGCTCATTCACATCCATTTTAGTCATTTCTGTCTGAGATTGGTTATTTTAGACGAATAAAAAGTCCTAAACTATATATTTCTTTTTTGTAAAATAACGGATCTCAGACAGAAATCACTAAAACAGATGCAAAATAGGCATAACTAAGCATAACGGATGCTTAAAATACAGGATCAGCTGTGTTGTTTATTTTTCTGTTCCTCTGATGGATCTGAACCGAGAACTAAACAGTGATGTGAACCCGCCCCCCTTTAATTCCTCTGTCCTTATATTCTGTATAAATTGTGGATGACCCCGTATTTTTTTTTATCATTAAGCTATAGGACCTCTTCCAACAATCAGGTTTATGTCTTGTCTATTTTTAAATTTTAGGTTTTTGATCCACTGAGGTTTTCGCCGGATAATGCATCAAAGAGACATTCACATATGTATGTTCCTTTTTCGGCTGGAGCAAGGTAAGACATCTTATGTAGAGAAATTACAGTAATGGGATACAGATGCGTTATGTTCAAGAGTCACAATGACAGTATAGACTTGTAGTTGGCACCAGGGTTGGACTGGGTTTCCTTGGGCCGATCAGAGGAAATGATTCTCAGGGCCAAACCCCCATATAATCCATAAAGTCTAATAGTTTTTGATTCATAGATATAGACCCTAGTGGCAAGTGATTGACTCCAAAGGCAGAACCTAATGTTTTGGTTTTTTTCCTGGACCTTTGGGGCCCACTATGGGTATCAGAGCCTGGTACCACCGGAGGATCCTTTGAAGAAGAATATGAAAATGGCTTTCAGGTTTCATCTCTTAGGTGAGAAGTGGATACAACTGTTTCCAGTCCAGACAATCTCTGTGAGGCAAACAGCCTGATACATTATAGCAGTAAGTAGCTGCTACTGCTTTAGCTCACAGAGCATTGCCTAGACTGGATACAATTGTAACAAACTCTCAGCTGAGGACTGGCTGTGTACAGCATGCAACCTCTGAATGTAGACAGGAGTGTTTTCATTCACTGACAGTAAACATAGAGGTGTGCTCAGGCCCAGTCACCACTCCATTTACATCTATGGAGACTGCAGGAACATGCTGGTTAGGGGAATACCTCTTTAATTTACTAACTGGTATTGGTAGATATGGCTTGGTCCACAGTGGGGAGAGGAGAGGGTGTAGTATACAAAAACTGAAATTACCGTAATTATTTGCTGCAAGTACCCAGATTTTGGCCCACAGTCATTAATCTGCACCAGTTTTTGGTGGAAACTACAGCAAAGATTGTTGCAAATCATTGCATGTGCTAAAATTGCTCAGAATTTCATTTGCTGGTCCGCAATGCACGGGCAATGACCATGTGCCTGCTGTATGCGGACGCGGACCCATTTACTTAAATGGGGTCCGCATTTCGCATCTAATGAGCCGCACCGCAAAAAAGGAGTGCGTGCACTACTTTTTTTGCAGTGCGGAGAAAAGGACAGGAAACTCATTGAAGCACTCAGTAGTACTTCCTGGCAGAAGAAGGGTTTAATACTGAGGAAAGGCCTGAGCTAGCTGTCCCTCTCTCTCTCAGAAGGCTGGTACCCTCGTCAAAGGCTGGAGGCTCACTGTCTGTAGCTCAGTAGCCCGGGTGACTCCTTGGTCACAGGACTGGTGACCCACAGTCTGTGGCTCAGCATCCCCATCTCAGTGTCTTTTTCATGTTACTTATGCAGACTGGCAGAGTCTCTCCTCCAAGCACTGGTCGCTAACTGCAGAACACTGGGAGCTATGACTGTTCTCCTTATGTACAGTTTCTGGCTGAACTAGAACCTTCTAGTGGAAAGAGTGGAGTGGAAAAACTCAGCACAAACAGATACATTGTTACACTTTCCATCTCTCATAGACTTACATTAGAGCTTCAGTAGCAATGACAAAGCAGTTTTTTCCAGACATAAACAAGTTTCCACACATAACAACATAGCTAAACCAGACATTCAAAAGGTCAGTTTGCTTGGTTTTGGTGGTAAACAAGTCTGGCCTTTTCCCTCCAAAACATACTCTTCTTTAAACTGTATTACCAGCTTCTCACTCAAAGTCCCAAAAGTCTCTTGGTATTCATTAATCCTTTCCACCAAGCCTCGCAAATACAGTGCAAATGAACAGGATATACAGTACAGACCAAAAGTTTGGACACACCTTCTCATTCAAAGAGTTTTCTGTCTTTTCATGACTATGAAAATTGTAGATTCACACTGAAGGCATCAAAACTATAAATTAACACATGTGGAATTATATACTTAACAAAAAAGTGTGAAACAACTGAAAATATGTCTTATATTCTAGGTTCTTCAAAGTACCCACCTTTTGCTTTGATTACTGCTTTGCACACTCTTGGGATTCTCTTGATGAGCTTCAAGAGGTAGTCACCCGAAATGGTTTTCACTTCACAGGTGTGCCCTGTCAGGTTTAATAGGTGGGATTTCTTGCCTTATAAATGGGGTTGGGACCATGAGTTGTGTTGGGCAGAAGTCAGGTGGATACACAGCTGATAGTCCTACTGAATAGACTGTTAGAATTTGTATTATGGCAAGAAAAAAGCAGCTAAGTAAAGAAAAACGAGTGGCCATCATTACTTTAAGAAATGAAGGTCAGTCAGTCCGAAAAATAGGGAAAACTTTGAAAGTGTCCCCAAGTGCAGTCGCAAAAACCATCAAGCGCTACAAAGAAACTGGCTGACATGAGGACCGCCCCAGGAAAGGAAGACCAAGAGTCACCTCTGCTGTGGAGGATAAGTTCATCCGAGTCACCAGCCTCAGAAATCGCAGGTTAACAGCAGCTCAGATTAGAGACCAGGTCAATGCCACACAGAGTTCTAGCAGCAGACACATGTCTACAACAACTGTTAAGAGGAGACTGTGTGCAGCAGGCCTTCATGGTAAAATAGCTGCTGGGAAACCACTGCTAAGGACAGGCAACAAGCAGAAGAGAACACAAGGAATGGACATTAGACCAGTGGAAATCTGTGCTTTGGTCTGATGAGTCCAAATTTGAGATCTTTGGTTCCAACCACCGTGTCTTTGTGCGACGCAGAAAAGGTGAACGGATGGACTCTACATGCCTGGTTCCCACCGTGAAGCATGGAGGAGGAGGTGTGATGGTGTGGGGGTGCTTTGCTGGTGATACTGTTGGGGATTTATTCAAAATTGAGGGCATACTGAACCAGCATGGCTACCACAGCATCTTGCAGCGGCATGCTATTCCATCCGGTTTGCGTTTAGTTGGTCCATCATTTATTTATCAACAGGACAATGACCCCAAACACACCTCCAGGCTGTGTAAGGGCTATTTGACCAAGAAGGAGAGTGATGGGGTGCTACGCCAGATGACCTGGCCTCCACAGTCACCATACCTGAACCCAATCGAGATGGTTTGGGGTGAGCTGGACCGCAGAGTGCTAAGCATCTTTGGGAACTCCTTCAAGACTGTTGGAATACCATTTCAGGTGACTACCTCTTGATGCTCATCAAGAGAATGCCAAGAGTGTGCAAAGCAGTAATCAAAGCAAAAGGTGGGTACTTTGAAGAACCTAGAATATAAGACATATTTTCAGTTGTTTCACACTTTTTTGTTAAGTATATAATTCCACATGTGTTACTTCATAGTTTTGATGCCTTCAGTGTGAATCTACAATTTTCATAGTCATGAAAATACAGAAAACTCTTTGAATGAGAAGGTGTGTCCAAACTTTTGGTCTGTACTGTATATCACAACATATAAAATGCAGCTACACAGTATTAAACAGTGCAAGTTAACCCTTTCAAGTGAAATAAAGTAAGACGTTTATAACGTTGCATAGGAGAAACTGGGGCAGATATCCACAAATTTCCAGACTGATTGCAGCACGACAAGAAGGAGCATCAGAGTAAGGAAATGCTCCTATGCTTCACTAATGTAGTCTATAACTAAAGAATAGCTTATACCCAGGTTCAGCCCTGAACCCCGAAAACCCCTTTAATAATTGTGGCTCACTGTTCTTATTTGCAGTCATTTTTGTGAATTAAACTGCACCTTTTCTAACATATTTGCCAATCCAAACCAAAACCTTCATGTCTTCTCCCCCCAGGAACTGCATTGGACAAAACTTTGCTATGAACGAGATGAAGGTCGCCATGGCTCTGACACTTCCGAGGTTTGAACTGAATGTAGATCCCAACAATGAGCCGCTAATGATTCCTCAGCTTGTCTTACGTTCTGTGAATGGCATTCACTTGAATCTAAAGAAAATAGAAAGAACATAAACCCTGAAGATCACAGTGATTCCGTCGTGCCATGACTTTTCACTCAAAGTCCCAAAAGTCTCTCGGTATTCATTAACCCTTTCCACAAAGCCTCGCAAATACAGTGCAAATGAACAGGATATATATCAAAACATATAAAATGCAGCTACACAGTATTAAACAGTGCAAGTTAACCCTTTCAAGTGAAATAAAGTAAGAAGTTTATAACTTTACTATGAACGAGATGAAAGTCGCCATGGCTCTGACGCTTCCGAGGTTTGAACTGAGTGTAGATCCCAACAATGAGCCGCTGAACGTTCCTCAGCTTGTCTTACGTTCTGTGAATGGCATTCATTTGTATCTGAAGAAAATAGAAAGAACATAAACCCTGAAGATCGCAGTGATTCCGTCGTGCCTTGACTTAATTTGCTATAATTTACCCACTAAAATGTCTTATAAAATAAAAACCACTAATAATGTATTGTTCAATGGAGAATGTTGTCTTCTGCCCCCTAGAGGAATAAAAGTGGGATTAACATGAATGCAATTTTATGTGTAGTGACCGTGATCCTGTTTGAAGCTACAAGATAACATATTCCAGCTCCACTGGTCAATTTAAAGCTGGGGGCATGTATTAAAGGGGTGCACGGCCCTTTACACGACTTAAAGGGAACCTGTCATCTCCGAAACACCCCCTGAACTAGAGTAAGGGTTGTATAGTGTAAGTGATGCTGAATCCGAATATGGAAGTTTTATCTTCATACTCACTTCCATTCCAACGCTGTGCTCCCACAAACCAGCAGTAAAATGCACTCACTGGACTCCAGTGCTCACTCACATAATGGAGAGGACTCAAAGAAGAGTCCACTGAGTGCATTTTACTGCAAGTTTGTGGGAGCACAGCGTCGGAATGGAAGTGAGTATGAAGATAAAACTTACATATTCGGATTCAGCATCACTTACACTATACAACGCTTACTCTAGTTCAGGGGGTGTTTCGGTGATGACAGGTTCCCTTTAAGGTTGTAGCCATATTATATTGGCAGAGACATACCATAACTTGATGGTCCTGGATCTCTCCAGCTATGTGCCATTTATAATGCTGGTGTCTTCTTATGTAGCATCGAAGACTGGTGGTCCCCTCAGGCAGTAGGGACTGATTATGATTGCTACCTCTGCATGCCCTATAAATATGTCCCTGATAAAGGGAGGATGACATGCCATATACTGCATGTGACGTCTGCATCCAGTCCCTGGCCTTGGTGGTATACGACACAAGGCCAGTGACTGGCTGCAGCGGTCACATGCAGTATGCGGGCACATTAAGAGTATGACTAGCATGACACTGCAAGGCGGCCACACTGTGGTCTACTAACATACGGCCACATCAGCGGGCTCCAGTTAACTACAGTCTGCATTGTTAATGGCTGCACATCACCTACAATACTGTGTGGCCATTATCAATGCTGACGGCCTGAACCAGTGCAGTCCTAATTTGTTCATTGGAGTCCGATGCAGTGTGGCCATGTCGTTGTACACTGCAAAGCAGAGGGTTATCATTTTCTTTAACATTTGGACAACCCGTGGAAGATTCCTTCACACTGAAATTTGGTTTGGCCCTGGTTTTAATTGTTCCCTGAGAGAGAAAAAAAAGTACAGCAGAAAAATTCTAACAATTTGTTCCTAAGAGAAACCATTGAAATTTCACTTTCACAATATAATCTTCATCTGAGTCCAAGAAAATCTGAGTTTCTGCAATCAATACTGATCATGGTGCATTTGAAGGGAAGGGGCTCCAAGATGGGGCTACGATTGAAGGTGCATTTCCAAATTTTTCCATAGACAAACACTGCAAACAATAGAACATTCTCCTGAAAGCATAGAAGTATTTAAGACTGGTGATTAGAGATGAGCGAACGTGCTCGAAACGAGCACTGTACCGCTCGGCTCCCCTGCGCTCGCATGGGCGCAGGCAGCCGCTTCCGTTCTCCTCTCTACTGGTGATGAACAAATTTCTTGAAATTGTTTCTGATTAAATTTGGCCTAATCGGTCGGGGAATAAATTTGACCTGAATCAAAAGTGCTGTAATGGCTCTGAGAAGTTGTGTATGACACTCTGGGGTCTCCTAGGACCATATGTAACTCATTTCAAACTCCAAGATAGCTTTCATAAAGTGATAGTGACATATATGACTATGAGCGATGACGTGGTAGCTTTTGGTAACAAACAGCCTCTTTAAAATCAAACTGCACTGTAAGATTTTCTACTTAAAAAAAAAGGTTCAATAAATTTTCATTTTTTGGTGGCAAATGCCTGCTGGTGTGTATACACATAATAATAACATCATAATGCTTGGGGTCATCTGATCTTCCTTCTTCATCTTACCAGTCTTCTGATCTGAAAAATGGCTGACCCAATTTTGAGAAATTAGCCTAAATCGAATTGTCAAAAATTCAGATTTGACCCAAATTTTTTGACATTCATGTTGATTTGATTACTTTAGAATCAATTTGCTAATTTCTAGTTAAGACCTATCAAACAGCACAGAACAAACATTTATCTACTAGTAATATCCTAGCGGAACAGTCCATACGCCATCTGGGCAGGACTGGTCATGGGAACCAGGTTACTTAAGCTTCATGTGTTTAATAATAGTACTATGATTATTAGGAATCTGGTGCACGAAAGACATTGCTAATATTACTAGATAAGGGCAAAACAGGAACACATCATTATTTTATGGGGGCTTAAAGAATCACTCTACTTTCGTACAATTTAAATTCTGTTACTAGAGAATTGTGTAAGTAGCACATTTCTAAATCACTTTATTTAAAAAATCTGCCTGCATCCACTTGAAAAAAGCCGTAAAGTCATATCCACCAACAGTCTCACTTCCACCTAATTTGCAATCCACTGCCTGTTGTCAGGCAAGACCTGTCCCTTGTAACATAGACTCAGAAGAGGGTTCACAGCAAATGGAGATGTGTTAGAGCTAACTGACATTCTGAACTGCTTCTACACTGCTTCTGAAGATTATAGGAACCACCTTTCTGTCTGTAAATGTGACTTTTACTTCCTTATTTGTTCTGTGAGCAAGGCAGCTGAAAACATAGTGGGAAGTAAGGGAAAGGATATCACAGCAGTACAGTGCTTGCAATATCCACAAAAGGAAGATGCCTCCTGCTTATGTGTGAAATGCATCTAGCTGTGCAGCTGAAACAGTGAATAATAAGGCTGAAAGTTAGGGAAGCCCAGAAAACATCTGTTCCTTCACACTTATGATTATACAAAGAAGCACAGCCATTATGCAAACGTTTTTTAATACTTAGGTATGCTTTTAAAAAGGGACGGAGAAGAGGGATGCATTACTGTGTGTGGGCACAAAGCGGGGCACTATTACTATATTGCGGCACCATAATTACAATTGTGTTAATTAAAAATTCCAGCACAACATAAAAATGACAAGAGTCAAATTAAATCTTTTTTATTTATTTATTTTTATTAAAATCCAACCTCCTAACCGTCCCGGATCTAGCGGGATAGTCCTGGATTTTGCTGGATATCCCACAGACCTAAGAGGACTGAGGTATGTCCCGATGTCAACTGATCTATTGATTGAAATGGTGAAGCATGGAACCGTCAGCTCCACCATTCTCCTGAATGTGCTCTGCCCAGCAGGAGATGCAGTGTAGTGATGTCATTGCATTTGCTGATTTATGGAGGAGAGAGCACAGGCTCAGGGGATCATTGCTCAGATGGGTAATTGGCCTGAGTGCTCTCTTGATCAGCAGTTGAAATGTAGTGAATTATACATTAGAAATGCAAAAAGAAACACTGCTAAATTATTGTACAATATGCCAAACAAAAGACTGTAGGAAACCATTGTAGGAAAACATTCTAAAACTACAGGAGTTTTGTTTACAATGTATTTTCTTTGTAAAACCATAGAGAAACTCAAGTGTTTTGGGTGGAGTTGTTTTTTTTTCACATGTTGTACTTGAATGTTTTTAAGACTTTCATTTCTCTATAGAGAATTCTATAGGAAAAAGTTAGAAAAAATGCCACACCCAGAGCTTACTGCAATTTCAAAAGAACGTTGAAAAAATATCTGGAAACTGTCTCTCAAAGTCACCTATAAAAAAGTAAAAAAAAACTTTTTGTGTGACCCCACCCATATAAGTATACCTTACAATTCACAACTTTTATGTCTGACAGACTGTAATTCAGTATACAATAAATACCCTCGTCTATAGTAAATTACTGTAGGACGTAGGTCGTGTGAGTTTTTCCGTCTGCTTTTGGTCGGAGTCCAAAAGGTGAACCAAGTTCTGCTGCTGTAAACTCCCGCACATGTGTCTGACACACTTCCACATGACACCCATTTCCTCCGCCCCTGCTCCAGATACTTATTTGTAATTTATAGGAGTCATGATGCAACAAGTATGTAATACAGCAATCTGGAAATACCCCCTGATCACCATCAAACTTAGTAGATTTGATTAAAATGGATAAATGATCTGAGATTGTGCCCCAAATGTATGATCAGCATTGGACTGGAGTTCCTTGGGCCCATCAGAAGAAATTCTTCTCGGGGCCCAACCATTATATTATCAATAAGGTTTTAATTCAAAGTAATAGACCCTAGCGGTAAGTGACTGGTTCCAAGGGGTTCTTTTCTATTAGGCCTTTGGGACCCAATATGGTATCAGAGCCATGGCCCACCTGTGGATCCTACGTTACTCTGGTGGACCAGTCCAAGGCTGCGAGAAACAATAGCCCCCATGTATCACACGCCAATTATAAAACTCATGGCACTAGGGCCTTTAGGCCTCAGAATCTGATGCAACTCCTTCTCTGATCCCCAATACCTAAACCTCTGAAGTGTCCTACACCTATGAAAAAATGAAAAAAAGATTGAGATTCTAATGCAGTACAAATATATATTTATAGCATTTCAGCACATACACAGCCCATTTCTATAATTTCTCCAATTTAAGGGTGCCATTTCATTTTTACCTTAGGCATCAAAAGGTTGTAAGAAGCCCATAGGTAGTCTTGCTATTTAGGAGGCAAAAATGAGTGCCATGGTTTTTATTAACCAGCCTTCTCAAGAACTGATAGAACTATAAAGAAGCCTCATTTTATCTAGATGGAAGAAGACATCTTGAGATCTTTACAGGGAGTTGTCTACGATTTGACAAGTTTTCTCCAGACATGGTGCCACTCTTGTATCATTGAAGAGAATGAGCCTGAGCTATAATACCAGATGATGACAATGGACAAGGGTGGCGCTATGTCTGGAAAAACACCTTTTTTCAAACTCTGGACAGGTCCTCCTAGTGGTCACACACTGACAGTCAATTTTGAATGGCCTTATTGCCAATATAAATTATAAGACTTCACACAGCCAACAACATGGTAGAAGTTTATATGAACATTAGAAGAATCACAGACTCTAGACATAGAATCTGACCGGAGAGTGATACAGCTAGTGTTAACATTACTTATCATAAATTAGGTACTACAATCCACAGTCTCCTAAGTGGATAAAATGATGAAATCCTTTTGACATTTCTCATTGTAGTATTCTTGGTCATCACAGAGCAGTGATTGCTGAATACTACGCTTCGATGACAAATAAGATGCTGTTTGACATTTGGTTCTACTAGGCACAAAGGGGGGGAGGTTGATCATTTATACCCCAGAGAATGGGGACCCGAACTTCCCTTTATTATTTTCCGTTATAACATGGTTATAACAGAAAATAATAGTTAAAGTGGCCTTTAGGGGTTAAAAATAATAAAAAAAACTCACCTTTTCCGCTTGTTCGCGCAGCCGGTGTCTTCTTTCTTCTTTCCCCTGCAAAAAGACCTTTGGTGACGTCAGCGCACTCACCACGTGGTGAGCGAGCTGACGTCGCCGAAGGTCCTTTTGCAGGGGAAAGAAGAAAGAAGACACCGGCTGCGCGAACAAGCGGAAAGGTTAGTTTTTGTAATTCTTTTTAACCCCTAAACGCCATTTTAACTATAGTTTTTTGTTATAACCATGTTATAACGGAAAATAATAAAGGGAAGTTTGGGTCATTTTAACAGTTAAAATGATTTTGTTCGACTGCCTCAAACAGTTTGAGGCAGTCGAACAAAATCCCAGACGATTTTGAAATTGCCCCCCAGACATTTTTTTAGGTCCCAAAAGTAGGACATGTCTGGGGAAAAGAGGACGTCTGGTCACCCTAGCTTGAAGCCAATACACCTGCTATATAGTTTGGGCCTAACTTCTCAATTGCTTCCACACATCACCAGAGACCACACCAATCCACCGTGGCGGCCATGTTCTGTTTGTGTGTTTAAACTTCATACATGAGTATAGAAGTATAAGTTTAGACTCCTGGGTGGTAAGGACCCCTCAAGCTCCAGAACCTGGGTCTAACTGTTACCTGGTACCCCCTTTAGCTATGCCCCTGTACGTATGTATGGTTGTGCAGTACAGCATTATAAGCTGCTCTCTGGGCTGAAGAGAGAAATTTAAAGGGAGTTGCAACCTTCTTCCTCATAGTGATATGGGTGGTCTCCTAATCTGTATACACCTTGTGCCAGCCCTGCCCTCTCTCTATGTTAGGTAGGGTAGGTACACCACTCGCTGTACAAAGGTAATATATACTGTACTACAAAAATAACTAGTGCATAAAATAAGAGTGCTTGTACTGGAGGTACTCAAAAGCACAGAGGTCACTAAATATATGGCTGGCACTTTGACGAGCAATGTGACCTGTGCACTCAGTTGGCATGAAACTCTGCCTGACAAGTTCAATCCTTGGTGTCACTAATAATAATCACCTGCAATACTGGAGCCAATGGAGAGCAAACTGCTATATAAACAGGTAATCTGCACCTACGCTAGAGGCATAAGGTGATGTAACACGGAAGGAAAAAAATTATGACATGAAATAATATCAGTCAGAGGTGTCAAGTCACTCAGTTCATAAAAGCAATGACCTTCAAGGACCTGTGACTGGGGCTTAGCGGTGACTTTGGTCATGACACACATTGGACGGCCAAAAACCGCAGCATAGCGCTGCATACATTGCAAGTCATTGCAAGTGAATGGGGTTGCACCCCTGCTGGATTTCTTGAAACTGATGTTTCGCAACAAACTTGCGGGTCACAATTCGACCCGGTTCACTTACATTTGTTGTGATTACTTGCAATGTGTTCAACGAGTGCAGGATTAAAAACCAGAATTTCCTTGCATTTCCGCCTAAATCTGCACCAAAAACCTCATGTGTTACTTGTGGATTTGATGCAGTTTTATCGCAGATCTCACCCTTGCATTGCGAAGAGTGAAATCTGCACACAAAATTGCACAAACAGTCGATTTCTAACTTCAAACGGCAGGTCAATTTTTGCATGGAAGAAAAAAGCAAAGCGTGCATGAGCGTTGTCTAATCTCATACACTTTGCTGCGGTTTTTCCATATGAAAATCAGTGTAAAAAAACTTGCGTATTCCGCAACGTGTGCAGCAACGTTAGAAGAGATCTGCTAACGTCCCTCACTGTCCCTCATGAAGCTGTTATAGATTTTCCCTACAGATTTCACCCATTCAATGTATTATTGTGGAGTCACCATGGATTTGCAGCAAGATGCGCGGTGGGAAAAATTCCAAAACCTTTTGTGACCTTACCCTGACAGCAAATTAACATGCTAATCCACGTATTATACTCCTACATCACAAACTCCTGAATACTGCTATCTAAGGCTACTTTTACATTAGTGTTAGCAGTGATCCTATGGCAATCCTATGCATAAATGATGCAACAGGATCCATTTTTTACAGGGTCCTTTTTTTTTCTCTCTCTCCTTTCCTAACGGATCAGAGGAATAGAAAGCTAAACGGAGATGTGAATGCACCCTAAGAAAGGTACTGGAAATATGGGAGGTAAAAAAGTGATTGTGGGGCCAGGGATTTTACCTGACTCCTTGTCAACAATGAAGACAAGTAGATTTTGGAGTAGGATCCCCAACATCCTAGGTAATCCTGTCCAGGTGTGGTATGCCTCTTTATAGATCACATGTATCACATCCCAGTACTGAGCGGTTATATCCCTGACACCACTGGTTTTGCTTCTGGTCCTGGTATATCTGTGAGCTCAGTTCTTTTTTTACTACATAAATTTCGTTTTATTGTGCTACTTATACAGCATGTGAAAGCAGGTGGTAAATTTTACGACACAAATCAAAGATCGGGTATATGCACAAGGGGGCTGATTCATCGAGGTGCAGAATTGTCAATTCTCACTGATATAGCAATCTCTTGATACAATTCCTCAAGCAGCAATTCCTCTGCCATGCATCTCCCAGATTAGGGGTGCATGAATGTCTTAAATTTTCGGCAGTTCCTCGCAGCAGAACTTCAAATCACAAGCAGCAATGAAAGCTGCAAAAGATGCTAAGCCAGGTCAGAAGGCTAAGTCTATGTATTTTTCTCCTCACACACTGCAAATAAAAACAATGGATGAGCTCATGCTAGCTTACCTTCGCTCTCCTTCCATAAGGTTCTCAACAAAAGAAATAAAAACTTGCTATAGCCGCAGCATTACACATCCAAGGCATACTTAAAGACATATTACTGCTTTTTTATAGCAAGTAAAGCAAGCAGTACAACGAATAGAGCATTCTTCTGAAAATGTAGAAATATGTTAAGGCATCTCAAATAGCACAAAGCATTAACTATTTATTCACTAGTAGTGTCTGAGTGGGACACTGCATACCCCCTTTTTAAAGTGAAACATTCTCAGCATCTAGTATAGGGTAGAGTAATAAGAAATCTAAAAATAAAGGTTAGGCACATAAACATTACCACATTACAAAATAGTGCAATTATCCCAGCCTCACATAGTCTTTGATGTATGCAAAACAGTACTAGGCAATAGGGTTGTCCAAAGATAGGTTCTCTGGGTGTCTGTAGCAGTTGCTACAGGTAGTGGCTCCAGTGTGGGACTTGTGACAATGACCACAGAATGAAATGAGTCTGTCCAATACAGAAAGATGTCCTCTCTGCAGGAGAAGGACTCAAGAAGGGTTGTTACAATTTCGATTTAGTCCATCTTTGGCAGACAGGGGAGAGAGCCTTGTGTCAGTGCTTCTCTTGTTTTAGTGAGCAGGGTTTTCAGCATTTGGACAGTCACACATATTAGGTATCTCTACACTGGTATTGACCCATACCATACAGTTATGCTACTTATTAAAGTGTATCTGCCATTTCAATACCAAAAAAAAAAAAAAAAAATCCTAACATATATGATGCTGAAGGGCAGATATTTATGAAGCTGTATTTTCCAGTTAATTTTACCTTCCTGATGTCTGTATTCAGCCCTTAGCAACCATATTTCTCTGTGCCTCTATTTCAGTATCTTCCTAAGATGGCCTCTGCTGCTCTTCCTGTGGTGATCTTTGCCCTGTCCTTGAGGCCATCCTGTATTTCCCTCACTTCCCATAAGGATTTGGTCTCCTCATATGAACTAGCAGGACCAATCAGAATGCAGATAACTTCCCCACTACCCCAGAGTAGTGTGTATCTTCTCACATACAGCTATCCAAAGACAGACAAGACCAATCAGAATGCAGATAACCTCCCCCACTACCCATAGCAGTGTGTATCCTCTCACATACAACTAACCAGAGACAAGCCCTGCAAATACATGAAATCAGTAAGAAACCAGTAAGCATTTGTTTTAGCCTCTTAATAGTCATCTGTTCCTCATTATCTTCCACACTGACATGGAAGAGGGGGGGCTGCTTTAGCTGTTCATATCTCTGTCTTGGTACCAGCTACAGATATGGGCTTTGTGTTATCCGAATGCTAACATTTTAAGCTTTCACATAATGACATAATCTGTTCAGTACAGGGGAAGATATCACTGATAGAAATCGGGATGCTGTGAATGAAGCTGAAAGTGAAAATAAAAGCAGATTTTACCCGCCAGTATTCCCGACTCAATTTCTAACAGTGATTTCTCCTGTGTTGCTTGGACTTTAGCTGTCATTCTAGTCTTGTATAAAAACCTGTCAGCTTTAAAACAAGACCAGTTGCATGTTTCTACCTGCTTCCATTGAGATATGGAGATAGCACCATGTAAAGCAGCCCTCCCCCCTCCACTTTCTGCAGCCCAGCCACTCAGGGCTGAGCTCCTCCTCCCACTGCTCTGCCCGTCTCTTGTTTATAATACAGAGGAGACGGCCTGCACATGGCAACACTCTGAGATGAGAGCTGTTGAATAGGAAAGTAGCATTCATTTGTGGGAGTTATTATCAGGTAAAACTAAAAATGATCACATTTTAAAGCACAAAAGCACTTATACAGCAGGGTGTACTATACCATATATAGGGTATTAAAAAATGAAACGGCAGTTACACTTTAAGGTTAAAGGTGAGCGCTGAAAATCCTTGGTAACGCTTCTGTCATGCATTTCTTGTGGTCATGCATTTTTACCAGGTTTATTTTTTATTTTTTATTTTTTTTGTGGAGTTATTTATTCTATTATAAAGTTTTATACAGCTTTCCGTTTTCAAGTGTTTTTAAATACCCTCTAGTAATGCTGAAGAGAAATCACAAAAAAAAAGTTAGCACCAGTTAGTTTAATGTATAATTCCTATAGATTTTGAAGTAATATTTTGACTTTGTAACATTTGGTTGTTTTAAAATAAATTATAAAAACCACAGCAGCATTATCTTTAAAAATGCTCAAACCACCAAAAATATGACCGTTAATTCATCCTAAAACAAGTTTTTGTCAATTTATTTATTGTGTGGAAAAAACACAATTCAAGCGCTTCTTTGCAATTTTTTTTGAGGTGGCTGTTGTTTAGTCACACATTTTACAGTTTTTCTTGGCACTTGATAAAAAAAAGAATTATTACCGGGAAACCCCTTAAAAATGCACAGCTCTCATGTCTGATAGATGTGATACTTTCTACTATTAATATCCTCGTGAACTGAGTTGACAGTAAATTGGGACATAGGTCGTGTGAGTTTTTTTAACTGCATTTGGATGGCGTCCAAAAGGTGAACTGAGTTCTGCACATGTGTCTGACACATCCATTACCTCCGCCCCTGCTCCAGATACTTATGTAGGATTTCTCGTAGCCGTGATGCAACAAGCGTGTAATTCCTGACACCAAGCTCGGATATAACACAGTTAAAGGGGTTGTGCAGTGGTATAATATTGATGACCTATCCTCCAGTGGATAAAATGATGAAATCCTTCTGACATTTCTCATTGTAGTATTCTTAGTCATCACAGAGCAGTGATTGCTGAATACTGCCTCTAGGTGACAAATAAAACGGTGTTTGACATTTGGTTCTACTAGGCACAAAGCCAATATGTTAGAAAAGATTCGGGATTACATAAGGATCTTGTAAGAGCGTCAGTGTTTGGTGTGTGGCCCCCGACACTGTACCCTATAACAGGATGGCAGAGAGATGAAGGCATCCACAGCATAGTACAAAGGAGCAGGACTTTACTCTGGTTGGGCCAACAAGCATAATGGTTACTTGTAGCTTGTAATAGCCAAGCTGTGTTTCCATTTGTGACTGTAACCATCAATCTTAATGATACAGATGTTTTGAGCTTGATGGTTACAGTCCCAAGTTAATGGCACAGTTACAAGTAATGGCACAAAGCTTGGCAGTTATGGTCTATAAAGACAACTCAGCTTGGTGGTTACAAGTAATGGCACAACGCTTGGCAGTTATAGTCTGTAATGGGCACACAGCTTGGTTGTTAAAAGTAATGGGGAGACAGCTTGACAGTTGCAAGTACTGGCTTGGTTGTTTATAATAAGAACAAAGCTTGGTGGTTACAGTCTCTATTGGGCACAAGGCTTGGCAGTTACATGCAATGACACATAACTTGGTAGTCCCAGTCTCTAATGGGCACTGTGTTTTGTGGATACAAGTAACAAAACACAACTTGACGGTTACAATCTCTGTTAATCTTCCAGAACAATTTATAGTACTAGTTCAGACAAGGTGTCTGTAGGCCTGGCATTGCCTTGGTCTCTGGTCATGCTTTTGGATGGGGGCAGTATAGTTACCACCTGGAAGATGTCAGCAGCAACTTGCAGGATACTCAAGGCCTTCCTCATCAATCTTGGAGGCCTCTTGCCTGTAGACCCAAGTAACAGCAGCAGTCTGTTTCAAGGTCAAGGTAATAGAAGTTGTCTGCAACCTCTCAGCAGGATTCTCAGGGTCCCTGTGCTTGGAGCCAATACACCCCCTATATAGTCTTGTCCCACCTTCTCAACACTACTTGTGTGCACAATTGACCAAAGACCATACAAGCCCACCGTGCCAGCCACACACAGTGTGAAACATATTAGTAACATATTAGTAAACATGAAGGGAAAATGTCAGGACATTTCACTCCACTAAACCACTAACACCTCTAGATAGGTCACAAAAACCAAATTGAACACAAGCTATGGCGGCATTAATAGAGGTAACATGCCTGAAAAAATGAGCTTTAATTGTGACTCGTATTATGATCGCAATGGTCTCCTGCCCGTGGCCAAGTTCTCCGTTGCTTCTAAAATATAAAATACAAAAACTTTGCAAATAGTCTTCAATAAAAAAAAAATTCCTGTTTAGCCAACGTCTATGAGCCCTGATAAAGTTCATACACATATTCAGAAGTATAATTTTAAAATCCCGCACCCCAAGGCAAAATCTGTACTAGGGCCATCACCTAACATGAGTCACTGGGGTCTTTTTAAATGCAAGAGGACCCCCTTGAGCTCCTGAACCCTGATGCAATTATTACCTGGGCACTCTGTATAGCTATGCCCCTGTATGCATAATTACTCTCTATTGTATATCAAGAGTTTATAAAAATAATATATACTGTACCGCAAAAATAAATGGTGCATAAAATGAGAACACGGCGGGAACTAAATACATGGCCGACACTTGGACCCGCATTGTGCCTGTGTACAGAGTCTGGGACCTGTGTTCTCAGTTGGCATAGACCTCTGCCCTCTGCTCCAGTCCTCAGCATCACTAATCATACTCACCTCCAAAGCTAGAGTCAAGTCGGTGCAAACTGCTATAAAAACTGAGCTGTAATCGTAAAGTGATGTAACACTTTACATGTAAAACTAGAACATGAAATAACCTGCCAGAGTTGTCCAATTAATGAATCAATTATGTTAACCCTTTTCTGGCATGCTGATTTTCCATTTTAGTTTTTTTAACTCCCTTCCTTCCCAGAGCCATAATTTTTTTATTTTTCTGCTTAGCTGTATCAGGGCTTGTTTTCTTTGCGGGATAAGTTGTACTCTCTAATGGCATCATTTAATATTGAACTGAATATATTGGGAAGCTGGCTAAAAATTCCAAATGGGGTAGAATTGGAAAAAAAGATACAAAATTCCTACAGTTTTTGTTTTCACAGCCTTCCCTATGCAGTAAAACTGACCCATTACCTTCATTCTCTTGGTCAGTGCGGTTATGATGATTCCACATTCACGCGTTTTAATACTGGAAAAAAGAAAAAAATAACTTTTTAAGAAAAGAATTATTTTTTTCCTTTTCATTGTCATGTTCTGACCCCCATCCGCATGTAGTGGAAATAATCAGTGCAGAATTGACATCACTACCAAAAAATGCAAAATAATAATATGTTAGAGACATGAAGATTTACTCTCTAACAAATGTACAACTTCTTTCCAAGTTGTGTAGACCAAACATCTGAATGCATGCTGCCACCACTAGGGGGAGCTTATTTAGTTTAAGACAAGCTTTATGCAGACATTGACATAGCAAGGAACGCTGCTAAGATTTCAGCTCTGAAGTTTGTAGATTTGTAAAGGCAGCCATGGAGTATACTTGATGCATCAGTGCATGATATATAATTCAATGTATATATAAAATCAGTGAGCTTTTTATGTAGTATTATTCTATAGATCACAGGTTAAGCAGGTTCTTAATATTAAGCAGGTGAGAGGTGAACTGACTGATGATGTAATACCGCCTTTACCCGACATGTCTAGTAATTTTCTTCTTCTGACTCATTCATTAATTGAATGTTTGTACTTTTTTAGTTCACATCCTCCTCTAATTTTGCTCACCTAATCCTCCCAGCCTGTTCATCTGTGGGACGTTACCGCCTGATGTCACTAACATATATAAATACACAACGTTGTGTCATGTATAGAACTGTGCACCCTTGCTGACAGCAGACATGGCATCCTCAGCCCTGCCAGGAACCACTGAGATCTTGTACTGGGCAGCCTGCCTAGGTGCCCTCTACCTCCTCTTCAGACTCTCCAAATTCTTCCTGAAATTCAAGGAGCTGCAGAGAGCCTTCAGCGCCTTCCCGGGTCCTAAACGCCATTGGCTTTATGGCAATGCCCATGAGGTAAGTGACATGAGAGAATTAGGAGAGGGTTTATTTTTCCAAAAAAGCACCTACAAAATAGGTACCATGTACTGTACGATCCATTGCCGATTTCTTGCCACCATCTTTTTTACACAGAGGCAGGGGTGCACCACCAATGAGGCCAGGAGAGGCGATCGCCTCAGGCAGCACCAGGTAGGGGCAAGAGGGGGCAGCGGAAGGGCCATGGACAATGAGCACTTTCATTGTGGAAAAGAGGTTGAGTTAAGAAAATGGCATTGGGCAGGGTGCCGTTTCAGTTTTCGCCTCAGGCAGCAGTAAGTCTAGGTGCACCCCTGCCTTATTCCATCCACAACTTCATGCACCACTAAGCAGTGTCCAACATCCTTGCGTCTGTGTAGAACCTATATTTTATTTATATTCTATTCATTATATGCATGAAGAAAATGTAAGAATGTTAGTGAAGACTGACACAAAAGAAGAGCACTAGGAAAAGGGGGTGTAAGTGCATAGCCATCCGAATTTACATGTCAACCCTGGTCTGTGTCAAGCCAGGGGATAACCTCTGTAAGCAATAGGGACAGGAAAATTCTGACGAATATGGTGAAGGTTCTGTCAAACATATTTTTTTGAAGTCTCATTTTCTATCATGTTTAGGTACATCTATCGACTACATAGTGTCAGATTTGAGACATTTTGTTGCAGAGGGTCGTTCTAATTATTATGTTTCGTTCTTCGTAGTTCAGGCAAGAAGGAAAACACTTGGACATTTTGGAGGGCTACGCGAAGCAGTACGACTACGCCTTCCCCATGTGGCTGAGCAATTTCTTCCCCACTCTTTTTGTCTCTCACCCGGACTACGCAAAGGCCATTCTGTCCAGACAAGGTGAGGATCTTTCACTGATATATATATATATATATATATATATATATATATATATATATATACAGAACTGTGCAAAAGTTGCAGGCAGGTGTGGAAATATTGCTGCAAAGTAAGAATGTGTTCAAAAACTGAAGTGTTAATAGTTTATATTCA
Organism: Rhinella marina; assembly: GCA_900303285.1. Taxonomy (NCBI): domain Eukaryota; kingdom Metazoa; phylum Chordata; class Amphibia; order Anura; family Bufonidae; genus Rhinella; species Rhinella marina. The sequence continues at coordinate 985,946 of ONZH01009270.1, read as the reverse complement.
TCAATTATGAAAATGCCAAGTGAATGAACAAGAGAGATGTAAATCAGATCAATATTTCCTGTGGCCCCCCTTCCCTTCAGCATCAGTTCTTCTAGGTAGACTTACATGCAGTTTTTGAAGGAACTCGGCAGGGAGGTTGTTCCGGCCATCTTGAAGAACTGACCTCAGATCTTCTGTGGATGTAGGCTTGTTCAAATCCTTCAGTCTCTTTATGTAATCCAAGACAAACTGGGTGATGTTCAGATCAGAAAAAGCGGGTGTATTGACCCATACATTCCCTCCATGAGTAGCTTTACCCTTGCCCTATCCTTTGACCCTGGACCACAACCAGGTCTTTGTGTTTTCTTTTGTTTTTTCTCTACGTTGAGTTCAGGGCTCTTTGGGGACCCTATCATGACTTCCAGGACTCTTTGTTCTTTTTTACACTGAACATACTCATTAATAACATTGGCTGCAAGTTTGTCCTGCTGCAGAATAAATTTAGCGCCAATCAGACGCCTCCCTAATGATATTGTATAAAGTACCTGCCTCGGCATTGAGGACACCATTAATCCTGATTAAGTCCCCATCCCCATTTGTTGAAATGCAGGCCGAAACATTCAAGGAGACCTACTGCTCTCCAGCCCTTCTATAAAGAAACTGCCGTTTGTTACAGCCAAATATTTCAAATTTTGAGTTTTTATATTTGAGTTGCTTGGCCGTGTCTGCATGTCGAAGGTATCTAAGACCACTTCTGGCCAGATTTCTCCGAACATTAGATGGGTGTAACCCATGTGACTCCGCCCCAGTTGGCCACTCAGACCTGCCGATTTCCGTACATCCCACACACTTGCACATTATGTTGCAGCATTTCATTCCTTCGCACTATGGACATAAGTCACCTAAACTAATGATTGGGAAGGGGAGGGAGAAAGGTCCAAACAATGGTTGTTAGATGACTGGTCGATAACTCTATGTCCATGTCCCATGCGTACTTTATAAATAGTCTTTCTGTTCCTTACAGATCCAAAGGATAACTTTTCCTATCGCTTCATCACCCCATGGATTGGTGAGTAGTAGGAGAAGATACAATGGATCGAAACCTTTGCTACTATGTAATTCTTCCTATAATTATCGATGTTCTGCTGTGGTCATCATACATCATCATTGACTCGCTGATTATATCATTTAGGAAACGGGCTGCTGGTTTTATCAGGGCAGAAATGGCTCCAGCATCGAAAGCTGCTGACCCCCGGATTCCATTATGACGTTCTGAAGCCGTATATCAGAGAGATGTCTGAAAGTGTTAATGTGATGCTGGTAAGAGTTACCAGAAATGTCAATTATTACTCCATCTTTTTATCCTTTAAAAAATGAAATGGAACCAAGCCCCCCCAATTACTACCTCCAGCTCAGAGGTGGATGCTGACACCAAAGGGCCCCTGCTCAGGAGGTGTGTCTGTGCCCCTCCTTTTGTCTGCCCCTTCTGCATATACACATCATATATAAAATACGCACATACACATGCATATACATTACATGTTACAGTAGTCTATGTGGAACCTCTGCATCAACCAACAGGTTTGACTTTAAACCTAAGGGTGTTATCCTGTCAGTACCCTTTCCCCTCTGTACATGGATCTAGATTTGGCTGTAGGGGAGCCACCAGGCCACTACCTCCTGGAGTAGTCCCTGTGTGATTGACAGCTGACCCATGGGGGTCAAAGACACTGATGCAGAGCACTAAGGGATCAGGTAAAACCATAGTCAGGGATAGGTTGAGGTCAGAGCAGGCACAGAGTACATGCAAATGCAAGAAACACGGTGAACCAGCACAGGTCAGGTCAGGCAGCAGAGAATCAGAGTCATAAATAAGGCAAGGGTCAGTATACAGGCAGAAAAAAGAATAAAATAACTGTGCAGGGATTAGCAAGCTGGAAACACCTATTACTCAGGCACCTTTCCACAGATAAAGGCATTTAAAATGCCCAGAAGTAGTCATCCATAGTCTGGGAAAGAATTAGGGCGTGCCTTTTAAGAGCCGGGGATTGCATGCACATGCCATATGGGCAGACGGGAGAGTCCTAGCCAGCAAGTGTAGGCCATAGCCTGGAACAGGAGAAGGGCACACAAAACTATGGCAGCCAGGCAGCTTAAGACTGGCTTAATAAATGTGCCCCACAGCCTTTAGCTGGATCTCAGACCCAATCAAGCAGCAGGTTTCGACTTCCGAGTTTTATTCTTTATTTGAAAAAAAAAAAGAAAGAAAAAATGAATCACAAAGAAACCTAAATTCTTCCCTAAGAGGCACCATAAGAAATCTTCTGGTATGAGTGTAGTATACAAAGTTTGATGTGCCCATTATACCTTGTTAGGATAAATGGGAGGAGATGCTACCAGAGAAGAAACCAGTGGAGCTTTTCCATCACGTCAGCCTCATGACCCTGGACACCATCATGAAATGCGCCTTCAGCTACAAGAGCAACTGCCAGCTGGACAGGTCAGTCCCAGAGATTGGAGATTTGCTGGCCTTTCTAACCCAAGGTGATGACCTGGTACCAAGGTGGAAACTCTGCCCATCCAAATATTATTCCCTATAATGGGAGAAATGTAATAGTACAAGATGTCAATCCAAATGCCTGGATGACCATGCAATGGGTATAGGATGGTACTGGCAGAAGATCCTTGCTAAGGCTCATGGAAGGGAGATTCCTAGTGCAGGATCATAGAACATATGGAAAAGAATTGTCTATTCTAGGAAAAATAGGTGATAATCCTGTGTTAGATGTAGAGGTTACAATTTCCAAAATTTTGAATCCAACACAGGAACCTAAAAATAATTTCCTGCTTCCATGACGACTTTATTTCTCTTTTTCTGCAGTGAAAGTGACTACATTAAAGCCGTATTCGACATCTCCTACCTGGTAAATTACAGGTTCCACCACGTTCCGTATCATAGTGACTTGATATTTCACTTGAGCCCTCATGGATTTCGTTTCCGGAAGGCACTGAAGATTGCACGTGAACATACAGGTCAGTAGGAACACCGATTGTTCAACTTTTCACATCCCTGTAAGGGACCCTTTGGGTGTTGTAGGGGTTTTATGGCTTATACATTTTTTTTTTTTTGGGAAGGGGGGAATTTTTCTAAATTTCTAAATTGCAATAACATTTTTGTGTCTTGCCATTTTCTTCCCACAAAGCTGTAGCCTTAATGATTTAATTTTTACTTCTAGTTAAAGTGATTAAAAGGAGACAAGAATCTCTTAAGCAAGAAAGTGAACTTGAGAAGGTGAAGCAGAAGAGACATTTGGACTTTCTTGATATTCTCTTATGTGCCAAGGTAATTTATGTGATTCTGCACTACCATAAAACACCACGTGGGGGCGCTTTACTACAAACATTTCCAATATGTAACTACTAATGTATATGTAACTTTCAATACTTCAGGATGAAAAAGGTCATGGACTCTCCAATGAAGATTTGCAGGCAGAGGTGGACACTTTCATGTTTGGAGGACATGACACAACAGCCAGTGGCGTCTCCTGGACATTATACTGTTTGGCTAAATATCCTGAGCACCAGCAGAAATGTCGGGAGGAGATCAGAGAGGTCCTGGGAGATCGAAGAATAGTGGAGTGGTGAGCCTCAAAGAATTTGTACACTTCCAAGATGATTATTAAAGATTTTATGATGGATATGGATTTTTATAGCTGCTGTTGTTGGGGAAGGAAGGAGGGGGAGTCACTGACTCTCCTTAAAGAGTGAACAAGGAATGGAAAAAATGAGGTATTTACCCAAAATATATGATATAGAATAGGCCGCCAGGAAGGTGGGATGTGTTCTCTGGAATAATAAATAGTGGTATGTGGTTGGGGAAGGCAGCGCAAGTGGTCCAGGTGTAGGGGAGGCGATGAGGAGATTTTGGCAAAAATTGAGGTGGCCTAGGCTTGTGGGTACACAGTTAGCTTACGTCCCTTCCAAACGCCTTGCGGTGTTGCAGAGACGTGGGCTAACTGTGTACCCACAAGCCCAGACCATATCAATTTTTGACAAAATCTCCTCATCAGCTTTTTAAGTATATGGAGACTTAGAGGCAATGCTCAATGAGAAAATAATATTCAAAGACATCTCTCAGAGAAAGAGAACCATCTCGCTAGTGACACCTTCTTTTCAACTCAGTGGGGGTTATGAAGGGAATGTGGATCCTATGTGTCACTTGAAGAGATTTGACTTGGGGCTACTCCTAAGGGCTTTATCCTGGTGGTTATCCTGGTCTTCACCCTTTAACCACTGTACAGGGATCTGGACTCCACTGCAGGGGAACGACCAAGCCACTACCTCCTGAAGTAGTCTCTGTTTAGTCCAGTGACACGAGTGAGGTGCACTGAAGAATCAGGCAAAACCGAAGTCAGGGACAGGTCGAGGTCAGGACAGGCACAGGGAGATTCTGTGAGACCTGATTAACAGTTGGAGGTCAAGGTTGGGCAGCTCAGAGTCAGAACCAAGAGGAAAGGTGGCTTAAGTACCCCAGGGTAACCATCCATTGGCTGGGGAAGATTAGGGTATTTGTGCTAGCCCTTTAAGAACCAGAAAGAGCATGTGCGCCCTATGAGCAGTAAGAGGCATAGATGGAAGAAGCAAAAGGCTACTTTCACACAGGCTCTCAAAACCCGGAGGAAAACATTTCAAATTGAACAAACCTGAATGGAGTGCACCAAAAAGCATTCAGTTCCATTTTGTTGCGTTCCCATCCTGGACACAAAACCGCCGCAAGCAACATCTTTGTGTGCGGCATGGGATACTGATCAAGACTGATCCAGCATGAAACATGATGTAAGTCAATGGTGCCGGATCCATTTTTCAGAAAAAAAATGATCCAGCGCCCATTGACTTAAAATAGTTTTAGTGCCGGATCCGTCTTGTTCATTTTGGAGATAATACAACCGGATCTGTTCTGATCGGATGCAGACGGTTGTATTATTGATCAGATGTGTTTTGCTGATCCCCTGCCGTATCCAGCAAAAACGCAGATGTGAAAGTAGCCTAAGTGGATGAACAGAGCTTCTCCAGCTCCCTCTAGTGGCAGCTGTAGGCTAATGCTATGACTGTTGGGATGCAAACAATCATCTTGAGGTCTGAACCTTGTAACCTGTGTGCATACACTACACGGTGTTCATAATTATCTGCCATTTTTTTCAGTTTTAACAGATATTGACCAGACAATATCACTTATAGTAATTGTATCTTACAGGGAGGACCTGGGTAAGCTGCCATACACCACCATGTGCATTAAGGAGAGCATGCGTCTCTTCCCACCTGTTCCAGGAGTGTCCCGTGAACTAAAAGAACCAATCACATTTTGTGATGGACGGAGCCTACCCAAAGGTCAGTTATAGTTTTTAATATCTACATACTGTAATATCTTCTAATAACCATGAATGCTCGGATGGGGTGACCACGAAAGAGGCGAATGTAACCGCTGGTGACACTTATCTCTCCGGGTAACTGAGAATATTTGCTTCCCCAGGTATCAGGTATCCGAGGACAGTGTGGGTCACACATGTTGGGTTTTGTTCATAGTAATGGACCAGGGAGACCTTCTGGGCTTCCTCTAGCTCCAGGGTCAAGTATGGCCACAACTTCTTCACCCCCTACAACTACTCTGGCCATGTAACTGAGAATATTTGGTTCACTAGGTATCCAAGGACAGTGTGGGTCATACACATTGGGTTTTTTTCATAGTTATGGACCAGGGAGACCTTCTGGGCTCCAGGGTCAAGTATGACCACAACTTCTTCACCCTGTACAATTAGTCTGGCTATGTACATTAGATGTATGTCAGCTAGATGAGCCAGTTTCAGTAAAAAATGGTCAACCATCTAATGTATAAGGTGGAAGATAAGGATTAGGCCATAGGATTTTAACATGCCTCATCCTTTTTGTTATCGGGGAGATAAGCCAGAGATGGTCTCCTCCCAAGTTCATGAAAAACACACACTCTGCTAAGCCAACTTTACATGTGTATAGAAGGGGCGAGAAAGATAGCTGTTGGCGAGCCTTACAGCAGACCTTGACACAATCATCTGTACAAGGGTGACTTTGGTTTCTAATCAGTCTCTCTTTTTCTCTTGGCAGGTGCTGTCACCGTCATAAATATATATTGCATCAATAGATCTCCCAGTATGTGGGATGACCCTGAGGTGAGGTCCCCCATCATCTGATATAAATTGTGGTGGATTAGAAGATATATTTGTGGGGCAGCCATATTCTTGTTGCACAGAGTGATGGGGGTGACACTTGTTGAATGGCAATGCCGTATAGTTCCTCAGGAGCCCCATATAGTTGTATTGTGATGACGGCCTGATTCAGCCAGATTCTGCAGGATTACATCCAAGTTATTGGGCAGGGGTGCAACTTGAAGCTGAGCAGAGAATGGGATTCCCAGTTATTGGGATGAAAAGGTCCCTTGTCTTCTCTTTTGGAGAGGAGATTGGTATACTTCCTTCCCAAACACTGGTAGCAAGATGGTCTGCTCGGCCTAATATGCTATACTATACAACCCCCTTATTGCCCTTGAACAGTGATAGTACCCCTGAAAAAAAAGAATAGTCACCTAACCCCATTCTAACAATAAATAGGGCAGCTCAGTCTACAGTACTCTTTCGACCTGTAGCCTGCTGTTTCTCAAGTGATGACATTACGCAGGCTTCCTACGAGTGATTGGTTCCTGGTAGACTGTAGGCCTGAAACGATCTGAGGCCTACAAGAGTGTGTGCCAGGTATCCAACACCTCACTGCTCCAGTAGTATTCAGATTCATCCCATACAATACATACCAATATTGCAGTTGATAAATTTAAAATTTGGGACCCGCCTCAGGAACGCTTCATACAATGCAGGACTGTATTTTTGGGCAGGGTTCACATGAGCCCCGTCAATTTTCAGCCCGGTACAGACCATATTTAAAGGAACTGACTCTGAAAATTAGGGATAGTCCCTGTAAATTCAAGACTGGTAGCAACTCTGCTGTTTCCATGTCCTGTGGGCGAGGATACAGTTGAAATGAGTGGAAGGGTATGATCATAAACATCTAACCCCACCACCCTTGTGTAAGCCCCTGCAAGTGTCCTCCATAGTCGTCACCAGAACCCGTACGTGACTTCAACCCCTGCAGTCCCATAGCTATGTCTCCACATTATAGTTGGTAAATTGGAAACACGTAACTCCTGCCCTGGTAATGCCCATAAACTCACAGAGTCATCCACGTATGGGTGAGGTCTCCAAAAAATTAGCATCAGTCCCTGTAAATTTAGAACTGTTATCAACTATGTGTCTCCGCTCTTCGGGAAAAGCTATGTGCCATTTTGGAGAAGTCAGCAAGAAGCCTTCTATCTCTGCCCTCCTTGAAATGAACATTTTTAATATTGCCATTTGTATTTAAGTATTAACAATGTGGTTCAATTTTTTTTAGGTTTTTGACCCACTGAGATTTTCACCGGACAATCCGTCCAAAAGACACTCCCATGCCTTCCTGCCATTCTCAGCCGGATCAAGGTAAAGTAAAACCTAGGAGACTTATCATAGAGGAGGTGACCCATTAGGACACCCTGGTCATTACACCCTATTAGGACACACTGATGTCATAGAGGCAGGAAGACATGATTGAGAATCCCCTATTTGTCACAGCAGCTCCTCCCACACATGGATTATATGGTCACCCATGAATCAAAATATTTGGGCTATAAATATGTAATCCATAAAAATTATACAACTGGAGGCAGGGGTGCACCTAGCCTTTCTGCTGCCTGAGACGAAAACTGAAATGGCGCCCCTCCCTCCCCAATGCCAATTTCTTAACCTAACCCCTTCCCTTTAGCCCATGGTCCTTCGGCTGCCCCCTCTACCCCTACCTGGTGCTGCCTGAGGCGATCGCCTCACCTGGTGTCATTGGTGGTGCACCCCTGACTGGAGGGGGCATGATCAGAGGTAAGAAATCTCACTTTCATATTCTGCTTTCCAGGAACTGCATTGGACAGAACTTTGCTATGAATGAGATGAAAGTTGCCATCGCCCTGACGTTACAGAGATTTAAACTCTTTCCAGACCCGGACAAAGAACCATTAAAAGTCCCTCAGCTAGTCCTCCGCTCTCTAAATGGTATTTACCTGAATATGAAGAAGATACAGGAAGAATCATAAAATCTTTCAGGGAAATGTATTTTTGTAAATTATATTTTTTAATATATTTTTGTAGTTTACCAGACCAATATATCCATAAATAAATGTGATTCTTGAAGGACGGAGACTTTGTATAAATTGCAACCAAGAGAATGTACCTGCGGTAAAACACTAGTGCTTCATGTGGCTAAAGAAAATTGGGTACTACTAGAGTATCACACACTAAGGGCTCATTCACTTCAATGGGTCCGCAGACCAGAAGGTCATTGTGGAACGGAGACACGGAACCCCACGGAAGCACCATGGAGTACTTCTGTGGGGCTTCTGTCTGAGCCTCCGCACCGCATGCACTACTTTTTTGTGGTGTGGACCGTTGGATGCTAATCGCAGACCCCATCCGCATGCGCCGGCCCTACGTTCAGTGCCTGTGCACTGCATTGCATTGTAGTCCGCAGCACAGGCCTGGCCAGCACACTAAGTCACACAGACTGTGAAGATAGCAACTCAAGGGGAGTTTTGTTCCCTGGGGGAGAGGTTTCTTTTCAGCTGCTGATCTCTCTCTGTCACAGCTCGGAGGGAGGGGGTCCTTTCTTCTGCAGATCTTACTTTACTTATTATACCCACTTATATAGCGCTGACATATTCTGCAGCGCTTTACTTTTCTACAGACATTATCATCACTATCCCCACTGGTGCTCGTAGTCTAGTTTCCCTATCAGTATGTCTTTGGAGTGAAGGAAACCTGTTAGGAGAACATACAAACTCCATGCAGATGTTGTCCTTGGTTAAATTGAACCTAGGACTCTGTAACACCCCAGAGTGGTGTTACCACTCCTACGCCTCTCTACTATGTCGGCTAACACAATGTCATCTATGCATTTTATTCCAGATCCTACACCCTGTGTAGACTTAATGTAATGTTTGCAACTGTTATACATGTAATGTGCCTGGTGTATCAGCCGGTGGCAGCAAACAAGGCAGAGCTACAGTCTCTCAGAATGGACCCTTCCATGCCATTCTGATCACCTCATCCCCCCATCTCGAGAGTAGTGGACTCTTCCCACTTCCTGCACGAAGGGTGGGGGATCTAGTTAGAACCAGTTTAGTAGTACCCCTAAAAAGGAAAGGGTGTGCAGGGCATGTCTCTGCTGGACGTGCCCATGCCAGCCAGAGCATCTTCAGTTCTGCTGGCCAGCGAGGCAGAAATATAGAGCCTCAGAAGCCAGGAGGTGTTTCCCTGACCCAGCCTTAGTCCGACTAAGGAGAGAAGTGCAACCTTTGAAGTCATCCAAGTTTACGGATAGCTTATCAGCACAGTAGTGAGCAACAGAGTGTTTGCCTGCCAGTTAACCACTAAAACCTGCTGGAGCCAAGACAAAGCCACAAGATTGTTGTTTGGATGCAAGTCTACCCAAGTAAAGCTGTGATGGATTTCACTTTAAGGTCTGGACTCGTTTATTCCTACATCTCTCTATTATTCCCCCTATTTATTGCTTTGGAGCCAAAGCCTGTATCCAGGTAGGAGCACCGTGACACACCATAAAGAGATATTTTAGGCCACAATTACACCATTCATCATTCCTACACCTGGGACGAGTGTTACAACATCCTTAGCGGGCCCTGGGGGAGGCTGCACGTTGCAACTCCAGAGCTGCAAGGCACCAGTGCTAACCACTGAGCCCCTGTGCTGCTCTGTCCCTATCACAGCTCAGGGGCATGTTCTTTCTGTTGAAGCTCTCTTCCTATCACAGATCAAGGGTTTGCGTCCTTTCTGCTGTAGGTCTCTCCCTGTAACTGCCACAGCTTCTAACAGCAGATATGACTTGTGGCAGTTAAAGGAATGGAACTGAACATGTGAAACTCTACAGATTAAACACTAGGGGGTGCTATTATAATACACAGTAAAGAGAATATCTCACAACTGAAGCATTTTTGTAATCAGAAAGTAAATTACAAAAGTAACTCGTTTTTTCAGGCTGAATATGTTAAAATAACATTTAGTGGGGCACAACCCCTTTAAAACAGCATATCGAATTTAAAACGTTAAACATACAGAAGTGCATCTCAATAAATTAGAATATCATCAAAAAAGTTTTTTTTTTCAGTAATTGAGCTCAAAAAGTGAAACACATATATCATATAGTCATTACAAACAGAGTGAACTTGTTCATGTGTTTATTTATGTTAATATTGATGATCATGGCTTACAAGGAAAACCAAAAAGTCATTATCCCAGAAAATTAGAATATTGTATTAGGCCAACTGAAATGTTGGACAAATGAAAAGTCTGTCCAGTAAATGCACTCAGTACTTGGTTGGGGCTCCTTTTGCATGATTGACTGCATCAATGCGGCGTGGCATGGAGGCGATCAGCCTGTGGCACTGCAGAGGTGTTATGGAGGCCCAGCCAGGTTGTCTTGATAGCAGCCTTCAGCTCGTCTGCATTGTTGGGTCTGGTGTATCTCATCTTCCTCTTGATAATACCCCATAGATTCTCTATGGGGTTAAGGTCAGGCGAGTCTGCTGGCCAATCAAGCCCAGTGATCCTGTGGTTATTAAACCAGGTATTGGTACTTTTGGCAGTGTGGACAGGTGCCAAGTCCTGCTGGAAAATAAAAATTCCATCTCCAAAAAGCTTGTCGGCAGAGGGAAGCATGAAGTGCTCTAAAATTTCCTGGTAGACGTCTGCACTGACTTTGGTCTTGATAAAACTCAGTGGACCTACACCAGCAGATGACATGGCTCCCAAAACCATCACTGATTGTGGAAACTTCACACTAGACCTCAAGCAGCTTGGATTAAGTGCCTCTCCACTCTTCCTCCAGACTCTGAGAACAACACCTTGGACCACTGAGAACAGTCCAGTTCTTTTTCTCCTTGGCCCAGGTAAGACGCTTCTGGCGCTGTCTATTGGTCATGAGTGGCTGGACACATGGAATGCGACGCTTGTAGCCCATGTCCTGGATACGTCTGTGTGTGGTGGCTCTTGAAGCACTGACTCCAGCAGCAGTCCACTCCTTGTGAATCTCCCCCAAATTTAGGAAAGGCCTTTTCTTAACAATCCTATCAAGGCTGCGGTTCTCCCTGTTGCTTGTGCACCTTTTCCTACCACCCTTTTTCCTTCCACTCAACTTTCCATTAATATGCTTTGATACAGAACTCTGTGAACAGCCAGCTTCTTCAGCAATGACCGTTTGTGTCTTACGCTCTCCTTGTGGAGTGTGCCAATGACAGCCTTCTGGACATCTGTCAAGTCAGCAGTCTTCCCCATGATTCTGGTGAAGTTATTTTTTGATATATGGTGCAGAATGGATAAAAAAGAAGCATTACTCTGATCCCCCGCAGCTGTTGTTGTGATCCTTACCAGATCCCCAAGGATCTCCAATTCCTGGTCTTGGCTCGACATAGAGATGCTTGATCAGCCAATCACTGGCTAAAAGTGACATACCTCAGTCACTGATTGGCTGAGCAGGCAGCCAAGACCAGAAAATGAAGACCAGCTGGGTGGAAGGAGGGGTCAGTGAGGTCATAAATGCTTATGATTTTTCAACCCATTCTATATATGAAAAAAAAATATTCCACCAAAAGACCCATTTAATGATTTATTGTACAAAAAATTTCAGGGTGGCACCCCTGCCATGGGGTGCATTGAGGGTGAAGAATAGGGATTGGGAATAATAACATGAACACTGAAAAACTAGTATTGTGCACAAAAATACAGTTCAACCAACCACTACCGTACTGATCTTTTTTGAGGTTTGACGTGGAATTAAACATTTCTGCTTTTGGGATTTTGGTCTTTTCAAGGCACATCTAATAAGGTTATGTCTTAATATATTGTGGGTACCTCCCCTCAGTAAAAAGTCAAACATGTAGAACCTGCTAGTGCCAGGGGGTTATACATGCAGTGAGAAATTTACTCGCCACTTTCATGATGAATGTCCTTTGCATACTCTGTATAGATTCTGGATGAGCCTCATTATCTTGTATCATCAACCTATAGGACCTCTTTCTACAATCAGGTTTATGTCTCATCAATTTATGGATTTTTTAGGTTTTTGATCCACTGAGGTTTTCACCGGAGAATGCATCAAACAGACATTCCCATATGTATGTTCCTTTTTCTGCTGGAGCAAGGTAAGACATCTTGAAGATCTAAAAACTATATGAAGAAAAATATGTAGAGAAATAACAGTATTGGGATACAGATGAAGTATGTTCAAGTCTCACAACGATGGTGTATACTTGTAGTTGAAACCAGGGTTGGACTGAGTTTCCTTGGGCCGACTGGAGGGAATAATTCTCGGGGCTCAACCCCCATATCATCTATATATCTAATAGGTTTAGAAGTAGATTTTAGCGCCATGTTTTTTTCATGGACCTTTGGGGCCCACTATGGTATCAGAGCCTAGGCCCACCAGAGGATCCTCAGGTTCTCTGGTGGGCCATTTGGACACTGGTTGGCACTAACTCAGTAACAAGTCCATTGAACAAAGAAGAATATGTAAATGTTTCAAGTTTTAGGTAAGCAAATGTTGACATAACAAATTCTGTTGTCCTGATACAATTGTATCCAGTCTAGACAATCCCAGTAAGACAAAATCCTGAGACACCTCAAGTACCATCAAGCAGGACCCCCATCATCAGGGTGTGCCCTTCTTTCACTGCACTGGTCCTAGGGAGCAAAGGTATGAGGAAAGCCACTGTGATAGACTTTCATAGCTAGAGCCACTAACACTCCCATCCTCCTCTCCGGCTCCTCAGGGGCTTGTGGCAATTACCTTCCACAAGTACCCAAAATCAAGCCCACATCCATTCGTTTGCACCAGTTTTTGGTAGAAACTGCAGCATAGATTGTGTGCTAAAATTGCTCAGAATTTCACTTTTTGCGTTGCGCTTGCCAAACATTGGAAAAATGGCTGTGCTCACTATGGAAAGGGCGTGCCTCCATGTTTAAAGCTTCTCATATCTTGTATATTACATTTTTTACTTCAAAGGGGTTTTCCAGGATTTTGATTTCAATGGGTTATCCTTAGGATAGGCCATCAATATCCAATCAGCAGGGGTCAAACACCCTGCATCAGCTGTTCTGCAGGAGCTCCAGCTCTGGAAGTTGGCCTTTAATGTTAAAATCCTGGAAAACTAGAAAAATGTGCACATTTTTTAATAAATTTGGCACTAATGACTACACCAATCCGGGGTATAGAACGACAGTTTTAATAAATGTGGCCCAATGTTTGTATTTGCAGTAATTTTTTTCACATAATCTGCTCCATATTTAACAAATTTGCCAATTCACACCAAAACCTTCTTGTCCTCTCCCTCCAGGAACTGCATTGGACAGAACTTTGCTATGAACGAGATGAAAGTCGCCATGGCTCTGACGCTTCCGAGGTTTGAACTGAGTGTAGATCCCAAAAATGGGCCGCTGAAGATTCCTCAGATTGTCTTACGTTCTGTGAATGACATTCACTTGAATCTGAAGAAAATACAAAAGACATAAACTCTGAAGATCGCAGTGATTCCGTCGTGCCTTCACTTCTGTATGTTCATTCTGTGCTGCTGTAATTTACCCACCAAAATGTATTATATAATTAAAACCACTAATAATGTATTGTTCAATGGAGAATGTTGTGTGCTGCCCCCTAGAGGAATAAAAGTGGTATTAACATGAATGCATTTTTATGTGCGGTGGCCATGATGTTGCGTGGAGCTACAGGATGACATATTCCAGCTCCACTGGTCATTTTAAAGCTGGAGGCATAGGTTAAAGAGGTGCACGGGTGGTAGTCACACCCACACCATGATGCCTGAAAGCATCAAAGGCCTTTACAACCTGTAATATAATTACATGTGCAGAAAGCTCCCCCTAGTGGTGGCAACCTTTTGAAGGAAACATACCTGCTGTGCTGAAGACGAGAGAGCTTTCCTGTTTGGGTAGACAGCAGGACAGTCCTGGTTTTTTAGATTTGGCTTATTGCAGATACAACCTGACACTCACTGTATCCCGCTGCCAGTAAAGCTATAATTGAACCCTTCTTAACCCTACTTTTTTGAGGGGGGGAGCAGCCAATGGCAGCCGGGAACGGGAACGAGGACGAATCTTCCTAGCGTCACCCGTGATGCTAGAGAGGCTTGTCCCCTTCCCCCCCGCCATTGGCTTCTCTGCCCCCCGACACCAGATGTTTTCATCTGCCCACGGGGAGAAGCAGCAGCGGTGGTGCAGGGACCAGGGGCGGCTCAGGGAAGTATATTCATTGTGAAGGGCCCAGCATATGGGGAAGCATTTTATAGTCTTGGATAACCCCTTTAAATGCATACTACGTGCACTTCTTCTGCCATCCAGCTGGTTCTATAACAAGAGAACAGTGATGACCACAGGAGTAGTTTTTATACTACTGTCTCCATGCCTGCATCCTCTTCTGGGCAGGTGCTGAAAGCGTTCATTACAGATGTAGATACAGGAGATTCTGTCGCCTGTATCTGGGCTGAACACTTTTTAACACCTGTGCAGTGAGCCCCAGAGGAGCCGGTGCTGAGGATGGGAGTGGTAGTGCCCTGATGAAGTGTTGTGTCACGGTGTACTCTCTTAGGCCAGTGCTCCCCGGGGACTGGTACAGTGGAAATACAGAATTGAAAAATGAGGTCTAAATTAAAAGTAACAACATCTTTTTACTACGTGCAACATAGAACCTCAAATACATTGTGTAGCAGCTGACTTTAAGTGCAAATCTCTTGCACCGGTAAGGATTATGGAGGCAGGTTGGATGGCGGCAATTTAGCACTTAGTAGATACTGGCCTAGTAATGTTCTGGGTGATGGGTGCCCTGGCTGTAACTCCTCACATTTTAATACTGATTGTAATAGTTCACTCTCCTGTCTAGCATCTCAAGACTTTACTTGAGCATAAAAGCTGGTTGTTCTCTCTTGAGAATCCCCTTTTGGAGCAGGAGCTCAGGCTTGTGCTTCTTCTCCTGTCTCACCAGGAACTCCCCCCTCCTGACAGAAAACAGGACCAGCCCGCTTCCACCAAGCTCTGTTCCTTGCTAAGCGTTGCCATCCATATCCTTAACTGGGAAATATGGCCAAGTATATATAATAAAATACATAATATTATAATATAATACTATTTACAATTGTAGTACCTCCAGATCTGAGATAATACTACGCCTGCACAGTAGAGGATGCAGCCCAGGGAGGCGGTCATGTGGGTAAATCAGGAATTAAGAATCTTTCCATTTACTGACAGCGAGTTCAGACCAGTGCGTTGTAGAGATTCCAAAGTTCAGCGCACGTCGGTTGCACCACTTTTGCTACCAGAGGACTGCTGTCAGCGCTTCCTCTTGATGTGGTGTATCAGAGGATTGCAAAACATGTTATTTTGGATTATAATCTCACTGCTTTCTTCCTCTGTTTACAGTAATCCAGCTTCCTAGCTCCATGTTTGGGTTGTGGACACACCTCACACTTGTCTCCTCCTCTGTACATTGCCCTGTCCTCCTGCATTTATGACATCAAATAGCTCCTCCTGTCACTAATATATTTCCATGGATATACAGCATGGGGCATACTCCAGACATGGCATCCTCCATCCTGCCGGGTCTCCTCTCCCTGAGCCTCTCTGATCTGCTGTACTGGGGAGCCTGCCTGTGTGTCCTCTACCTGCTCTACAAAATCTCTGCCCTCTACCTGAGACAGAAATGGTTGGAGCGAATATTCAGTGCTTTCCCAGGTCCTAAACGCCACTGGCTGTATGGCAATGCCAACGAAGTAAGTGGCATCTGAATTGTTTGACATGTATCGATGTAGCTGAGCTAAATGTGTGAAACTGCAGTTTGTGCATTGTTTTCTAACTCTCTGAGTTAAAGGGGTTGTAGATTTAAACTTTCTCCCCTGTCCACAGAATAGCTGAGACCCTCACTAAGCATCCACACTGCCGCTTCATTCATTCTATTCTGGAAATGGCCAAGGGCAGTGCTCGGCTATCTCGGTCAGTCTCATAGACATAAATGGGGCGTCAGCTTTTGAGCTTGACCGCACAACCCCTTTAAGAGGTTGCAGTAGTTTTATCTACAGTGCTATGTATAACTAACGTGATGAATTTGCTGCAGCCGTCATGTGGGTGAATAGGCTCATCATTGCAGTAGCAAGGTAAACAAAGGTGGAGATTACGGAACGAATTTGCGTACGCATTTGCATACGCATTTGTGTATGGATTGCGTACGAAATTGCGTACGCATTTGCGTATGGATTGCGTACGAAATTGCGTACGCAATACGTGCGAAAAATCGTACGCAAATGTGCTCGCAAATCGTACACAAATGCGTACGCAATTTCGTACGCAAATGTGTACGCAATTTCGTGCACAAATGCGTACGCAATTTATACGCAAATACGTACGCAAGCTCGTACGCAAACTCGTACGCAATTCGCTAATTTGTACGCAAATTCGTACGTATTTTTGTTAGCTAATTCGTACACATTTTTTCGCTAATACGTACGCAAATTCGTAAGCAATTTATACGGCAGCAGACTGCACCCGATAAGTGTACTGTCCGTTCCTTTGTTATTTTGTGCCATTTGCTCCAATTAGTCAAATTTCTTCCAATCTTGGAAAACCAATAGAAGTTAGAATTGTTACAGAAATTGCTGCAGCTGAAGATGAGTGGTCATTCACCAGACAAGCACATGAATTTATGCTAGTCCAAATCAATAAATGAAACGGTCACAGAAAAGTTTGCAACGTGTGTGAAAGCAGTCATAGTTTACTTTACCAGATGGAAAACAACTTCTAATCATGATTCCTTCCTCTTAAAAAAAGTTGATTTTTTTTTTTTATATATTTAAAAAGGGAAAATATACAAAAAACAACAACTCTTTTTACCAATTACAAGTGCTACCTAAAAAAGAATTGATATCACTGTATGGAGAGCGTTTAAAAAAAAAAAAAAAAGATTAAATTAAAAAATAATGCCAAGATTGCTGTTTTTTGTGTTCATCTTGCCTCCCCAAAAATGGAATTGAAGGAAATCTGTCAATACTGTGTGTCATAGATTTAGGTACATAATTGTGGATTTTGTCCATTTTCTTTGGTCTTACCTAAAAGTGAGCACATTTTGGCAATTAGTGTATAAAATGATAAAAGATAATCTCAAGATGCAAGCGCCCTTTACTATTCAGTGTGCTATCCTTGGGCATTTAAATACACTGAAAGTCTTAAAGACTAAAAAGTTCCTCACAAAAGTGTTGTTCTTAGACTACTTTTACATCTGCATTGTTAATTCCGGTTTTGAGATCCGGCAGAGCATCTCAAAACTGAAATTAAAGGGAACTGTGCCATTTAATACATCCGGATGCATCCGTTTCAGCCTTTAACATACATAGTGAAAGAATATAAGAAATTCTTATACGCCAAAAAGAAAAGCCACAATAAATAGAGCAATGTCTGGTCTTATTGGGATCCTAACTAATGACTCTTTAGACTCTTTATTTTTTTTTATTATTATTATTATTTTATTTATTTATTTATTTATTCATTTATTTATTTATTTATTTATTTACTCTCTAGCAGGGCAGTCCTTAGGTAAGGGAGGTGGGAGGGTATTGGAAAGGAATAATGGAAAAAAAAAGATACTGCCTTATAACTATAATATTTTTTAAATGTATAAATGAAGATAAATACAGTATATATATATATATATATATATATATATATATATATATATATATATAGGATCACTCTCTCTCAGGGTTGGGCAATGAAAATCTTCTCATCAAACAGGGTTTTCAAGCTCAAACAGCGCTTTATTTGTCACACAGCACATCACACTTCCAAGTTTGGCATCACTTGGCATCATGAAGTCACAGCTTCACCTCACAATGTGTTACATCAACACAAAACAATAAATCCTTGCCCGGCTAGGCGCTCACTATACAGAAGTCTCCCTAACTCAGGTCTAGCTTAGTGTTCACACTAAAGTATCCGGCTTTGCTCAGCCATGTGGTCAGACAGCTTCCTACTTGTGACCAATGCAACCCATTGGGGTCTCGGTCCATCAATGATCTCCTCCATGCAGCGATCTCCTCCAGAGCATGGGGAGGAGCGATTACCAATGCCATCACTCTTCCCCATACTGTGTCGTTGTTTCCCGGCAGCAGATTGTGTTTACAAAGCATTTTTGTGCTGCACAAACGATCCAATTACCCGATGGACAAGCGTTTCACTCCTTCTTCTGTAATCGGCGCTGCATTTACACCGGCAGATCATCGCTAATGAGCGTTACTATGAACATTCGTTAGCAATGATCTGTTCAATTCTCTGCCCGTGTAAAGGGCCCTTAAGAATAGATCAAAATAATAATATATGAGATAAAAACATAAAAGATATTCCCTCTCAGAAGTAAATTGGACAAGAGGGATGAAACCAGGATTGTTTGGATCCATTGAGGTCCTTCAAACTTAGCCAGGGGTTCCTCAGAAGACAGGAAGAGTAACAAAGAGATTAGTCTTAGGGTTTCCTCAGATGGAGTACACTTTTCAGGGGTTCCTAGGTGGTAAAAAGGTTGGGAAACACTGCTCTTGATGAAGAGCAATATGGACTGCATGAACAAGCCCTTTATATTTTTTAATACCAATGTAAGTTTGGGGGAGGGTTACATAGAGGAAACAGGACTTGTATAACAGAATACAAGAGAGACTTCAGGGCCAGACTCTGACACTCTAATGGGCTACAAAGCTCCAGCCGATGACAACCCCATTTGGAGGTGATTTTGGGGCCAATCACTATATTCATCTGGGATACTTCACATATTAGATCTTATTGATATGTACTTTCTGCACAAGTATGCCAAAGGTTACCCTGCAATGAATCCCAATCTGCATAGCATTAATATATCAAAAGTATCCCATTTATAGTACCAAAATGTCAGACCATGAAGATCTGCAGCAAGGACCTGCACTGAAACATCTAGGCTAGGTGGCCTTCTACTCTGAATAGTGGTGGGACAAGCTTAGGTTTTAGCTGAAATCTTTCTTCTTCTTAACAGTTCAAACGAGACGGGAGTTATTTGGACATGATTAATGGCTATGCAAAGCAATTTGATTGTGCCTACCCTGTGTGGCTTGGAAATTTCTTCGCCTCTCTCATTGTCTATCATCCAGACTACGTGAAAGCCATTCTGTCCAGGCAAGGTGAGGAACAATGCTGGTGGTGTAATTTTTTTTTACGTTTGCATTTTATTCATTCAGTACATTCTGTTCTTAAAGGATTATATGTTTTTTTTGCTTTATTAACAGCGCCACTATATTATAAGGACAGCATCTGGTATTACTGCAATAGCAGACATGGTCCAGACAGGAAAATAATGGATACCAATTCTTTTCTACAATAGCTTAACATTTTGTTACCACTCTGCTCTGCATATGTCATGGAAAAACACAGTGCTCCTAGCCTTTTTTGTATTGTTTATTGCATTTGAGCATATTAGCCTAAATCTTCATTTTCACATATATTATTCATATTATACCCTGCTTTATTGTGAATTCAAAGATTTGAGAATAGAATAGGCTTACACAGGCTAAGTGAATAAAAATATTTACTAAATGTGATAAAAACATAAACCAGACCAATCACATCCAAAATAGTAAAGGTAAATAACAATCACCTGATCCGCAACACAATGGGTTAAGCTCCAGTCGCCATGCTACCCACATAGCACATTGCCAAAGCCCCATGGCAATACAAGAGAGAAAGTAACCTACAACATTCCTCAGGATGTCTAGTGTCAGTCAGTTGTGCCTTGTCTTGTTTAATGAATGCATATTAAATACATCTACCATGTCTTTATAGATCCAAAAGACAACCTTGCCTATAACTTCCTCACCCCCTGGATTGGTATGTAACATGGCTTTGTTAGCTGTATCATATCTAAGCAGGCTTTAACCTTACATTCTCTGACCACCGTGTGTCCAAAAATAACACATTATAAAGAGTGAAATAAGGGATGAGGGGTAATGGAGAAAGGACATAGTCACCAACAATGTGGCATGCCAGACGGGAGGCTTTTTTCTATGGGTGCAAAATTCAGCCTATTTTTATAGCCAGTGAATTGAGACTGATATATGTATCCAGAGGAATACTGGTCCAAATCCTAAAGAGGAATGATAATGGTGTTTAATGAGATGTGGCTTTTAGTAAATTCATCAGTCTCTTATATTAAGGCTATTTCTGGCTGGGAAAAGGGTGGCCATAATGTTCCCCAATAGGATTACAGGGAGTCTTAAAGTGGGTGTCCAAGATTTGTTGACCCCTCCCCCCTCACATGATAATTGTGAATAAATCTGCACTCACCTGTTCCCCACAGCTCAGTTCTGACTATGTGGCTCCTAGGATTTTCTTCCCCAGACTTCTGGCCAGCATCTGTCAACTTCCACGTGAATTGGGTCACGTGCACCGCTGCTGGAAATGACTGACCTCACTGATGGTCTTCTCCCCAAGTGTGTTATGAGCCATCAGTTATGTGGGGCACATCATTGAGGAGCTCAGTCATTGGCTGCAGCAGTGCACGTGACCCCCTCTGTGCAGATGTTGACTGACAGGGAGAGGGAGTGCCACGGTGCAGCAGGTAAGTATAGATTTCTTCACAGGTACTGCTGGGTGGGAAGGGAGAATAAAAAAAAAATCCTGGACAGCCCTCTTTAAGAATGGTCTGCCCCACAATCACATCTTTTTCTCACACATACTATATTTGGTGAATCTCCAAAAATGTTCACATATACAAGTGGGACTAATACTACTAAGCCTCATGCCTTAAGCTATCTTTCAGGCAATTTTAGTGCATTATTCTGGCTCTAACAGTAAAACGTGTCCCTATATACTGGTATATCTCCACCACTTTGACTTGTCTACTACCTTCCTGTCTTTCAGGGAAAGGTTTGCTGGTGTTGTCAGGACAGAAATGGTACCAGCACAGAAAACTGTTGACCCCAGGATTTCATTACGATGTTCTGAAGCCGTATGTCGGAGTGATGTCCGACTGTGTTAATGTCATGCTGGTAAGGAGAACTAACCAGGTTCAGAAACCTCCTCAGCCACCCAAAAATCCATCTAGTGTAAAACAGTACATAGTAGACAAGGAAGGAGAAGAGGATCAACCTATGTGGGGTTATTATTTGATTACAATAAATTGTGTACTTGGGTTGATGATGAATCTTGTTTAGGACAAATGGGAGAAACTGGTCCCAGATAAGAAACCAGTGGAGCTTTTCCATCACATCAGCCTCATGACTCTGGACACCATCATGAAATGTGCCTTCAGCTATCAGAGCAACTGCCAGAATGACAGGTTGGTTCTCGCCTACAATTATTTTCAACCTTAGTACTACTCTTTGGCTTGGTGCTGAAAACCCAGAAGGGAACTGTTGCCAGGACTGGCCTATAGTTTTCAATGGAACTCCTCCAGGCATCTGGTACATCAGTTTTGATGCTGGATGTCTCCTAGCACTGGACAGAAAACACGTAAAATGCAGCGGTTTTTTTTTAACAGTGCTTTCAGGCTATGGAGGCCGGGCTGATGCACTAAAGTGCACAAGGGCTGGGTTCACATGCATCTATTATGTTTAGCTTTGGCATAAAACAACTGGACAGACACAACTACATCAATTATCAAGGACATGCACAGGTGGAACATGTGGCTGCTATAGAACTATTGGAAGGAGGCGGCTTAGCCTTGGTTAGTCTCATCCAGTTTGGAACCTGGTGGTGAGAACCTGTGCAGGACTCCCGTCTGCAGAGGAAATGCATTCACCTAGTGGTCATGTCGGGTATTGCACTCCATAAAACATAATTGGTGACTTCCTTCTTTATACAGTGAAAATGAATACATCAAAGCAGTGTATGAGCTCTCCTACCTGGTGGATTACAGAGCCCGCAACGCTCTCTACCATAATGACTTTATTTTCTATTTGAGCCGACATGGATTCCGCTTCCGAAGGGCATTGAAAACAGCACATCAGCACACAGGTCAGAATACCGCATAAGTTATTCAGTATTTTTATTTTATTTTTTGCAAAAGTTCATAATCCAATGGAAATGACCATAATGAACTTTTTAAACACATTAGTAAGAGAGGCATGGGATTTGGTATCAAAATATATGATTTCTTTGTCTGCGCCAAGCTGAGTATCTTACCTCTTGTTTAATTTTGGTTAAAAAAATAGAAGCACAGAATCTCGTGAAGTGCGGTTCAATGTGGACTTCAGTACTGTAACCTCCCAGTAATAATCACATGACGTCTGTTCCATATAGCGAAAGTCATCAAACTGAGGAAAGAATCACTAAAACAGGAGACAGAACTGGAGAAGATCAAGCAGAAGAGACGTTTGGATTTTCTGGACATTCTTTTATGCGCCAGGGTAATGAACTGATTCATATCTATCTTGTATCCTGAGGAATACCTATAGGTGACAGGCTGACAGCAATTGCACCCGGCCGTGGTGCATGGACCTCTCTGCCGCATTACATTCGTGTATTAAAGGGGTTTTCCAGGAGTAAGAATTTGATGACTTATCCTTAAGAATGGTTATCAATATATGATCGTGGGTATGATCCCACCACCAGCTGTTTGAAGAGACTATTTAATGTCTTAGTTCTGTATGTTACATATAACACGGGTGTTAATTCTAAAAAAGGAAGCGAGAGACATAACTATAAGGGGCCGTTCATACGGCCGTGGTGTTGCGGATCCGCAAAAATGCAGATCTGCAATACCCCAGATGCCGACCGGTGTGTGTTCCGCAATTTGCGGAACACACATGGCCAGCACCCCATAGAAAATGCCTATTCTTGTCCGCTATTGCGGACAAGAATAGGACATGTTCTATTTTCTCTTGCGGAGCCGCGCACAAAGCTTTCATACGACCATATGTACATTCACACGACCATATGTGTTTTGCGGTTCACCAATTGCAGATCCGCAAAACATGGATTCCGGCAAAATGCTGAACACACATGGCCAACCCTATGAGAGAAGGGCCTATTCTTGTCCAAAATTGCAGAACGGATGTGGACCCATAAATACAGTCGTGTTAATGTACCGTAAGTGGTGCAGAAGTTGAACTTGCGCTAAGGCCCCGATGTCTGAGTAGGTCCAATGAATTATTGAACGAAATGAACGATTTTTTACAGAATTTAGAATAAGACTCAGGAATATTAAAGAGGTTGTGCAATTTTGGTGGAGTGGGATTGGTAAACCACCCCCTCTTGGATGGACCTGTCCAAGAGGGGGGCGCTTCCTGGCACTAGCTTCCGCTGCCTTTCTCCCGAACCTTGGCTACTCCGCTGCACTCCCAGGATGAAAACACCCCTTGGGCCTGAGATGCAATACCAGACACAACACATAAACAAGAGTGGTGCTGTTTCTGAAATAACATTAAACCCTTTGTAATAATCCTGGACACGCCCTTTAGCTGTCGTCCAGATTCTGCGCTACCATAAAACACCACGTGGGGGCGCTTTACTACAAACATTTCCAATATGTAACTACTAATGTATATGTAACTTTCAATACTTCAGGATGAAAAAGGTCATGGACTCTCCAATGAAGATTTGCAGGCAGAGGTTGACACCTTCATGTTTGGAGGACATGACACAACAGCCAGTGGCATCTCCTGGACTTTTTACTGCTTAGCTAAACACCCTGAGCACCAGAACAAATGTCGGGAGGAGATCAGACAGGTCCTGGGAGATCGGAGGATAGTGGAGTGGTGAGAGCTTATATTATCCTCAACAGAGAACATGGCAAAAGAGTAGTAGTGGTATCACCATAAGGATTCCTACAATACATTAAGATATGGGTGTGTAGCTGGGTTTGACAAGAGGGGCATGTTGTCAGAGTAACAGTTTTGGGTAACTTATGGCTATTGGCCAAAAACTGCATTTCTGGGCTTCGGTATATAAATATAATGATGTTCCCCAGGTGCAGGAAACCCTTGTGCTCATGGTGGCCATCATGGTCTGTAGTCATGTCACATAGCTGAGGTACACAAGAGAATATAAGGGAACACTAGAGATGTGAGATATATACAGATCTCACTGTAAGTATTGTATATGGGACCTAGTGAGAATTATTTGTAGAAGGTAGGAATTCCCTTCAACTTTAATTGTTTGCAACATTTCCATTGAAGCAGTAGGTCTAGGAAGTGTTCATGATCACAGATTTTTCCTTCCAAGTCAGTAAGAAGATCCTCATGGGCGTCGCTGTTTAAAACCATTGACAAACTAAGCATTGTAATATTTAGTGTTGATCGAGCACCAAAGTGCTTGTGTGCTCGTGTGCTCTGGTAGAACACTTGGTGATGCTCGAGTGCTCTACAGAGCATCCAAGCACAATGTAAGTCAATGGGAGAAGACCAGGCAACCCCTTCTCGGATGAGGGGAGGGTGTCGGGTTCATAGGAAAATGTCAGAATCGCAAATTCTCCTCTTTCACTCGTTAAAGTACGCTAATTAACTGATGCGTAACAATGTGTAACATTAGCATACTCGAACACCGAGCGGACCCGAGCGTAGGCATGCTCGCTCAACACTAGTAATATTATTATTATTGCTTTATGTTGCCAGGGATGACCTGAGTAAGCTGCCGTACACCACCATGTGTATTAAGGAGAGCATGCGTCTCTACCCGACTATACCAGGGGTGGCTCGTGAACTTAAAGAACCGATCACCTTCTTTGACGGGCGGAGCCTACCTAAGGGTAAGTGACATTTAAACAAGTTTTGAGACCAAATGGCAAAAATGGGAAAACTTTAAATATTTTTATACATCTTATACCAAATTGTTCTAAGCTACTCCTGTATCTTTTGATGTGGCAGGTGCCGTCGTCATTATAAGTATGTATTGCATGAACAAATCGCCCAGCATGTGGGATAACCCTGAGGTACGTGGAGTCAGCAGAGGTCTTTACAAGACATAACAAATGTGAATATCAGCACAAGATATAAATTCTGTGGTCTCTGGTCATCAAGTCTGGAGCAGCAATAATCTGCATGCTAAGTTCTAGAAGAGCTTCTTTTGTGCTAAGGCTTGAAGGGGTTGTCCAGCAGGATTGAACATGGGGCGAAATGGTTTAAAAAAAGAAGTATTACTCACCTCACCTGTTGTGATGCTTATCAAATCCTCACTGGTCTCCCCTTCTTGGTCCCGGCTTCACATGCAGGAAATGGCAGGAGATTCCTGATTAGATTCCATGATTCACCTCAGTCATTGATTGGCTGAGCAGGCATTTCCTGCTGTCTCATGCCCGGAACAGGAAGTTGAAACCAGTGGGAATCTGGTAAGTACAGCTGAAGGGGATCGGTGAGGTGAAAAATGCTTCTTGTCTTCAACCCATTTTTTCTCATATATATTATTTACATTAGGCGGGGTCCACATGACCGTTTAGTTTTCCGTTCTTCTCATCTGTCATAAGAACAGAAATATGTATTTTAAGCATCCGTTATGCTCTGCTATGCTCATTTACATCCATTTTAGTCATTTCTGTCAGAGATCCGTTATTTTAGACAAAAAAAAGTCTTAGTATTTTTTTCCCATCAAAAATAACGGATCAGACAGAAATGGCCAAAAGGGATGCAAAATCGACATATCTAAGCATAACGGATGCATAAAATACAGGATCCATTGTTTTGTTTATTTTTCAGTTCTTCGGATGGATCTGAACCGAGAACTAAACAGTACTGTGAGTCCGGCCTCACTTAGATTCCTTTAATCCTTTATATATTCTGTATAAAATGTCGTTGAACCCATTATTTTTTATCATCAAGCTATAGGACCTCTTTATACAGTCAGGTTTATGTCTCATCTATTTTTGAATTTCAGGTTTTTGATCCACTGAGGTTTTCACCGGAGAATGCATCAAAGAGACATTCACATATGTATGTTCCTTTTTCTGCTGGAGCAAGGTAAGACATCTTGAAGATCTAAAAACTATGATATATATGTAGAGAAATTACAGTAATGGGATACAGATGCGTTATGTTCAAGTGTCACAACCACGATATATACTTGAAGTTGGAACAGGTTTGGACTGGGGTTCCTTGCGTCCACCAGAGGAAATGATTCTTAGGGGTCGAACTCCCATATCATCCATAAAGTCTAATAGGTTTAGATTCACAGATATAGACCCTTGTGGCAAGTCATTGGCTTGTAACAAACTCTCAGCTGAGGACTGTGTACAGCATGCAACCTCTGAATGTAGACAAGTGTTTTCATTCACTGACAGTAAACATAGAGGTGTGCACAGGCCCAGTCACCACTCTATTTACTGGTATTGCTAGATATGGCCTGGTCCACAGTGGGGAGAGGAGAGAGGATAGTATACAAAAACAGAAGCTACCGTAATTACTTGCCACAAGTACCCAGAATCTGGCCCACGTCATTAATCTGCACCAGATTTTGGTGGAAACTACAGCAAAGATTGTCGCAAATCATTGCATGTGCTAAAATTGCTTAGAATTTCACTTGCTGGTTCGCAATGCACGAGCAACAACGGGCAAATGTGAACTCACACCCATTCACTTGAATGGGGTCCACGATCCGCATCTGACGGGCTGCACAGCAAAAAAGTAGTGCATGCACTACTTTTTCGGGGCGGAGACAAGGACAGGAAACCCAAGGAAGCGCTCCATAGTGCTTCCATGGGGTTCCATGCCTCTGTTTTGTTCAAGTGAATGGGTCAGCATCCGTGCACCACAATGGGAAATAAGTCCAGACAGTCAGTGTGCCTCTTTACTTGAGGAATTCGAGTACAAAACAATACAGGCGAGGCAATGGGCTGGCTTCTCCTGTCTCCTCCCTGGCAGAAGAAGGGGTTGATGCTCAGGAGAGGCCTGAGCTAGCTGCCCCTCTCTCTCTCTCTCTCTCTCTCTCTCTCTCTCAGAAGGCTAGTACCCTGGTCAAAGGCTGGAGGCTCACAGTCTGTAGCTCAGTAGTCCGGGTGGCTCCTTGGTCACAGGGTTGGTGACTGATGGTCTGTGGCTCAGCATCCCTATCTCAGCTTCTTCTTCTGGTCACTCATGCAGATTGGCAGAGTCTCCCCTCCAAGCACTGGTCCCTAACTGCAGAACACTAGGGGCTCTAACTGCTTTCCTTAGGTACAGTTTCTAGCTGAACTAGAAACTTCTAGTGGGAGGGGTGGAGTGGATAAACTCAGCACAAACAGATACATTGTTACACTTTCCGTCTCTCATAGACTTACATTAGAGCTTCAAAGATACCCAATTGCAATGACACAGCAGTTTTTTCCAGACACAAACTAGTTTCTGGTTTTGGTGGTAAACAAGTCTGCCGCCCCCCCCCCCCCCCCAAAAAAAAAAAAAAAAAAAAAAAAAAAACATGCTCTTTATGTTAGCTGTGGAAAATTACCAGTTTGTCATTCAAAGTCCCAAAAGTCTTTTAGTATTCATTAACCCTTTCCACAGAGCCTTGCATATACAATGTAAATGAACAGGATATGTATCACAACATATAAAAGCAAGTTAACCATTTCAAGTGAAATACTGTAAAGTAAGAAGTTTATAAAATTGCATAGGGGAAACAGGGGCAAATGTCCTCAAATGTCCAGACAAGAGGGAGCATCTGAGTAAGGAAATGCTACATTACTATGTAGTCTATAACTAAAGAATAGCTTATACCCAGGTTTAGCCCTGAACCCCGAAATCCCCTTTAATAACTTTGGCTCACTCTTCTTATTTGCAGTCATTTATCCGACATAACCTGAACCATGTCTAACAAATTTCCCAATTCAAACCAAAACCTTCATGTCCTTTCCACCCAGGAACTGCATTGGACAGAACTTTGCTATGAATGAGATGAAAGTCGCCATGGCTCTGACGCTTCCGAGGTTTGAACTGAGTGTAGATCCCAACATGGAGCCACTGCAGATTCCTCAGATTGTCTTACGTTCTGTGAATGGCATTCACTTGTATCTGAAGAAAATAGAAAGAACATAAACCCTGAAGATCGCAGTGATTCCGTCGTGCCTTTACTTTTGTATGTTCATTCTGTGCTGCTGTAATTTACCCCCAAAATGTATTTAAAAAAAACCCCACTAATAATGTATTGTTCAATGGAGAATGTTGTGTGCTGCCCCCTAGAGGAATAAAAATGGGATTAACATGAATGCATTATGTGCGGTGGCTGTGATGATGTTTGGAGCTACAGGATAACATATTCCAGCTCCACTTTAAACCTCCAACCAACTCCATTTTAAAGCTGGGGCATAAGTTAAAGGGGTGCATGGGTGGTAGCCACACCCAGACCATGATGTCCAAAGCCCTTTACACGACCTAAGGTTATAGTCATATTATATTGGCAGAGACATACTGTAACTTGAAGGTCTTGTTATACAGCATAGAAGACTGGGGGTTCCCTCAGGCAGTAGGCCCTGATTATGATTGCTACCTCTGGTCACATGCAGTATGCGGGCACATTAAGAGTATGGCCAGTATGATACTTTGCAACTGTGGTCGAGTAATATATGGCCACATCAGTGGGCTCCATTTAAAGGGGTTCTCCGGGAATTAAGAAATTGAAAATACTAAAATATTACTTTATTATAAATATATTCCCAAATACCTTTCATTAGTTATAATGGTTTGTTTTGTCTAGGGAACAATCATTAGGAGAAATAAAATGGCCGCCGTCCTATTAGTACACACAAAAACTGTCCTAATCACACAGGAGGACAAGTTACTTCACAACAATGAGCTAAAGAGCTGCCTCATCCTCCTCTCTACTCTGCTTGTCAGGGATTATAATTCTGAATACAGGTACATCTCTGTGGGAATGGAGATGATGAGGAGACATGAGAGGATTGTGGGTGTGGCTAATAATTTTCATTTTTTGGTGGCAAATGCCTGCTGGTGTGTATACACACAAACATAATGCTTGGGGTCATGTGATCCTCCTTCTTCATCTTACCAGTCTTCTGATCTAAAAAATGGCTGACCCCATTTTGAGAAATTAGGCTAAATCGAATTTCCAAAATTTCAGATTTCACCCAAATTTTTGGAAAGTTCATGTTGATTTGATTACTTTAGAATCAATTTCTAGTTAAGACATATCAAACAGCACAAAACACCCATTTATCTACTAGTAGTATCCAAGAGGAACAGTCCATACACCATCTGGGCAGGATTTATCTGCTCGTCATGTGGACCAGGTTAATTGAGGTTCATGTGTTTAATAATAGTACTATTATTATTAGGGATCTGGTGAACAAAAGACATTGCTAACATCATTAGATAAGGGCAGAACGGGGGAACATCACTATTTTATGGGGGCTTAAAGAGTCACTCTACTTTCACACAATTTCATTTCTGTTAATAGAGAATGGTGTAAGTAGCACATTTCTAAATTACAGTACTTCATTTAAAAAATCTGCCTCCATCCACCTAAAAAAAAAGCTGTAAAGTCATATCCACCAACAGTCTCACTTCCACCTAATTTGCAGTCCACTGCCTGTTGTCAGGTAATATCTGTCCCTTGTAATATAGACTCAGAAGAGGGTTCACAGCAAATGGAGATGTGTTAGAGCTAACTGAGATCCTGAACTGCTTCTACACTGCTTCTAAAGAATATAGGAGCATCCTGCCTATCTGTGACCTTTACCTCCTTATCTGTTCTGTGAACAAGGCAGCTGAAAACATAGTGGGAAGTAAGGGAAAGGATATCACAGCAGCACAGTGCTTGCAGAATCAACACAAGGAAGATGCCTCTTGCTTATGTGTGAAATGTATCTAGCTGTGCAGCTGAAGCCTAAAAAACATCTGTTTCTTCACACTTATGATTATACAAAGAAGCACAGCCACTATGCAAAAGTTTTTGAATACTCAAGTACGCTTTAAAAAAGGGACGGAGAAGAGGGATGCATTACTGTGCATTACTGTATGTGGGCACAAGGGGGGCACTATATTGCGGCACCATAATTCTAATTGTATTAATTAAAAATTCCAGCACAACATAAAAATTGCAAGAGTCAAATTTTTTTTACTAAAATCCCATCTCCTCACCGTCCTGGATCTAACGAGATAGTCCTGGATTTGGGGCCGCTGTCCCGCAGTCCTGGAGGACCAGTCCAACGCTGTAAATGATATTAGCCCCCATGTATCACACGCCATTTATAATACTCATGGCACTAGGGCCTTTAGGTCTCTGGAATCTGATGCTACTCCTTCTCTGATCCCCAATAGCTACACCTCAGAATTGTCCTACATCTCTGAAATGTCCTACACCTCTGAAGTGTCCTACACTTATGAAAAGATAACAAAAGATTGAGATTCTAACACAGTACAAATATGTATTTTTTCTACATCTATGAATTAACCAATTGTAGGGGTGTGCTAAGAAGGTGAAACTGGGTAAAAACTTTATCTTGGAAGGTACCATCCTCTGTCTACAAGGGGTAGCATTTCAGCAGATACACAGTCCATTTTTACCTTGGCATCAAAAGGTTGTAAGAACCCCATAGGTAGTCTTGCTATTCAGGAGTATAAAATGAGTGCCATGTTTTTTATTACCCAGCCTTCTCAAGAACTGATAGAACTATAAAGAAGCCTCATCTTATCTAGACAGAAGAAGACATCTTGAGTTCTTTAACCACCTGTTTTGCCCGAGTCCAGCTCTGGCAGAGTGACAACTAGCTAACTTGAGGGGGGGGTGGCTGCTTTAGATGGTGAAATCTCCTCAATGGTAGCAGCTAGAAACTTGCAACTGGTCTTGTATGAAAGCTGACAGTCAGGCTTTCATACAAGACCAAATGACAGCTAAAGCAATAGACGAGAAATTACTGTTAGAAATCAAGTCGGAAATAATCGCGAGTAAAACCGGTTTTAACTTTTATTTTCAGCTGCATTCACAGCATCCCAATTTCTATCAGTGATATCTTTCTCTGTCCTGAACATATTGCTGTCAGACTGTCAGCTTTCATACAAGACCAGTTGCATGTTTCTAGCTGCTACCATTTAGGAGGTAGCAGCATCTAAGGCAGCCCTCACCCCCTCCAGGTAGCTACTTTTCCCACTGCTGGAGCTCCACTCTGGCAAAACAGTTAGGTGGTTAAATGTCTTGTATCTTGATTTATAGCTGATCATCATTGAAGTGAATGAGCCTGAACTGTAATACCAGATGATGACAGTGGAAAAGCGTGGCTCTACGTCTAGAAAAACGCAACACCTTTTTTCTAACTCTGGACAGGTCCCCCTAGTGGTCAGACACTGACAGTCAATTTTGAATGGCCTTATTGCCATTATAAATGCTAAGACTACACTTCACACAGCCAACAACATGGCAGACATTTATATGAACATTAGAAGAATCGCAGACCCTAGACATTGAATCTGACAGGAGAGTGATATAGCTAGTGTTAATATTACTTGTCATAAATTAGGTACTACAATCCACAGTCTCCTCCAGTGGATAAAATGATGAAATCCTTCTTACATTTCTCATTGTAGTATTCTTAGTAATCCCAGAGCAGTTATTGCTGAATACTACTCTTTGATGACAAATAAGATGGTGTTTGACATTTGGTTCTACTAGGCACAAAGCCAAGATGTTAGAAAAGATTCCGAATTTCAGGTATGTGGCCCCTGACACGGTACCCCACATGTGGAAGGCACCGTAATGGATGCAGAACAGGATAGTTTGAAATATCAGGACTGCATTTGGTGCAAAAAGCGTAATGGTTACGCATAACTTGCAACCATCAAGCTGAGGACCTATTTGTGACTGGCATTTTTGGCATTAAGCTTGGCAGTTACAGTGACAAATGGCCACACAGCTTGGCAGTTATGGTCTCTAATGGGCACTTTGTATCATGGTTGCAAGCAGTAGCACACAGCTTGCTTCTTACAGTCTCTGATTAGTGATGATCGAGCACCCGAGTACAATGGGAGAAGACCAGGCACCCCCTGCTCTGAAGAGGGGAGGGTGCCTGGTCCATAAAGAAAGTTGAGAAAATGGTGGAAACACCACTAAAAGTGTTTGGGAACAGCATGGGGAGGATGTCTGGATGCATCTTAGACACCGAATTCGCTGCTGGGAACGATAATTGCGCCACTTTTACGGAATGCCAAGAATACCCCCCAAAACCAAAGAGAACATCGATTTTAGAGTAAATATTGTTAGGAAACATAGATTGACTTGTACGTAAAGCGCAAGTGCCGCCAAAAAATTACACGGAACAGGCACTCCGATACAATGGGTATAAAGAAGGGCCTCATTCACATTGTGGTACAATTGTTCTTGTCCTGGAACTCATACACTCATAAAGCCTATGCACAAAGTGACAGTGCTGCCAAAAATTACACGGAACAGGCACTCCGATACAACGGGTATAAAGGAGGGCCTTATTCACATTGTGGTACAATTGTTCTTGTCCTGGAACTCATACACTCATAAAGCCTATGCACAAAGTGACAGTGCTGCCAAAAATGACAAGGAACAGGCACTCCAATACACCCTTTATTACACATAAAGAAGGGCAACAGACACACCCGTGAAAAATTAAGACTGATGGCCTGCTGGTGAGCTGACCGTTGAAAACATTGTGGTTGAGGGCCTTCTGGTGAGCAGACCCCTGAAAACATTATGGTTCATGGCCTGATGGTGAACGCAGCCGAATAAGCAGTTTCATACAGTATGATGGAGGAGGAAGAGGAAGAGAATAGGAAGAGGTACATGAGAAAACAGTGTATCCAATACACCCTAAAAGTGTTCAATCACTTTCCTGTGGTGGGGTAGCGAAGTCAGGGGCAATCCAGGCCTGGTTCATCTTGATAAGCATCAACCTGTCAGCATTGTCAGTTGACAGGCGAATGCGCTTATCAGTAATTATGCCCCCAGCGGCACTAAATACTCGCTCAGACAAAACGCTGGCGGCAGGGCAGGCCAGCACCACCAAGGCGTAGTGCGCCAGTTCGTGCCACATGTCCAGTTTTGACACCCAATAATTATAAGGCACAGAGGGATCGCTGAGGACGTTGACACGGTCAGCTAGGTACTCCTTTACCATCTGCCAAAACTTTTTCCCTCCTTGTCACACTAGGCCGCTCATCAGGGTAAGGCTGCTGGCGGGGTGTCATGAAAGTGTCCCAGGCCTTGGAGAGTGTTGCCGTGCCTTTGTTGGAACTGCTGTGTGTTCCCCTCGTCTCCCCTCCTCGGGTGGCCAAGGAACTACGTAATCTGCCGCCTGTGTTCTCAGCTGGAAATTTTTGGAGCAATTTTTCTACAAGGGCCTTCTGGTATTGCACCATTTTAGTTGTCCTCTCCGGCACAGGAATGAGAGATGAGAAGTTCTCTTTGTAGCGGGGGTCGAGAAGGGTGAACAACCAGTCAACCAGTAATCAGTGTTGGCTGAAATGCGTATAACGCGAGGGTCACGGGAGAGGCAACCTAGCGTGAAGTCAGACATGTGTGCCAGAGTCCCAACAGACAAGGATTCGCTCTCCTCACCAGGAAAATGAGCCTCAATCTCCTCCTCCTCATCCTCCTCTTCAGCCCATCCACGCCGAAGAGATGGTGCAAATCTGTTGTGGGTACTACCCTGTGTAGCGGTGGCAACCGTCTCATGCTCCTGCTCCTCCAATTCGCGCTGAGAAGACGAACTGAGGGTGGTCTGGCTATCGCCCTGTGTAGGGTCTTTCCCCATTTCCACATGCAAAGCGTCCGCCTTTATTGTGAGCAGTGAGCTTTTTAACAGACACAGAAGTGGGATAGTTGCGCTTATAATTGCATTATCGCCGCTCACCATTTGTGTAAATTCATCAAAGTTGCGTAAAACCTCACAGAGGTCAGACATCAATGCCCACTTGTCACTTCTGAAGAGCGGAAGCTGACTAGAAAGGCGCCGAACGTGTTGCAGCTGGTACTCCACTACTGCCCTCTGCTGCTCACAAAGCCTGCCCAACATGTGGAAGGTGGAGTTCCAGCGCGTGCTCAGGTCGCACAGCAGTCGGTGAGCTGGCAAGCGAAGGCGCTGCTGCAGCGTTGCCAGGCCGGCTGAAGCTGTAGGTGACTTCCTGAAATGGGCACACAGGCGACGCACCTTCACCAGTAGCTGAGGCAAATGGGGGTAGGTTTTCAGAAACCGCCGCACCACCTAGTTGAAGACATGGGCCAGGCATGGTATGTGTGGGAGGTTGCCCAGCTCCAAAGCCACCACCAAGTTGCGGCCGTTATCAGACACAACCGTGCCTGGCTGTAGGTTGAGTGGGGAGAGCCACAGCTCAGCCTGCTCCCTTATGCCCTGCCACAGCTCAGCGGCGGTGTGCTGTTTGTCAACGATGCAGATAAGCTTCAGCACGGCCTGTTGCCGCTGCCCGACTGCTGTGCTACACTGCTTCCAGCTACTGACTGAAGTCTGACTGGTGCTGCAAGATTGTAATTCTGCAGTGGAATTGGAGGAGGAGGCAGAGGAGGAGAAGGAGGGGTTGCAGCCGCTAATGTAGGTGGTGGCGGAAATACGGACGGAACTAGGGCCCACAATCCTTGGCGTCGGTAGCACCTGTGCTATCCTAGGGGACGACTCACTCCCAGCCTCCACAACGTTCACCCAGTGTGCCATCAGGGAAATGTAGCATCCCTGGCCACAAGCACTTGTCCATGTGTCAGTGGACCTTCCCCGTAACTGCGTTGGTCAGGGCACGGGTTATGTTTCGGGACACATGCTGGTATAAGGCGGGGACGGCACACCGTAAAATTAAATTAGTGGCAGCTGGGGACTGCGTATCGAGGGCCGTCATCAGGCTGCGAAAAGGCTCAGTGTCCGCCAGCCTAAACTGCAACATTTCCAGCGCCAGCAATTTTGAAAGTTGCGAGTTTAGTGCGATGGCGTGTGGGTGGGAGGCAGGGTATTTGCGCTTGCGTTCAAATGCCTGCGGTAAGGACATTTGAACGCTGCGCTGGGACACTGTAGTGGACGTGGTCGCTGATGGTGCATGCAACGGTCCAGGTGCAGGGCGGGAGGCATTTGTGTCTGTGGCTTGGGCAGCATGTAACAGAGGGGAAGAAGAGGCAGTGGTGTGACCTGCAGACACAGGTGGTGGACCCTGGCGTTCGGCCCACCTATTAGGATGTTTTGCTTTCATGTGGCGGATCATGCTGGTGGTGGTCAGGTTGCTGGTGTTCATGCCCCTGCTCATCTTGGTACGGCACAGGTTGCAAACCACAATTCTTTTATCGTCAGCACTCTCCTCAAAAAAGTGCCAGACTGCGGAACACCTACCCCTTGGCAAGGGAGATTGCCGCAAGGGGGTGCTCCAAGGAACAGTCACGGGCCTGGTTAGCGTGGCCTGCCTTCTCCCTTTTGCCACCCCACGGCCTCTTGCAGCCTGTTGCGGTGCTGCGGATCCCTCCCCCTCTGTACCACTGTCCTCGCTCGGCTTGCCACCTTGCCAGGTTGGGTCATCTATTTCATCGTCCACCACCTCCTCTTCCACTTCCTCACTCTGCTCCTCCTCCTGACGTGGTGAACGAACAAGAACCTGACTTAACTGCATCTCATCATCATCATCAACCTCTTTAGACGCTAATTGCCTTTGACTTATTGGCAACTGTGTCTCATCATCATCATCATCCCCCTCGGGAGAAAATACTTGTCCTTCCCCACCCTCATCTTCTTCAGACTGTGGACGATCAAGAGGTTGAGAATCAGGGCACAATATCTCCTCATGTGCCACTTCAGGCGGGCTTGGCAATAGGCCCAAATCAATGAACGGTGATGAAAAAAGCTCCTCGGAATAACCGAATGTGGGATCATTTCTTTGCCCAGATTCGGCATGGTGGGAGGAAGGAGGATCAGGGTGAGGATGTGGTTGCCCAGACTCTTGGCTACTGAGATTGGACTTTGTGGAAGAGATGGTGGTGCATAACTGACTGGAAGCACTATCACCTGCAATCCAACCGACTACCTGCTCAAGCTGGTGTGGCTGCAAGAGTTTTGTCTTGCGCCACCCTGCAAACTGGGACAAGAAGCTAGACGTTTTGGATGACTTAGTTTCTTGTGCTCTGCCAGCAGGTACAGTATCACCATGCCCAGAGCCATGGCCTCTGTCTGCAGCATCAGCAGCACGCCCATTTCCCCGTCCCTAACTGCACACCGAGCGTACCTGAGCGCGGGCACGCTCGGCCGAACAGCGAGTTCGGACGAGCATGCTCGCTCATCACTATCTCTGATAAAAAAAAGGCTTGACAGTTACAGTCAATAGGCACACAGCTTGGTGGTTACAAGTAATGACTTAACTTTACAGTGTCTTCTAATGGGCACTGTGCTTTTGGTTGCAAGTAATAGATGTTCTAGCAGGTTACAGTGACAGTGCTAATCTTCCAGCGCAAGTGGTACTGGGCTGATACAGTTCCTCTTTGGACCTGGCTCTATCTTCGTCTCTGGTCATGGTTTCTGGTGGGGGCAGTATAGTTTCTACCTGCTTCAGTACAGGAACATACTGGAGGTGGTCTACACTCAAAGCACTTTTCCCCACAAACTAAAGTAAAAGCGACAATCTGGTCTGGGATCAAGGTAAAGCAAGTGGTCCACAACCTCTCAGCAGGATTTATAGGGTGTGCTTGAAGCCATTACACCTGCTATGTAGTTTGGGCCTACTTTCACAATTGCTTCCACACACATGACCAGAGACCACACCAATCCATCGTGGTGGCCATGTTCTGTTTGTGTGTGTAAACTTCATATATGATTACAGAAGCATAAGTTTAGACTCCTGGGTGGTAATGCAAAATCAATACAATGTCCCTGCCAACTTGAGGCATTTATTTACGTGGAGGACAGGGGCGGACTGGGAACTTAAAGTGGCCCTGGAAAAAATACTAAAAGTGGCCCCATTTTATAGTTGGGTCCAACATGATGGAAGGCAGGGCCAGCAATACCATATTGTGGCACATTATACCGCCACAACAGAGCCAAATACCAAATTCCATGACAAAATATTGCCAGCAGCACAAAATACATCCCCAAAAACTTCTACTGGCCGGTGGTGAGGAGGGCAAAGGCCGCTCCCTGGGTATCAGCCCACTGGGAAATTTCCCTGTAAGGTCTATGGCCAATCCACCCTTGGCAGAGGATCCCCTCAAGCTCCAGAACCTGGGTCCAACTGTTACCTGGCACCCTCTTTACCTATGCCCCTGTACGTATGTACGGCTATGTAGTACAGCATTATAAGCTGCTATCTGGGCTGAAGAGAGAAATTTAAAGGGAGTTGCCACCTTCTTCCTCATAGTGATCTGGGTGGTCTCCTAATCTATATACACCTTGTGTCAGCCCTGCCCTCTGTCTATGTTAGGTGGGGTAGGTACACCTGTACCTGTTTCACTGTATAAAGGTAATATATGCTGTACTGCAAAAATAGCTGGTGCACAAAATGAGAGTGCTTGTACTGGAGGATTAAAAGCACAGAGGTCACTAAATATATGGCTGGTGTTTTGATCAGCAATGTGGCTGTGTGCAGAGTTTGTGACCTGTTCTCTCAGTTGGCATGAAACTCTGCCCCACAAGTCCAATCCTTGGTGTCACTAATAATAATTAACTGCAATGCTGGAGCCAATGGAGAGCAAACTGCCATATAAACAGGTAATCTGCACCTACGCTAGAAGCATAAGGTGATGTAACACAGAAGGAAGAAACCATGACATGAAATGACCCGTCAGAGGTGTCAAGTCACTCAATTGATTATTTAAAAGCAATGACCTTCAAGGACCTGTGACTGTTGCTTCACGGTGACTTTGGTCATGACACACGTTGCACAGCCAAAAACCGCAGTATACTGCTGCATACACCGCAAGTCATTGCACTCCTGCTGGATGTCTTGCAACTGATGTTTTGCAACAACTTGCGGGTCACATATCGACCCGGTTCACTTACATTTGTTGTGATTACTTACGATGTGTGATGTGTTTTAGCTTATACACGAGAGCAGGATAAAAAACTGAAAATCCGACCAGATTTCCTTGCATTTCCGCATAAATCTGCATTAAAAATCTCATGTGCTTCATGTGGATTTCATGTGGTCTAGCCGCAGATCTCACCCTTACATTGCAATGGGTGAAATCCGCACACAAAATTGCACAAATAGTTGATTTCTAACTTTGCACAGTAGGTCAATTTTTGCATTGAAGAAAGAAGCAAAGCATACCGTGAGCTTTGTCTAATCTCATACACTTTGCTAAAAATCTGTGCAACGTGTGCAGCCACCCTAAAAGTGCAGCAACGTTAGAAGAGATCTGCTTACATCCCTCACTATCCCGCATGAGGCTGAAATAAAGCTATAGATTTTCGCTACAGATTTCACCCTTTCAATGTCTGGCTGTGGAGTCACCGTGGATTTGCAGCAAGATATGCAATGGAAAAATTCAACCACTTGTGGCTTTACCCTGACAGCAAATTCACATGACAATCCATGTATTATACTCCTACCTCACAAACTCCTGGATACTGCTATCTAAAGTGTGAAGACCTCGCTACAAAGAAAATAGAGAAGTCTTCTAAAAGTGTAGAAATATTTTAAGACATATCAAATAGCACAAAATATGAACTATTTATCCACTAGTAGTGTCCGAATGGGACACTACATATCCCCCTTTTTAAAATAAACCATCCTCAGCATCTCATATAGAGAAGAGCAATAAGAGTATACTCCTACCTCACAAACTCCTGGATACTGCTATCTAAAGCGTGAAGACCTCGCTACAAAGAAAATAGAGAAGTCTTCTGAAAGTGTAGAAATATTTTAAGATATATCAAATAGCACAAAATATGAACTATTTATCCACTAGTAGTGTCCGAATGGGACACTACATATCCCCCTTTTTAAAATAAACCATCCTCAGCATCTCATATAGAGTAGAGCAATAAGAAACCTAAAAATAAAGGTTAGGCACATGAAAAGTAGCACATTATCACAGCCTCCAGTAGTCTTTGATGTATGCAAAATAGTAATAGGCTAGAGTTGTCCATAGATAGATTCTCCGCAGTGACCTGGGGGTTTGTTGCACTCGCTACAGATAGTGGCTCCAGTGTGGGACCTGTGGCAACGACCGTTGTTCATACACTGGGATGTCTCTCCTCACTGCAGGTGAGAAGGGCTCTTACAATTTCTATTTAGTCTATCTTTGGCAGAGACAGGGCCTTGTTTGATTGCTTGTTTTTCTTTGTTTTAGTGAGCAGGGGTATCAGCATTTTTACAGTCACACTTTAAAATTACACGTATTAGGTATCTCTACACTGCACATTGTATATGACACATACAATAAAGTTATGCTACTGTACTTATTAAGGTTAAAGGTGAGAGCTACACAATTCAAGTGCTTTGTCGCATTTTTTTTTTGGGGGGGGGAGTGGTTGGTCACACATTTTACAGTTTTTCCTGGCACTTGAAATAATAATTTCCGGGAAACCTCTTAAAAATTCACAGCTTTCATGCCTGACAGATGTGATACTTTCTACTAGAGTCAACAGTAAATTAGAACATAGGTAGGGTGTGTTTTTTAGCTGCTTTTGGTTGGCGTCCAAAAGGTGAACCAAGTTCTGCTGCTGTAAACTATGCTAATCCCGCACATGTGTCTGACACACTTCCCATTTCCTCCGCCCCTGCTCCATATACATATGTAGCATTTCTCGTAGCCGTGATGCAACAAGCGTGTAATTCCTTACACCGAGTTTGGACATAACAGAGTAAAAGGGGTTGTGCAGTGGTATAATATTGATGACCTATCCTCCAGTGGATGAAATAATGAAATCCTTCTGACATTTCTCATTGTAGTATTCTTAGTCATCACAGAGCAGTGATTGCTGAATACTGCCTCTAGGTGACAAATAAAACGGTGTTTGACATTTGGTTCTACTAGGCACAAAGCCAATATGTTAGAAAAGATTCAAGATTACAAAAGGATCTTGTAAGAGGGTCAATGTTTGGTGTTTGGCCCCCGACACTGTACCCTATAACAGGATGGCAGAGAGATGAAGGCATCCACAGCACAGTACAAAGGAGCAGGACTTTACTCTGGTTGGGCCAACAAGCATAATGGTTACTTGTAGCTTGTAATGGCCAAGCTGTGTTCCCATTTGTGACTGTAACCATCAAGCTCAATGCCACAAACAGAGGCTTTGAGCTTGATGGTTACAGTCCTAAGTTAACGGCACAGTTACAAGTAATGGCACAAAGCTGGGCAGTTATAGTCTCTAATGGGCACACAGCTTGGTTGTTAAAAGTAATGGGAGACAACTTGGCTGTTACAGTCTCTGAAAGGCAAAAGGCTTGACAGTTACGGTCTCTAAAGTGCACGTTGCTTGGCAGTTGCAAGTAATGTCTCGGTGATTATAATTTATAATGGGCATAAAGCTTGGTGGTTGCAGTCTGTATTGGGCACAAGGCTTGGCAGTTACATGCAATGACACATAACTTGGTAGTTACAGTCTCTAATGGGCACTGTGCTTTATGGATGCAAGTAAGCAAACACAACTTGACAGTTACAATCTTCCAGAACAACTCATAGTACTAGTCCATGCAAGGGTCTCTGTAGGCCTGGCACTGCCTTGGTCTCTGGTCATGCTTTTGGATGGGAGCAGTATAGTTACCACCTGGAAGTAGTCCTCAACAAGCAGCAGGATACTCAGGGTCTTCTTCACCGGTCTTCGAAGGCTCGTGCCCGTAGACCCAAGTAACAGCAGCAATCTGGTTCAGGATCAAGTTAATGGAACTGGTCTGCAATCTCTTAGTAGGGTTCTCAGGGTCCCTGTGCTTGGAGCCAATACACCCCCTTATACAGTCTGGGCCCAACTTCCCAAAGACCATACGAGCCCACCGCGCCAGCCACACACAGTGTGGAACATATTAGTAACATATCAGTAAGCATGCAATGGTCTCCTGGCCGTGGCCAAGTTCTCCGTTGCATCTAAAATATAAAATACATCTTTGCAAATAGTCTTCAATAAAAAATAACTGGTGCATAAAATGAACATAAATATATGGCCAACACTTGAACCCGCATAGTGCCTGTGTGCAGGGTCTGTGACCTGTGTTCTCAGTTGGCATAGACCTCTGACCAGCAAGTCCAGTCCTCGTCAGCACTAATCATATCCACCTCCAATACTAGAGTCAAGTCAGTGCAAACTGCTATAAAAACAGATAAACGACACCTGACCTATAATCCAAAAGTGATGTAAGAAGTTAGCAGATTTGTAAAGGCAGCTGTGGAGTATACTTGATGCATCAGTGCTTGATACATAATTCAATGAATATATAAAGTTAGTGAGCTTTTTATGTAGTATCATTGTATAGATCGCTGGTAAAGCAGTTTCTTAATATTATGACAAGCAGATGAGAGGTGAACTTACTGATGATGTAATAAGGCCTTTACCTGACATGTCGCCTCTAGTAATTTTATTCTTCTGATTAATTCTTGAATTGAATGTTTGCACTTTTTCGGTCCGCACCCTCCTCTAATTTTTCTCACCTAATCCTCTGTGGGACTGATGTCCCTAACATATATAAACGCAGGACATTGTGTAATGTGTAGAACTGTGCACCCTTGCTGACAGCAGACATGGCACCCTCAGCCCTGCCAGGACCCACTGAGCTCTTGTACTGGGCAGCCTGCCTAGGTGCCCTCTACCTCCTCTTCAGACTCTCCAAATTCTTCTTGAAATTCAAGGAGCTGCAGAGAGCCTTCAGCGCCTTCCAAGGTCCTAAACGCCATTGGCTTTATGGCAATGCCCATGAGGTAAGTGGCGTGAGAGAATTAGGAGAGTGTTCTTTTTTCCAAAAAAGCACCCACAAAATAGGTGCCATGTATATACGATTCATTGCTGCTTTCTTGAAGCTTTTTTACCTTTTATCATTTTTATACCGAAGTTATGGTTTCTTTTAACTATTCCACCCACAACTTCATGAACCAGAAGGGTGTAAGTGCATAGCCATCTAAATTTACATGTCAACCCTGGTCTGTTTCAAGAAATGGGACAACCTCTGTAAGCAATAGGGACAGGAAAAATTGTGACGAATATGGTGAAGGAGGTTCTGTCCAACATATTTTTTTGAAGTCTCATTTTCTATCATGTTTAGGTACATCTATCGATAGTGTCAGACATTTTGTTGCAGAGGGTCGTTCTAATAATTATGTTTCATTCTTCGTAGTTCAAGCAAGAAGGAAAACACTTGGACATTTTGGAGGGCTACGCGAACAAGTACGACTACGCCTTCCCCATGTGGCTGGGCAATTTCTTCCCCACTCTTTTTGTCTCTCACCAGGACTACGCAAAGGCCATTCTGTCCAGACAAGGTGAGGATCTTTCACTGATGTATATATATATATATATACAGAACCGTGCTAAAGTTATAGGCAGGTGCGGAAATATTGCTGAAAAGTAAAAATGTGTTCAAAAACTGAAGTGTTAATAGTTTATATTCATGAATTAAGAAAATGCAAAGTGAATGAACAAGAGAGATGTAAATCAGATCAATATTTCCTGTGGCCCCCCTTCCCTTCAGCATCAGTTCTTCTAGGTAGACTTGCACGCAGTTTTTAAAGGAACTCGCCAGGGAGGTTATTTCAGCCATCTTAGAGAACTGACCTCAGATTTTCTGTGGATGTAGGCTTGTTCAAATCCTTCTGTGTTTTTATGTAATCCAAGACAAACTGGGTGATGTTGAGATCAGAAAAAGCGGATCTATTGACCCATACCTTCCCTCCATGAGTAGCTTTACCCTTGCCCTATCCTTATTTAAATCCTCGGTTAGGGGCAAAGACCCCAGGACTCCCTGTTCGGGTCATATCTAAATCCCTTTGTGTTTGAGTGGAGCAATTAGCCAGGGATGAGAATTTCACCAGCTCTACGAGAAAAGCAAAGGTATTGTGACTGTCAGGAGCGGATTGGCCATAGACCTTACAGGGAAATTTCCCAGTGGGCCGATGCCCAGGAGGCTGCCCAATCCCTCCTCTCTGCCGAGAATCATGTATCTGCCCAGAAACCACACATGCCCTCTTGAATTCAACTGCTGTAGCCCACACCTCACCTCCTAAGCCCCCTGCTCCAACTGGAGGAAGAGGAGGACAGAAGATGGCAACTATTGATGGCCTCCACAGGAGTCCAGCTTTTGGGGCGGTATATTCTGCTACACTGCGTTATTTAGTTATGCTGGGATGGTATTTTGCACAATGGAATTGTTGACCTACTTGTATTGCCCCACCTTCTGTTAATTTGGACCTGCCTACCAAATGGGGCCACTTTTAGTTTTCTTCCAGGGCCACTTTAAGTTCCCAGTCCGCCCCTGGTGACCGTAGGTATTTTATTCAGCTACCTTGTCAAAGTGAGCGTGGTGATCTTATAGATCACAGTGATCCCTAACAAGACGCCTTTTAGATAGGATTCATGCCCCTTTCAGAGAGCAGATATCAGTGGCCCAATATCTGCAGCGTATGAACCACCTTTAGACTGGAGAGAATCAGGAATTTATTTTAAAAGAAAACAGACTAAAGTTTACATTTTATTAGGAAGGTCACAAACAGGACTTTTTCATAGCTTTTTACTTATTTTGGTCATTATATTGTATTGAGCCTGGACCAAAAACAGGTCCTTTGTGTTTTTTTCTCTATGTTGAGATCAGGGTTCTTTGGGGACCATATCATGACTTCCAGGACTCTGTTCTTTTTTACACTGAACATACTTCTTAATAACATTGGCTGCATGTTTGTCCTGCTGCAGAATACATTTGGCGCCAATCAGACTCCTCCCTAATGATATTGTATGAAGTAACTGCCTCAGCCTTGAGGACACCATTAATCCTGATAAAATCCCATTTGCTGAAATGCAGCCCGAAACATTCAAGGAGACCTACTGCTCTCCAGTCCTTCCATGAAGAAACTGCCTTCTGTTACAGCCAAATATTTAAAATTTTGAGTTTTTAGCATAGTTGAGTTGCTTGGCCTTGTCTCCATGTCGAAGGTATCCAAGACCACTTCTGGACAGATTTCTCCGAACATTAGATGGGTGTAACCCATGTGACTCCATCCCAGTTGGCCACTCAGACTTGCCAATTTCCGTACATCCCACAAACTTGTACATTATGTTGCAGCATTCATTCCTTCGCACTGTGGACATAAGAGTCACCTAAACTAATGATTGGGGAGGAGGGAGGGAGGGAAAGTTCCAAACAATGGTTATTAGATGATTGCTCGATAACTCTATGTCCATGTCCCATGCATACTTGCAGAAACCAGGCCGCAGGGACGTATTTGTGAGCGTATATAGTGTTGTTACAGTGGTGGTGAGCCGATGGATATATTACTCACAGTTTTCAAGCTGTTGCTCCCTGGGCCGGCGTGCAGGTGAGTGGAAGGGGACACAAACTCCTTCGGGCACCCTCTGGTTCTAGGGCTCTGCCGGGTGTTGGTGTGAGGTGCCCTTGATGGTGGAAGATTTGGGTCGGCAGGGTCCCTGATAGTTTCGTGACGCCAGCACCTTGCGGTGCAAATAGACGATCAGTAGAAAAGATGAGGAGACACGTGAGTTGCAAATTGTAGGAAATTTACTGAAGATAGGTCTGCCTTGAGGTACAGGTTGTTCATACAAAAAAGGCTTACAGTAA
Organism: Rhinella marina; assembly: GCA_900303285.1. Classification (NCBI taxonomy): domain Eukaryota; kingdom Metazoa; phylum Chordata; class Amphibia; order Anura; family Bufonidae; genus Rhinella; species Rhinella marina. The sequence goes on along the minus strand of ONZH01009270.1, from coordinate 941,140 downwards.
GTTGATGCTGTAGGTTTCCTGAAGAGGCTGGACAAAAGGTGTGCCTCAATACTTGCTTCTAGAGTCAAAGATTTTCCTTCAGGTTCCTCAGTGTAGATCCTCTCTATGCTAGGACAGCCAGGCTATGGATGTAACTAAGTTTCCTCATAAACTACCAGTAACCCACAGGGCGGTCTCCCTGATGACAGGCAATACACATCTGCTCCATTATTTGTCTCAGGTACCTCTGATAAATGGGGTCCTCACTCCCTGGAGGGTTAAATGTGGATAGAAGACGACTGTGCCTGGTGGTGTCCAGGTGCCTTTGAGCTCCTCCTGGTCACACTTTCAGCGGAGTCCATAAACAGTAGAAATGCTTTACCTCTACCTTCCCTATATCCTTCCAGCTTCTGGTCTGTCTGAAGTGGCTCTGGGGATGTTGGCCACCAAACCCCTCAGCCCGGGGGAGGCTGGGGGCTAGCAGGTCAGCTACATGGCAAGCTGCCTCCTACTTTCTCCTCTCTCCTCTTTACTCACTCTGTTCTGAACTGCTCTAAACTGGTTCTAGCCTGTTACATAGCTTTATATATGGTGTTACCTAGTGGTGTAAAATGAATATGACAGTTCACCAGCCTGATAAGGTTCCTACAGCATTAGATATACACGAATGGCATATTAACAATGACATGACATTTGTAGTGTACACTATAAGTGGGACACTGCATACTTCATAAATAGTCTTTCTATTCCTTACAGATCTAAAGGACAACTTCGGCTATCGCTTCCTCACCCCATGGATTGGTGAGTAGTAGGATCAGATACAATGAATCAAAACGTTTGCTACTATGTAATTCTTCCTATAATCGATGTTCTGCTGTGGTCATCATACATCGTCATTGACTCGCTGATTATATCATTTAGGAAACGGCCTGGAACAGTAGAAGGGCACACAAAACTATGCAGACAGGCAGCTTAGGGCTTTATTAAAACCAGCGTCTCAAATGCCGGTCTTGATAAATGTGCCCCACAGTCTTTAGCTGGATCTCAGACCCCATCAAGCAGCAGGGGCCATTACAATAGAAGGTGGAGGGCACACACTGGACTACAGGCCTCCTGTAGTTCTCCTCCCCATCCTTATCTGGTGTCGACTTCCGAGTTTCATTCTTTATTTGAAAAAAAAAAATCAGCACAAAAAAACCTACATTCTTCCCTAAGAGGCACCATAAGAAATCGTCTGGCATGAGTGTAGTATACAAAGTTTGATGTGCCCATTATACTTTGCTAGGATAAATGGGAAGAGATGCTACCAGTGAAGAAACCAGTGGAGCTATTCCATCACGTCAGCCTCATGACCCTGGACACCATCATGAAATGCGCCTTCAGCTACAAAAGCAACTGCCAGATGGACAGGTCAGTCCCAGAGATTGGAGATTTGCTTGGATTCATCTGTACAACTCATTCTTAGAATAAAGCTATACTGGGGATCGGCTAAATACTGAGGAACTGGCCTTTCTAACCCAAGGTGAACACCTGTTACCAAGGGGGAAGCTCTGCCAGGCCAAATATTATTCCCTATAATGGGAGAAATGTAATATTGCAAGAAGTCAATCCAAATGCTGGGGTGACCATGTAATGGGTATAGGTTGGTACTGGCAGAAGATCCTTGCTAAGGCTCATGGAAGGGGGATTCCTAGTGCAGGATATTCTAGGAAAAATGGGTGATAATCATCTGTTAGATGTAGAGTTTAAATCACCAAAATGATAAATCCAAAATAGGAACTTAAAAATAATTTCCTGCTTCCATGACGACTTTATTTCTCTTTTTCTGCAGTGAAAGTGACTACATTAAAGCCGTATTCGACATCTCCTACCTGGTAAATTACAGGTTCCACCACGGTCCGTATCATAGTGACTTGATTTTTCACTTGAGCCCTCATGGATTTCGTTTCCGGAAGGCGCTGAAGATTGCACGTGAACATACAGGTCAGTAGGAACACCGATTGTTCAACTTTTTACATTTTCAAAAGGAAAATCCTGTAAGGGAACCTTTGGGTGCTGTAGGGGTTTCTATACTGGTTGTCACCCAAGTTTTGCAGAAAAGAACAAATTCTATGGCTTATACATTCAAGGAACATTTTTTGTGCGTGGGGGGGGGGATTTTTCTAAATTTCTAAATTGCAATAACATTTTTGTGTACGGCTATTTTCTTCCCACAAAGCTGTAGCCTTAATGATTTAATTTTTACTTCTAGTTAAAGTGATTAAAAGAAGACAAAAATCTCTCAAGCAAGAAAATGAACTTGAGAAGATGAAGCAGAAGAGACATTTGGACTTTTTTGATATTCTCTTATTTGCCAAGGTAATTTATGTGATTCTGCACTACCATAAAACACCACGTGGGGGTGCTTTACTACAAACATTTCCAATATGTAACTACTAATGTATATGTAACTTTCAATACTTCAGGATGAAAAAGGTCATGGACTCTCCAATGAAGATTTGCAGGAAGAGGTGGACACCTTCATGTTTGGAGGACATGACACAACAGCCAGTGGCGTCTCCTGGACATTATACTGTTTAGCTAAATATCCAGAGACACCAGTGAGGAGCACTGAAGAATCAGTCAAAACCATAGTAGGCCAGGACAGGCAGATTCTTTGTGATCTGATCAGGGTCAGAACAGAGATCGGGCAGAGGTCAGGCAGTGAAGGGGTCAAATCTGGGAAACAGGCAGAAGACGGTACACAGGCAGACAAATGGACATGACATCTTTGCAGAAACTTAGAGTACTAGAACTTGTTGCTCAGACATCCTCCCATTGGGAAAGGTGGCTTAAGAACCCCAGAGTAACCAGCCATTGGCTGGGGAAGATTAGGGTATGTGTGCTCTGGCCCTTTAAGGAATCGGAAAGACAATGTGCACCCTATGAGCAGCGAGAGGCATAGATGGCTAGAAGCATAAGGCTACTTTCACATCTGCGTTTTTCTTCTTTCCCTTTTCTGATTTTGAGATCCGGCACAGGGTCTCAAAACCGGAGGAAAACACTTCAGTTTTGTACCCATTCACTGTGAACGTGGAGAAAATTGAACAAACTGGAACGGAGTGCGCCAGAATGCATTACATTCCATTTTGTTGCATTCCCATGCTGGACACAAAACCGCTGAAAGCAGTTTTTGTCTGCACCATGGGATACTGACCAAGACCGACCGGAATGAAACACAAGACAATGGTGCCGGATTCATTTCATCGGACACAAACACGGATCCATGCGTTTTTGCTGATGCTCTGCCGGATCCAGCAAAAACGCTGATGTAAGCCTAAGTGGATTAACAAAGCTACTCCAGCTCCCTCTAGTGGCAGCTGTAGGCTAATGCTATGACTGTTGGGACGCAATCATCTTGAGGTCTGAACCTTGTAACCTGTGTGCATACACTACATGGTGTTCATAATCATCTGCCATTTTTTTCAATTTTAACATATATTGACCAGACAATATCACTTATAGTAGGGACCCGCCTCCGGAGGACCCATACATTTTTGGTGAAGAATCAACACCAAGTGGGTCACAATTGTGAAGTGGAACGAAATTTATTGGATCATTTAAACTTTTTTTGCAATAATAAAACTGAAAAGTGGGGCGTGCAAAATTATTCGTCCCATTTACTTTCACTCCAGAAGTTGATCTCTGATCTCTGAATGATCCAATGTTGTCCTAAATGACTAATGAAGAGAAATAGATCCACCTGTGTGTAATCAAGTCTCCGTATAAATGCACCTGCTCTGTGATAGTCTCAGGGTTCTGCATCATGAAGACCAAGGAACACACCAGGCAGGTCCATGATACTGTTGTGGAGAAGTTTAAAGCCGGATTTGGATACCAAAAGATTTCCCAAGCTTTAAACATCCCAATGAGCACTGTGCAAGTGATCATATTGAAATGGAAGGAGTATCAGACCACTGCAAATCTACCAAGACCCGGCCGTCCCTCTAAACTTTCATCTCAAACAAGGAGAAGACTGATCAGAGATGCAGCCAAGAGGCCCATGATCACTCTGGATGAACTGCAGAGATCTACAGCTGAGGTGGGAGAGTCTGTCCATAGGACAACAATCAGTCCAGCACTTCACAAATCTGCCCTTTATGGAAGAGTGGCAAGAAGAAAGCCATTTCTCAAAGATATCCATAAAAAGTCTGGTTTACAGTTTGCCACAAGCCACCTGGGAGACACCAAACATGTGGAAGAAGGGGCTCTGGTCAGATGAAACCAAAATCCAACTTTTTGGAAACAATGCAAAACGATATGTTTGACGTAAAAGCAACACAACTCATCACCCTGAACACACCATCCCCACTGTCAGACATGGTGGTAGCAGCATCATGGTTTGGGCCTGCTTTTCATCAGCAGGGACAGGGAAGATGGTTACAATTGATGGGAAGATGGATGGAGCCAAATACAGGACCATTCTGGATGAAAACCTGTTGGAGTCTGCAAAAGACCTGAGACTAGGACGGAGATTTATCTTCCAACAAGACAATGATCCCAAACATAAAGCAAAATCTACAAAGGAATGGTTCAAAAATAAAGGTATCCAGGTCTTAGAATGGCCAAGTCAAAGTCCAGACCTGAATCCAATTGAGAATATGTGAAAAGAGCTAAAAACTGCTGCTCGAGCTGTTTTGCAAGGAAGAATGGGCAAGAAGTTCAGTCTCTAGATGTGCAAAACTGATAGAGACATCCCCCAAGAGAATCACAGCAAAAGGTGGCGCAACAAAGTATTAATGCAAGGGGGCCGAATAATTTTGCACGCCCCACTTTTCAGTTTTATTATTACAAAAAAAAGTTTAAATGATCCAATAAATTTTGTTCCACTTCACAATTGTGACCCACTTGTTGTTGATTCTTCACCAAAAATGTAAAATGTTATATCTTTTTGTTTGAAGCCTGAAATGTGGCAAAAGGTTGAAAAGTTCCAGGGGACCGAATACTTTCGCAAGGCATTGTATCCATAAATAAAAAATTCAGGTTGAAGGAGGAGGACTTTCTATAAATTGCTACAAAGGAGAATGTACCAGTGGTAAACCACTAGTGCTTCATGTGGCAAACCTTCTAGCCATCTTCTCTCCCAAAACAGCTGCCCCTTCTCCATTGAGGTGCAGCCCATCCCTACAGTAGAGCCTGTAGCTGACAGAGAAGTCGTCCCAGTTCTCCAGGAACCCAAATCCCTCCTTCCTACACCAGTTCTTGAGCCACTTGTTTACCTCCTTAATCTCCCGCTGCCTTTCTTGTGTGGCTCGTGGTACAGGTAGTATTTGCCCTAAGCTTGTGACCTAAATTCCTAAAATCATTTTTAAGGACGCTCTACATACCTCTAACTTTGTCATTGGCTCCGATATGGACTATGACTGCTGGATCTTCGCAGCCCCTCCCAGTAATCTGTCAACCCAATCCGCAATATTTCGAACTCGAGCGCCAGGAAGACTACACATGGTTCGACAATACCGTTCTTTGTGACAGATCGCCCTATCTGTACCCCTAATAATTGAGTCTCCCACTACCAGCACCTGTCTGGCCTGCCCTGTTCTGCCAGACTGGCAGAGGAAGTGTCCGGCTGCAGCAGTGCTCTCCCTGAACTGACGTCCCCCTCACCTGCCAACCTTGCAAACTTGTTGGGGTGTGAGATCAGGGCTAGCCTCCCTGGCACTCTTCCGTCTACCCTTCTTTCTAAATGTTATCCAGTTACCTACTGCACTTTCCTGAACCTCCATGCTTCCACCCTCCCCCCACATTTACTCCACAGAGTTCTCAGTGTTGAAACTCATTTGTTTAGATACACGATGTGCGATTCCAAATGGGCAATTTGCTCACATTTGAAACAAAGATATGCACCCTCAAACGGCTGTTCCAGAACTGCATACATTAGACAAGATGTGCACTGGACTGTGCTGTCAATAATGGAACATATACTAATGGAGATTACACAAGAAAAGAGAAAAAAATACAATACAGTGCAGTGATAAGCAACTGATTTAGTATAGTCCCTTCCTAAAGTCCCTGAATCTTAAGTTACTTAATCTAAATGTACACATTTAAAGGGGTTGTCCCATGGAAAATATTCTACAGTTTTCAAACCAGCACCTGGATCTGAATACTTTTGTAATTGCATGTAATTAAAAATTTAGCATAGCCACTGAGTTATTCAATAAAATGTATCTGTATAGCGCCACCTGCTGTTTGTTTTTTTCTTATTTCTTTGTCCTGCTCACTGAGATGGCCGCACATGCTCAGTTTCATCCTTCAACTGCCTCCTGAGCTGTGATAGGAAGGGCTGAGACACGCCCCCTGGGCTGTAATAGGGAGAGCATAGACACGCCCCCTTAGCTGCAGCAGAAAAGACACTCCCCTTGGGCTGTCAGCTTGATATAAATCTAGCAGAGCAATGAATGTGGAGATCTCTGGATCCATGTGAGGTATAGGGCTGGTTCTGGCTTTGTTAGAAAGAGGTTGTCATGTCCTATATAATGCTTACGGATGAGCGAATTGACTTTGGCTGCGGATTTGCATAAAACGTTATTGTAATATTGTATGGCGCGAGCGTTCCATACAGTATCAGAACGTATTGGCTCCAATGAGCCGAAGTTATTACTTTGTGAAGTCTCACGATACTTTGTGTAATCACTTTGGGAATTAATAATTACTGTAAAAAAAACTTGATACCGAACTCGGGTTTGGTTCTAAGTGGTATCAAGGTATCACTCTGTACTGTATTACAACAGTTTTATGCGAATCGAAGCAGCTGAAGTCAATTTGCTCATCTCCAATAATGTCTGATTTTAATTTTTCACATCAGTCATGGGATAGCCCCTATTAAAACAAACACTGGAAATCAAATTCATGTTGTTTGTTTCTTTAGGTGCTGTTCTCAAACAATTTCATACCAGACTGTTGTTTTATCCTCTGGATATAAGGTTAATATATTCATTATCTAAATATTTGTACTTTTTTTGGTCCACACCCTCCTCTACTTTTCTCTCCAAAAACCTGTTGAACATACATATATATACCGGGTGTATAGAGCTGTACTCTAGTACCCACATCAGACATGGCACCCTCAGTCCTGCTGGGACTCCTGCACTGGGCAGTCTGCCTATGTGCCCTCTACTTCCTCTTCAGAATCTCCAAACTCTACCTGAGATACAAGGAGCTAAGGAGAGCATTCAGCGCCTTCCCTGGTCCTAAACGTCATTGGCTGTATGGTAATGCCCATGAGGTAAGTGGCATGAGAGAATTAGAAGAATGTTCTGCTGATTGCTGCTTGCATGGTAAAATGTTTTTGCGCTGAAGTTCTTTTCTTATTATGTTTAGCAATAACTGCAAAACACTTTCACACTTCCTTGTACATACATTATAATGACTGTCTTAGGAACCTGTTGCTCAGGCATAGAATAAAAATGGTGGCAAACATCATGAATTGCAATATTTTTTGAGGTCTTTGCTCCTTTTCTATGATATTTAGATTGACGTATTTTGCGTCAGATTCCAGAAGATTTGTTGTAGAAGCTTGTTACAACCATTATGTCTCCATCTTCTTAGTTAAAGCAAGACAGAAAACCTTTGGATGTTTTGTTGAACTACGCAAAGCAGTACGACTATGCCTTCACGTTGTGGCTGGGCAATTTCCTCCCCACTCTCGTTATCACTCACCCTGACTATGCAAAGACTGTTCTGTCAAGGCAAGGTGAGGACCTCTCTCTGCTTACAATGTGCTTTTTTTCTTCACATGTTCGATAAATGTATTTATGTTCCGTGATCAAACCTCTAGACATACTCAAGCTTTGCCTAGAAGGGGCTACTGACTCTAGCTACTCAAATACCCCTGGGGCACTGCACAACAACCAGACAGTCATACAAGCAACATAAATAGAACATGTATCAACACTGGCAGAAAACAAAGTACTAAAATAAACTCACTGATAGATGACAGAAACTGAGGGTCACGGAAGGTGAAGATGATTCAGCAAAGAAGTGGATGGAAGATGTATGGCATGCAGGTAGATAGCTAATGAATGATGTTGAACCGAAGTGGAGCAGTGCTGAAATGACACTGCCTGAATTCAAACCAGAAGATATTCAGGACAAAAGCAACAAGCAAATCCTAAAACAGAGCGGCTGTGGAACTAGAAATTGCAGAATACACAGAAAACACACTAGACTAGAACAAGATACAGCCGTGGGACTACAAATCCCAAAATACAAAACAAATACAAGATACCAAAATGTACAAAGCAATCACTATACTCGGCAACCAGAATAGAAAGTGCTTAGGCAGATAAAGGCTCCACAATTTGCAACTTCACCCTAACAAACCAGGTCAAGTTAGGTGATAACCTAACAGCCAGAGGTGTTCAATACGACAGGAAGATGAGGATAACTGTCCATCTGCACCTCTTGTAGCTGGCAGGGGCCCAGCCTGCCCGACCCCACCCTGCTGGGACAGTCAGCCATTAGAGTAGATACACAGCACATATAATTCTAAAATGGTTACTACACCCTCACATCATATTTATGACACTCCCATAGAAGAATGGGTTTTATGGAAACCTCAGAAGCTGTAGAAACAGAATAACTTACTGTGTTATTCCATTTACATAAACATTTTCTCACAATCCGCTCGGCTGCTTCTGTAGCCCCGCTGCCTCTGACCACCACATAGGATGGTGTGAGAGTGTTAGTTATTAGAGATGAGCGAGCAGTGCTCGTTACGAGCACTGTAACGCTCGGGTCCCGTCTGCAATGCCCGCAGTCATTGCGGATCCGTCCTCATCTGCATGTAAGTCAATGAGGACGGATCGTTTGGTATGACAGTCATACCAAACGGTTCTGTCCTCACCCGTCTTAAAGTCAGTGGGGACGGAACCGTTTGGTATGAGAGTCATACCAAACGATTCGTACTCATTGACTTACATGCAGATGAGGACGGATCCGCAATGCCTGCGGGCATTGCAGACGGGACCCGAGCGTTATAGTGCTCGTAACGAGCACTGCTCACTCATCTCTATTAGTTATATATTATATATTTCTCATGTGTCTACTGTTTAGACTCTGGGAATGGGAAAGTTCTTATTGTTGAGATTTGTCGCGGTGTTCTCGAAAGTAGGGGGAAAGTTCATTGTGCACCTTTTGTCTGCCGGTTGAATTTACAAAGGTTGGAAACATGAGCCGCATGACTCTACATTCAGATTTCATATTCAAGCCTAGTACTTAAAACAACAAGAATGGTGGTTAGCACTGGTGCCTTGCAGCGCTGGGGTCCTAGGTTCAAATCCACCCCAAGGACAACATCTACATAAAGTTTGCATGTTCCCCCCGTGTTTGTGTGAGTTTTCTCCGGGTTCTCTGGTTTCCTCTCACACTCCAAAGACATACTGATAGAGAATTTAGATTGTGAGCCCCATTGGGAACAGTTGGATGCTAATGTCTGTAAGGCGCTGCGGAACATAGTAGTGCTATATAAGTGCATAAAATAAATAAAAATAAATAAATATAAGGAAATATCTAATATGCATAATAACTGGTTGGTTCTGTATGACGCAGTGTACAAATAAACATTTTCCAGAACCAGAGTCCCCAGAGAACATTCTGAAGGCATCCAAGATCATTTCTGTATCTGTTGATTCTCTCCGGTATACCGTATCTCTTCTTTCATTTGGAGCTTGGAGTGAAGGCTAAAAACAACTGTTCTAATAGATGGGTATTCAGATCACCAGGAACTTCAACACAGATGTGAACTGAGCCTAACCTGTTAATAACTCTATGTCCTTGTCTCATGCATATTTCTTAAATAGTCTTTCTGTTCCTTATAGATCCAAAGGATAACTTTGCCTATCGCTTCATCGCCACATGGATTGGTGAGTAGTAGAAGATACAATGAATCAAAGCTTTTGTTATGTTGTCATTCTGTTATAATTATATCATTTAATCATTTATTGTCATTGACTCCCTGCTTATATGTATATCATTTAGGAAAGGGGCTGCTGGTCTTATCAGGGCAGAAGTGGCTCCAGCATCGAAGGTTACTGACCCCCGGATTCCATTATGATGTTTTGAAGCCGTATATCAGAGAGATGTCTGAAAGTGTTAATGTCATGCTGGTAAGAGGAAAGAAAAAAGACAAGGCAGAGTTACAATATACAGTGCTCCAGCATTGTTATTTATGTCTAATATACATACATACCGAGTGTATCTCTCAGGAGAGTAGACAAGCTCTGTTTAGGGCAATATGGTGGCATAGTACTGACTTGGCCGCTAGAGTCACAATGTGGTAGTGCATATCCCCCAGGGACAATAAGAAATTTCCTGAAATGAGTGTATTATACAAAGTTTGATGTGCCCATTATCTTTTATTAGAATAAATGGGAGGAGATGCCACCAGAGAAGAAACCAGTGGAGCTTTTCAATCATGTCAGCCTTATGACCCTGGACATCCTCCTGAAATGTGCCTTCAGCTACAAGAGCAACTGCCAACTGGACAGGTCAGTCCCAGAGATTGGAGATTTGCTTGGCTTCATCTGTACAACCCATTCTTAGAATAAAGCTGTAACGTAACGTGAATTCAAAAGATTTGAGAATGAATAAGCTTACACAGGCTAAGTGAATAAATATAACAGAATGGTAATAAAAAGAACATGATTAAAGGGACAGACCTTTACAAAATCAGTAAATACCCTTACAATATAAAAGCTATACTGGGGATCAGCTAAATCCTGAGGAATCCATCTCTTTCACCCATGGTGATCATTTGTTATGAAGAGGGAAGCTCTGCACAGCCAAATATAGCCCTATAATAACGGACATGTACTGTTACAAGATGTCAATCCAAATCCCTGAGTGATCATGTAATAGGTATGGGTTGGTACTGCCTAAAGCTCTATGCTCAGGCTCATAGCACGGAATAATAGAACAAATGGAAAAAGTGAGTGACAACCCCTACTGGAGATATACCAGTTACTACACTGATCACTATAATTATAAATCTAATATGTAAACCTAAAAAAGAATTTTCTGTATTCATGACAACTACATTTCTGTTTTCTGCAGTGAGAATGACTACATTAAAGCCGTATTCGACATCTCCTACTTGTTAGATTATAGGTTGCACCATGTTCCGTATCACAGTGACTTCATTTTCCACTTGAGCCCTCATGGATTACGTTTCCGGAAGGCGCTGAAGATTGCACATGCACATACAGGTCCGGAGGAACCCCAATTTTTAAACTTTTCAAATTTTCAAAGGGGGTGGGGGTTAAGTCATTGTATCGATAAGGTATGGAAGATATAATGTAAACTGTATGTTTGGACATTTACACAGTATCATAATTTAGACACAACTGTGCTAAGATTAAGGGGGTTGTCCCAATGTAACAGCCTATCCCTTATCCAGAGGACAGGGGATAAGTGTCTGACTGGTGGGGACCCGACCCCTGGGGCCCCCATTTGAATGGGGCAGAGTACATACATGCGTGCTTCCACTACATTCAACTCTATGTGACTGCACTTCACTGCCGGAGTGTTTACCTCCCGTCCTTACCAAGCCAATTTGTTTTAGTTTTAGCAATGTGACTATCTAACAGCAAATAACAAGTTAATTTCTGAGCCAACCTATGTGTTTATTGGATGTTATTTTTCATGGGACATTTTAGACAGATATAATATTTGTAAAAAAAATTTAAGGAAAAATTGAAAATTATGAAAAAAGTAGATTTTACTTTTATTATCGATTTTTTTTCTAGCTCAAGATTTCAAGACAAAACATTTCTAAATTGTAATTTTTCTTAAGAAAGCTAAAAAAAATGAAAAACAAAATGTGTGTATGTTTGTATATTTTGCACATACAAAGCCTGCTGCTACACTATTGTTAAAATTAATACATTTTTTAATTTTTTTTAATCAACAATAGGGATAGAAGTTGTGTATGTGTGTGTACGTAGTCTGTGCTACTACTGCTAAAACTAATAACTATGGCTATAACTTTCAAAAAAATTTTCTTTGCTTCAATATTTTTTCTTTATTTTTTATTAATTTATTTAATTGTTTTTACTTTTTTTTTTAATCAATAAAGTAAATTAAATTGAATTAATTCACAGACTGCAGGCTCACAGCTAGTTGTACAGTGAGCAGGGGGGGCACTCTTACATCAAGAAGAGCGCTTCCTGCTGGCTTTTACACTTTACACTGCGATGGATCGTAGTAGCACCCTGCTACAATGATGCCACGCAGAGAGACCGCTTTTGCTGGTCTCATGGATCTTTACTTTGACCGCACCTATCTAATGACAGCATGGTCACAATGTCTGCTGCACCATGGGGCACTGGCAGACTCCAATGTAACTTGACACTTTTATACGTCAGGTTACCGTTAAGAGTCCATCGCCACGATGTGTAAAGTTGTGCGGTGGGAAAGCAAAAGGTTAACGGAGCAGCAGCACATGGTATGAGTTTTGGGGAACACTGAATGATGCACTTTGGGTGATGAAATGGCTTATTTTTCCATAATTTTTCCATTTCAAATTTGATATGCTATGATGACAAATCTGTGTGCGGACATTTTCTTCCTGCAATGCAGTAGGATTAATAATTTAAATTATACTTCTAGATAAAGTGATTAAAAAGAGACAAGAATCGCTTAAGCAAGAAAGTGAACTTGAGAACGTGAAGCAGAAGAGACATTTGGACTTTCTTGACATTCTTTTATGTGCTAAGGTAAATTATATGGTTCTGCACTACCGCAAAACACCATATGTGGGCGCCTTTTCAAGAAAACACCTCCAGTATCTAACTAGTATATATATAGATGGTAGCCATCTGTGGGTCCTCCATGTATCAGAAGAATGGGGTCTTAAAAAATACACCCGGGGGACACGTGGCGTAGGTCGCAAATTTTTTTTTTTTTTGTGACATTTCAACAAAAGTCTCAGATAATAATTGTGCCCAGCCATAACCAAGATCTTAACTCACTTTTCTACCTTAAACATTGACCACTGTCTGGTTCCTTAAATGTCACAAAAAAACACATTTATACGCCAAAAAACAGACGTATCTGGTTTGATAAAACATCATGTTTATCGCCTCCTTGCATGTAACTTTCAATGCTTCAGGATGAAAAAGGTCATGGACTCTCCAATGAAGATTTGCAGGCAGAGGTGGACACTTTCATGTTTGGAGGACATGACACAACAGCCAGTGGCGTCTCCTGGACATTATACTGTTTGGCTAAACACCCTGAGCACCAGGAGAAATGTCGGGAGGAGATCAGAGAGGTCCTGGGAGATCGGAGGACACTGGAGTGGTGAGTTTTATACACCTTCAAGATGATTATCCAAGCTTTTATTTCTATACCAAAATAGGTATGAATTTATAGCACTACTATTTGAACTCAATGGCAGATGTAACTATCTGTATGTAGTGAGCTCCCCCTAGTGGCCTCTGCAGGTTAATGCCATAACTGTGTCAGGAAGCAGCAGAAGCAGTGCTGGGCCCCCTCCATCCATGGGCCCTAAAGCAGATGAGTGGTCTGCCTCTGTGGTAGGTACGATTCTAGGAGAAAAACTGCGATCTGTGGGCTATGGCAGTGCCAGTGGGACAAAGTAATTGTAGCAGGTGGTATTCTTACGTTATATAGAATATGCTAAAACATTGTGAACCAACGTAACATATATTTTGTCATATAAGACACACCTAGATTTTAGAGGAGGAAATGAGAAAAAAATCTTTTTCATCAGACCTTAGATGATAGATCAGACCCCCAATGTTAATCAGACATCAACTGAGACCCCAATCAGACCTCAGATCAGACCCCTAATGTTAATTAGACCTCAGATCAGACCCCCAGTGTTAATCAGACCTCAGCTCAGACCCCCCAATCAGACCTCATATCAGACCCAGTGGCGTAACTACGATAACGACAGACCATGCGACTGCTATGGGGCCCAGGTAAAGAGGGGGCCCAGTCTTAGTTGGGATTATCTCCTCTACTACTGGAAGTGGAAACTTTGTCAGGACTCTGCCCTCTAAATGAACAACTTTTTAGAAAATGAGGCAGTGGAAAAATGGCCCAAAGGTCATTGAAAGGGGTTTAGGCAGAAACCCTTCTGTCCTGTGTGGGGGGCCTGGTTTGATACTTGCTATAGAGCCGTTACTCCTCTATGTACGCCATTGATCAGACCCCTAATGTTAATTAGACCTCAGATCAGATCCCCAATGTTAATTAGACCTCAGATCAGACCCTCAATGTTAATCAGACTTCAGCTCAGACTCCGAATGTTAATTAGACCTCATATCAGACAAAAATAAATCAAGTCACCTCTCCTGTTCCAGCCGCCACTGCTCCTGAGATGAGAGCTTTCATTGACATCACAAAAAGTGTGTCTTATAGGGCAGAAAATACAGTAATAATTTCAGGTAATTGTTTCAGGTAATTTGTCTAACATTAAGAGCTGAATCACATGACCACGCATGGCCCAGGAAGCCTAGACTGTGCGTCAGATGACCTGAAATGACTACATCATAACCATTCATGATACAGTCAGTTCCTATCTGACTGTGGCTCTATTGTACTGTACAGTCTAAACCTTCAGGGACAATTTTATTCTTATTGTATTTTACTCATTTTGGGCTAAAAAAAAAAATTTTCAATTGGTCTTTATTAGCAATTTTGAACCATTCTGTCACAAAGAGTTAACTGTTTTTCTAGCTGTATAAATGGTACTTTTTACTTTCACTTAAATCATTAAGGTCATAAACACTTATTTAAGCCACATTCTTATCAGTAAGATAAGAGCTGAGCTATAATGAGTGTTTATAAGGTCAGAGATAAGGAGCCCATCAGGTGAGCTGGCTGACAGAACAGAGTGAAAATTCGGAGCCTGCTACTAGAGAATCTCAAGGCTGTGCAGAGAAAAAGGCTCCAAATTCTTAATAAATGGCAATAGAAAAAATATCTTTAGCTCAAAATGAGTACAATGCAATAATAAAAACAAAATTCCCCCCAAAGGTGTTTGTAGCCTTTAACCTTTATTGGGAGAAACAAACTCACTTATTCTTGTGATAGTAAAACCAGTTACTAGTGGCCTCAGCCACTACAGACATATATACAGTGCTGTCAGTCAGATTGTAGTTTTCCCAGTAGCAGCTAAAATGATTGGGTGGCAATCAAAGACACCTCTCAGATGCTCCCAATCTCTTGCCAGTTGGTTTCTCAGTATATGTAGTTCACTGACAGGTACCACTTTCACAGGTGTGCTCTTGAATGATCCCACACTACGCTCAACACATTTCTATGCTATTTATGGAGCATGTCATCAGGAGAGCATATGATAGATTGACGCTGCCTGCGTGTCAGCCAGTGGCGTACATAGAGATGTAAGGACCCCATAGAAAGAATCAAACCGCCCACACACACAGGACAGAAAGGTTTCCACTTAAACCCCTTTCAATGATCTTTGGGCTATTTTTCCACTGCCTCATTTGCTAAAAGTTGTTTCTTTAGAAGTTAGAGTCCTGACCAAGTTTTCACCTCCAGTAGAAGAGAAAATAATCCCAACTGGCCCACCTCTTGCCCTGGGCCCCATAGCAGTCGCATGGTCTGCCGTTATGGTAGTTACGCCCCTGGTGTCAGCCTATAGATGGCCACAGGTAAATGTCTGTGTGATTCTGTGTGGTCCACCAGTCAACTAGGTTGACGTGTCTGTGGCAATGGTTCGCACTAAGTTCAGCATAAATTAAGATGCCTACCACTTAATGTTGTATTGTGGAAGCAGGTATGGCCATACACGGCTGCCGGCACACTGATATTTTATTGGCAGGGCCCCTCCCTACCAGACGGAGCTCCAATGGACGGTATTGAAAACACACCCACCACTATGGCTCCGACACTGTCATGCTCAGGTGTGTGTGGGGGGGGAACCACACCGAGCGTAGGAGGGAAAGGAAATTAGGCCTGGAAACTAAGGAAGGAAGATGGACTAACTACCAGTATGAACAGGCCTCAAATGTAGGCGAGTTCATACACAGGAACCTAATAACCAAACTGACCCTAAAGGACCCTGGAACTAATGACAGGAATGAGTCAACCTGTTCCTCCAAAAGGAAGGACGAACAGGAGTCTCCCTCAGGCCTAATAACAAACAGCAGGGGAAAGTAATGTAACACACAAAAGGGAAAGAGGACACTTATCTTCAATGAAGGAATGGAAGCACAAGGATCTTAGCTGAGAACCAAAACCAGTTCACCACAATATCCACTGAAGCTATAAACCTCAAGGAACTGTGGGAGAAGCAGCAATAAAAAGGGGAGGGACAATTACCACACCAGCAACACCTGAGGGAAAAGGGTGTGGTAAATACCAAAAACAAAATAGGAAAACATGTCAGATTATACCACGTGTTGCCAATCTGACAGACCTCCTGCTACCTGTCGCAGGAACGTCCGTGACAGACCTTCCAGGTTGGCAATCGACCCGATCTGTGGTATACAGGGGATCTAGAAGTGGCTCCTCCTCCCCTGACTGACAGACTAAAGACGGGGAGTTGGAGTATAGGTAAGTATTGCTGATTGGATTGGAACTTCAGGTCCTATTCCTTGGATTCTGGAGGACATAGAGAGATCCTCCAGGCAAATAAGCCTCAGTTCAAAGAATGGTCCCTTACAGTAACGGGAGTATTGAATATCACAAGAATAAGTGTCTACATTTTGATTTTATTATTTATGTAGTTCCCAATAACGGTTAAGCTTTAGCGTATTCAAGATTTATACCGTGAATCAATCAGATTCACAAACATGGATACTAATATCGCGTCTGTGAGCAGTCTATTATATGGTATTCACATAAGCACAGTACAACAGAGCCGGAATCAGATACGAACTGACTGCATCATAAATCACTATAGCTTGGTTCAGGTAAGCCACAGTCGTTCTGGGAGATGCGGCCGACACAGGAGCTGTGTTTCCTGGACCGATATAGTACACACTTTAATTATGTATATTTTACAGGGAAGACCTGGGTAAGCTGCCGTACACCACCATGTGTATAAAGGAGGGCATGCGTCTCTACCCACCTGTACCAAGAGTGACCCGCGAATTAAAAGATCCAATAACATTCTGTGATGGGCGGAGCCTGCCCAAAGGTTGGTCACAATCTACATAATATCTACCAATAAACATGAATGCTTGGATAAGCTGAGCCTAAATGTGTATTGCCTTAGAGAGAGGGATGAGAAAAAGACCCATTACAGGGAGCAATGCACAAGCAATTATCAGGAACAAACCAAACTTTCCCTATAATTGCCTGCTTGTTGAGTGAAGGAGATTTACATGCAACAATTATTTTCTCTGCATGGGGATGAATGATTGTAACTGTTGCTAGCAGGAAGTGAGTCAGTGTGTGGCTGAGACCATATGGAAGGCAGAAGACAACCATGAGGATAGCAGGCTGAAGCTTGAAAGACAGACCTAAAGGGGTATTAGGGTATGTACAAGTTATCCCCTATCCACAGGATAGGGATTAACTATCAGATTGGTGAGGGTCCTACAGCCTCGACTGCAACTGATCATGAGACCCATGCAAGCGACTGCTCCATTCAATTCTATGAGAGTTCCGGAGATATCGGAGCGGTGTACTTGGCTATCTCCGAACCTCCTCTAGAAATTAAGGGAGTGGCCGCACAGCTTCGGTCATTTTGAAGAGGCAGCTAGAGGATAGCAGTGGATTTGGGGCCCTCATGATCAGTGGGTGTCCCTGCATGGGATAGGGGATAACTTGCACCTACTGGAATACCCCTTACAGGTTGGCCCACTAGAGGATGCACAGGTCCCCTGGTAGGCCATTCAGTTGCTGTATTAGACTTTGGAGGTGTCTTTCATATCATGGGTCCTCCAAATTGGAGCAGAGGGATCTCTTGGGCCTCTTCAACCTCCTAATTATACCGCTTGACCGTTGGCAGACTTTGCTGTAATCAGCAGTATTTATCTGATGTGTATGGCTAGCAATACATTATGTACAACAATCTAAAAGCCTGAGGGTGATGCCACATCTTTAGGCTTTTTTATGCAGTTTTTGAAGCCCAAAACTGGTGTAGATCATAACAGGAGAGAAGATATTAAAGACAGATACAACTTCTTCACTTTTTTTTAATTCACTCCTGGTTTTGGCTCCCAAAACTGCATTAAAAAAATCTGAACGTGTGGCAGCACCCTGAGTTATAGCCCCAAAGGTGCACCACCAATGAGGCCAGGTGAGGCGATCGCCTCAGGCAGCACCAGGTAGGGGCAAGAAGGGGGCAGCAGAAGTTTCATGGGAAATGAGCGCTTTCATTGTGGTAAAGGGGTTAGGTTAAGAAATTGGCATGGGGGGGGAAGGGGTGCCATTTCATTTTTTGCCTCAGGCAGCAGAAAGGCTAGGTGCACCCCTGGTAGCCCTTACATTATCATTGTCTCTAGCAGCAGAGCCATACTCAGGCCTCACAAGATAGACTTGGAGATAACGTTGCACAATGTAGTGTATCTGTGTTTTTGGTTTATAATCGGTCTCTCCTTTCTCTTGGCAGGTGCTGTCACCATTATAAATATATATTGCATCAATAGATCTCCTAGTGTGTGGGACAACCCTGAGGTGAGGCTCTCCAGCATCTAGTATACATTATGGGGTATCAGAAGATATGTTTGAGGTATCACAATTTTAGGATGTGAATTCTGCACTCTTGGAGAAGAAGGCTTCTGTGCCCTCATTGACATGAACATTTTTTAATATTAGCATTTTTTTTACCTATTAACAATGTGGTTCATTTTATTATTTTTCAGGTTTTTGACCCACTGAGATTTTCACCGGACAACGCGTCTAAAAAACATTCCCATGCCTTTTTGCCATTCTCAGCCGGACCAAGGTAAGATAAATCCCAGGAGGCTTATCATAGAGGGGGTGACCCATTAGGACACCTCAGTCATTACACCCTATTAGGGCACATTGATGTCATAGAGGCAGGGAGACATGATTGAGAATCCCCTATTAGTCATAGCAGTTCCCCTCACCCATTGATTATATGGTGACCCATGAATCAGAATATTTGGGCTGTAAATCTGTGATACCAAAATATATTAATGGAGGGGGGAAGGTTTACAGATAAGAAATCTCACTTTCATATTCTGTTTTCCAGGAACTGCATTGGACAGAACTTTGCTATGAATGAGATGAAAGTTGCCATCGCCCTGACGTTACAGAGATTTCAACTCTTTCCAGACCCGGACAAAGAACCCTTAAAAGTCCCTCAGCTAGTCCTCCGCTCTCTAAATGGTATTTACCTGAATATGAAGAAAGTACAGGAAGAATTCTAAACTCTTTCTAGGACATTTTACATAAATTATATTTGTTTTATTATTTTTGAAGTTTACCAATTCTGACCATAAATAAAAGTAATACTTAAAGGATGGAAACTACTAGGGCAGTGGTGGCGAGCCTATGGCATAGGTGCCAGAGGCGGCGCTTAGAGCCCTCTCTATGGGCACCCCCACCCTGGAAAATATCTATGTAGTACCAATATGCCTTAGAATTTTCCTGCCATTCATCAGCACAGGGCGCACTATGAACAGCACAGGCAGTGCACTGAATGTAGGCAGGCTGTTATAGCTAAATGATAATGTACATGGAGGATACACTATATTAGTATCCAGGGTAAATTACAGTGTTGGCACTTTGCTATAAATAAGTGGGTTTTGGATTGCAGTTTGGGCACTCGGTCTGTAAAAGGTTCGCCATCACTGTTCTAGGGTATTACATACTAAGTCATACATGCCATGAAGACAGTTCCTGCTGCTCTTTTGATGGTAGGAAGAGAAGGGGGCACACTTTGGGTTAGTCCCTTACCCATGGGCTATTCACTGCTCCAGCAATTAGCTTCACCCCCTAACTGTTTTGCCAGAGCAGAGCTCCAGCAGTGGGAAAAGTAGCTAACCGGAGGGGAGCTTTAGATGCTAGAAACATGCAACTGTTCTTGTTTGAAAGCAGACATTCCAAGCTTTCAGACAATACCAGAATGACAGCAATATGTTTAGGACAGAGAAATATATCACTGATAGAAGTAGGATGCTGTGAATTCAGCTGAAAATGAAAGTAAAAACAGGTTTTACCCGCGATTATTCCCAACTTGATTTCTAACAGTGATTTCTCCTCTGTTGCTTGGACTTTAGCTACTTTTCACACTGCCCGAGTTGGACTCAGGCAAAACAGGTGGTTAAAGGGGTTGCCCAACACCAAAAAAATGGTTAATGAGGGCCAGGAAACCACTTCAAAGAAAGAAAGGAAACCACTCATCTATTGAATGCTGGTCTGTTCTAGCAGTAACGTTCCTGTCCTAGCTCCTTCCAGTCCCAGGCATACCAGAGGTGATAACTTACCTAATGAAGGGGTTGGTACAACCCTAAAATGTGTTCCCTGTGCACCCAAATAAAGTTTCTGTTTGAAAGTACATTGGAAGAGCTTCATCCCTGCAGCCTGGGGCAGACTGGTAACATCAAGTGGTCCTGGAAAAAAACTAAAAGTGGCCCCATTTTGTAGTCGGGTCCAAATTGACAGAAGGTAGGACCAGCAACACCATATTGTGGCACACTATACTGCCCCAGCAGAGCCAAATACCATAGGGCATCTCAATATACTGCCCCAGCAGCACAAAACACATCCTTAAAGGCTGCCACTGGTTGGCCAAAAGAAGGTCTCACATACCTACCCAACTTTGTAAAGGGACAAAGAGGGACACATTGTGCGGCGCATTTTTTCAGCACTAGACCACGCCCTTAACTCTGCCCATTATACACCTAATCCCACCCAGTCTTCTTACTGCTCCACATAGTAAATATTCCCCAGTTATGTGCCCCCATTAATATGCCTAGCTGCGCCCCCAGTAATATGCCTTGTTATGTGCCCCCAGTAAAATGCCCAGCTGTGCCCCCAGTCATATGCCTAGCTGAGCCCCCAGTAATATGCCCTGTTATGTGCCCCCAGTAAAATGCCCAGCTGTGCCCCCAGTAATATGACCAGCTGTGCCCCAAGTAATATGCCCTGTTATGTGCCCCCAATAATATGCCCAGCCGTGCCCCCCCCAGGAATATGCCCAGTTATGTGCCCCCAGTAATATCCCCAGCTGTGTCCCCCAGTAATATGCCCACATTGTGCCCCACTGTAATATGCCCACATTGTGCTCCACTGTAATATTCTCACATTGTCCCCCCAGTAATATGTTGTGCCCCAGTAATGTGCCCACATTGTGCCCCTCACAGAAAGTTAAACAAAAAACAAAAAACATATACTTACCTTCTTCCTAGCAGCAGCATCACCAGCAGGAGACATCGGCTTCTCTTGTCTGGAGGCGGTGGAGCCAAGGATGACTGACGGCCGGCCCCGCCCCCCACCCAGACCAGCGGTCAGAGAGCTGCAGGGGTGACAGGAGGGATGATGGAAGAAGCAGCCAGCCGATTTCGGTTGTCTGCTTCTTCATATAACAGGAAACTGTCTCTGCGTCCTATGGACGCAGAGACAGCTGCCAGGAACCGGGACATACCTCCCTCGTACCAGGACAGCCACTACAATCCGGGACTGGATCCGGGACGGTTGGGAGGTATGGTCTCAGATGGCCCCATGAGCATCGGCCCACCGCGAAGTTTCCCTGTAGAGATTATGGCCAATCCACCCCTGACTGCAGCACCACTTTGTGCCATCTTTTCTTCTTCACTACACAGTTCTATCACACTCATAGAGTGCAGGAAGCTGAGATACGGGGAGCTGTTCGGGTGCCACCCATGCTACAGAGGTCTAACTTTAGGGGTAAATGCCACACCTATTTTTGCTGGATCCCTGTCAGGGTTCAGGCAACAAACGCTTCCATTACTGATATCGGGCAGTCACGCTGTAGATTCCAGCAGTAATCAGCCATCATATGTCTGTCCCATCTGCCTTGGTACCTTTCCTCCATCACCATAATATCCTGATGAAATCTCTCCCCTTGTTCTTTCGCTAAAATCTCCAAGGTTTTCTGGAAATCTGTCCAAGTGACTGTGAAGAATAATGCAATTTAATGCTCATGTGTACACCCAGTATTTCTAAATCTCAATAGCATGTTTTGTACAGTTCTTCATAATTGTCTGCCTTTTATTTCCCAAGAAGTTCTTCAACACAAAACTACACATGCAGCAGCTTCAATGTCATTCATTTCCTTAGGAAAATTTGAATCTTTAATGAGTTTCCGAATTTGAGGACCATCAAAGATTCCTGCCTTCAGTTTTTCGCTACTAAGACCAGGGAAAGATCTGCAGATGTACATGAAGCAATTACCATCTTTGTCTAATGCCTTTACGAACTGCTTCATTAATCCTAACTTTATGTGAAGTGGTGGTAGAATGATTTTTTCCCTGTCCACCAAAGGTTCGTTCACTATGTTTGATGCTTCCTACTGTCAAGGTGTCCCTTTGGAGGCCAATTCAGTTTCTCCCAGTGCTGATGTTTTGCTATACTATCCCACAATGCAGATGAAGCAAGGATACTTTGTGTATCCACTTTGCTGTCCAAGTAAAAAGTTGACCATTTTTAAATCAACACATATCAGCCACGAATGTTCATGGTAGCACAGTTTCTCCAAGACCATTTTGACATTTTTGTATTGTTCTGCAAGTTTAGTTGAGTGAGCTACTGGAAGAGATGCACACTGATTGCCATTGTTCAACAAAACACATTTCAAACTCTTTTAGAACTATCTATGAAAAGCCTCCAGTCTTCAGGACGATATACTTGTAAACCCATTTGCAGCATCAGGGCCAGGAATATCCTTACAATATACAAGTAGGTCATCTTCACAGAAAAATTGAACAAGTGCTTCTTTCTCTGGTCCTGTAAGATGTAATTTTAGTTCCAGGCGTCAGAACAATTTTTTTCACTTAGCCTTGAAAGCTAAAAGTTCGGATGCACTTTTTGAGAGGTTGAGGTCTCTTATTAGATCGTTGAGCTCTCCTTGGGTAAATTGCGTAGGTGTTCTGAAACTTCCTTCATATTCTGGTTCACTTCCAGAACTAATGCTTAGCTCCATACCCTGCATTTCATCATCATCAGGTGGGGGAAGGTCAGGTAACATGGTAAACACAGGTACAGGCACATCTTCACAATGAGGGACAGGCCTTCTTGCAGATTCCATGTAGGATACTCCCATTTTCGTTTCTTATGCTTATTGAATCCTTGCACTTGCACTGCACAGAAATAAACAGTCATCATGATGATTTTTTTGCTCTCTCCACACCATTGGAACACCAAATTTGAAGCTTTTTCTTTGTCCTTTGCTCCATTTTCGTAATAATTCGATACATGCTTTGCACACTATGTGTGGTGCCCAAGACTTGTCTTGGTCCCCAAGCATAACCCCAAAATAGGCCAAATACACTTTTTTATGAAGTCTGTTATGTTTCTTCTATGTTTTTGCAGTGTATATTCACCACAAATGTAACAGAATGAGTCTGGATCGTTAAGACAACTTCTTCTTGAATGAGTTCATGCTTTTCACTGGAAAACAGACAACAACATAAAGTTAGTTGCAAAAATCAAGCTATGAACAAACTTTTAGAACACTAATTAACAAAAAACTATATTGAGAACTGCTCAGTTCAAGTACTAATCCAAAGAAATTAATGAGATGATGCGTCGTATTTACCAACAAGTGCTATAAATAAGATACCAAAAATCTCAAAAACTTGAGCCAATCTGGCAAAACTGATAGCATATTCAGAATCAGCACCCCAAAAATACCCCAAATTCATTAAAATATTTTGGACACCAGTAAATTTTTTTTTTTTGTTGACCTGTGTAATACAACCGTCTGCATCTGTTCTGAATAGATCCGGTTGTATTATCTTTACCATAGCCATACCATAGTGATTCACTGATGGTTGCTAAGAGATGTTGTTTGTAAACATTCAGTTTTTTATCACGTGCGTGCGAAATGCATCCATACGCATTGCACCCGCACGGAAAAAAACTGAACGAACGTATGCAATCGCAGTCAAAACTGACTGCAATTGCGTGCGGATTGGTGCGAGTTTTCCGGAACGCACCCTGAATGCATCCGGACTGAATCCGTGACGCTCGTGTGAAAGGGGCCTAAATTTCCTGGACCTGTGTGAGTGAAGCTTGGATATTGGGGTTCATGGCAGTCACATCTGGCAGAGCGCTCATCTGACGGACTTACATAACATAAGTCATGAGTTGCGCTATCCTGGCTACCATGTACATATACAAGTCAATTGGATGCTCGTTTTTATACAACCTGATGCAGACTAATGCAGGGTAGGGTGATCGATCATTACTACGATTGTTCATCCTCCATTCAGTTTGCATATTATTGGCAGCACATCCAATGTGCAGCACTTTACATTGATACGAATCTTAGCCTTTCCTAAGGAAAGGAGCAAGCAATCAAAAAAAAAGTTCAAACTTGATGTACAGGACTGGTGGTGGATACAGCTACTCCTCCTTTCCCTCTTCTCCCCCTCCTTCCCTGCACAATGAGAACTCCTCCTCCTTCATTATCCTCCCCTTGCACATAACACATTTGCAGCTTTCCTCCTTCCTCTCCAGTCTTGTGGAGATGCTGGGAGGCCTGCACTAGATCCAGCTCCAGCGCTTCTCTACTCACATACACAGTGCTGTAGAGCAATCACAGCTGGCATGGCGTTCTATACCCTGACGGGTGCCATGCTCTCCCTGCAGATCGGAGATCTCTGGCACTGGGCTGCCTGGCTTGGTCTCCTGTATTTGTTGTTCAAAGGTCTCTAAGCTGTATCTAATCTGGAGGGATACGGTTACAGCGTTCAGACCATTTCCAAGTCCCCTGTGTCACTGGTTGTATGGCAATGCTCGAGAGGTAAGATAACGTAGAATTTCTACGGCTGGGGTCAGGTGTATCATGTTCTGCAGGTGCTTTATAAAGATGACGTAAATACAGTGATACAAATTATGCCATTGTGTTTCACTTCTTCCCTGGTTTAAAGGGTTCTCTGAGGTTTTTGATGAGCCTCTGGATAGGTCATCAGTATCTGATCTGTGGGGGTTTGACCAGGGGTGCACCACCAATGAGGTCAGGTGAGGCAATCACCTTAGGCAGCACCAGGAAGGGACAAGAGGGGGGCAGCCAAAGGCCCATGTGCTGAAGGGAAGGGGTTAGGTTAAGAAATTGGCATTGGGGAGGGGGGAGCGCCATTTCAGTTTTCGCCTCAGGCCGCAGAAAAGCTAGGTGCACCCCTGGGTCTGAAACCCAGGACCCATGCTGATTGGCTGTTTGAGAAGGCAGCTTCTCTCTGCTTTTCCATGGCCTATGAGCAGTTCAGTGCCATTCAAGTGAATAGGGCTGAGATGCGATACCAAGCACAGCTGCTATACAATGTACGGCGCTTTGCTTGGTAAGTTGCGAGAAGGCAGCGTGCTCACAGCTGATCGGCGGGGGTCCCGGGTGTCGGACGGCCACCAATCAGGTACTTATGAGTTATGCCTCATTCACATGTCAGTGTTTGGTTGGTGATTTCCATCAGTGATTGTGAGCCAAAACCGGGTGCGGCTCTAAACACAGAACAGGGTGCAGATATTACCCTTAGGGCTCATGCACACGACCATGTGCCAGCCCGGCCTGCAGACTGCAAATTGTGGTCTGCAATGCAGGGGCACCAACTGTAGGGCCGCCGATGCGGATGCGGACCCATTCAGCGCAAAAAAGTAGTGAATGCACAAACCTTCCGGATTCACTTGAATGGGTCCGCATCCATGATGCACACGGCTGGGCCCGTGCATTGCAGACCTGCTGTTTGCGGCCGTGTGCATGAGCCCTTATACCTTATGTCTGTGGAGGCTCCAATCCTGGTTCTGGCTCACAATCACTGATGGAAATCACTGATCAAACACTGACATGTGAATGAGGCTTTACACATTAGTTAAAAAATCCTGAAAAGCTTTATTAAGGCCGGCACTACATGTGACTGATTAGCTGTAGATTTGCCATTGCGGATTTTTGTGCGGTAAATCTGCAGCGTTGTACAATACCAGCAAAGTGGATGAGAATTTCAGAAAAAGATGCAGCAGACTTTTGAAAATGTGAAATCTGCAGAATGTCTAAATGGAGAGGGTGAAATCTGCTGGCTTTTCCGCAGCAAAAAACGCATATAATACGTCCGATTTTGTTGTAGTTTTTGTGCTTTTGTTGCTGCGGAAACGCAGGAAAAACACAACAGATTTTTCCGCTGCACTTCCCTTCATGTGTGACCCCAGCCTCAAGATTTGCTGCCATTCTTGATTTCACACTTGCGACAATCTTCTATGAGCTAAACCAGTGATGCCCCAACTGCGGCTCTCCACAACTTTTGTAAAACGACAATTCCCACCATTCCCTGTTGTAGGCTGATAGCTGCAGGCTGTCTGAGCATGCTGGGAGTCAGGGGCGGACTGGGAACTTAAAGTGGCCCTGGAAAAAATACTAAAAGTGGCCCCACGTTTTGTAATTGGGTCCAAATTGATGGAAGGCAGGGCCAGCAATACCACAGTCCATCACAAAATACTGCTCTAAAAACTTCCACTGGCCGGCGGGAAATTTCCCTGTAATGTCTACGGCCAATCCGCCCCTGCTGGGAGTTGTAGTTTTGCAACAGCTGGAGGGTCGTAGGTTGGACATCCCAGGTAAACAGATCACCTGCACAAATCTGTCCTGCTCTGTTGCAATGTATCAATGTAGGTGAAACATAAACGCCTAGACTGGATACAATTACCGGTATATCCTCTTCTCTTCTGGGAACAGGGCTAGGTCTGAGAAGGTTCTAATTTTACTGATAGAAAACAGAGATACTGAGAAGGCTGACACATTGAATATCATGGGTATATTACCTAGTGGCAGACGTTTTCAGTAAACCCTTTGCAGTTACATACAGTACATGCATCATCTAATTCTGACCATAGAGAGGTGAAGGTCTTCAGAGCCCCTTATACACGACAGCTGCACATGGCATCTCTGATCTTTCCATTTCGTATGAGTAAAGGACAGAATTTGGGATGGCACACGCCGATTTTTGACCTCTATATTATGCAATATTAAACGTGAACATTGGCCAGTGTATAAAAAGTCTCATTGGGTTTTATGGGCCATATATCCTATTCACAGACATGAGCAATGATTATGTATTGCCATACATGCAGCAAAATACATTCACTGTGAAGGGGACACTGCAATAAGGGCAGAAAGAAGATAGCACCCAGTAGATGTGACTCTATATATCTTATCATGGTCCACCTCACTGGTGACCACCTGCATGACGATCCGGACTCACTGTAAGTTTCTATTAAAGTTTCTGCAGATTGGAAAGGAACTGGATCTGGTTTACCAGTGGGCGCAATCCTATACATATGGCTTTCCTCTGTGGCTCGGGAATTTTTTTGCATGTCTTATAATTACTCACCCAGATTACGCAAAAGCAATTTTGGCCAGACAAGGTAAGATGAACCCATGATATCACTTTGCATGTTACTAATGTTCTGCATATATCCATTATGCAATTCCTTAAAGGGGTTATCCAATGACAAATGTAAAAAATTAAAATCAGACATCATATAGTACATGACAACCTCTTTCTAACAAAGCTAGAACCAGCCCTGTACCTCACATGGGTCCAAAGATTGATGGGTCTGCTAGATTTATATCAAACTCAAGGGGATTGTCTTTTCTGCTGCAGCCCAGGAGGCGTGTCCATGCTGTCCCTGTCACGGCCCAGGAGGCGTGTCCATGCTGTCCCTGTCACGGCCCAGGAGGCGTGTCCATGCTGTCCCTGTCACGGCCCAGGAGGCGTGTCCATGCTGTCCCTGTCACGGCCCAGGAGGCGTGTCCATGCTGTCCCTGTCACGGCCCAGGAGGCGTGTCCATGCTGTCCCTGTCACGGCCCAGGAGGCGTGTCCATGCTGTCCCTGTCACGGCCCAGGAGGCGTGTCCATGCTGTCCCTGTCACGGCCCAGGAGGCGTGTCCATGCTGGCCCTGTCACGGCCCAGGAGGCGTGTCCATGCTGTCCCGGCCCAGGAGGCGTGTCCATGCTGTCCCGGCCCAGGAGGCGTGTCCATGCTGTCCCTGTCACGGCTCAGGAGGCAGTTGAAGGATGAAACTGAGCATGTGCGGCCATCTCAGTGAGTAGGACAAAGAAATGAGAAAAAAAACAAACAGCAGATGGCGCTATACAGACATATTTTATTGAATAACTTAGTGGTTATGCAGAATGTTTATTTACATGCAAATACAAAAGTATTCAGATCCAGGTGCTGGTTTGAAAACTCTAGAATATTTTTCATGGGACAACAATTTTAATCTTAGAAATTATGATTTTTGGCGCAATATAGTTTTGCCAGTCAAGGCTATATTACCGAAAACTGTCCCACCATACATCTCTCCTCACCTCGTCCTCAGCCCCTTTCCCATCCATCTATTGTAGGTAGCTACTTTTCCGAAAAGTATTCGGGTGATGATGATTCTTGCTGACAATGAATTCATTCAATCAGAGCAAGCCTGGAAATAATGTGTTCCCCCACAGTGTTCCCATAGTGAATTTACATGTAGCAGAACTGTTTGTAACTTTCCCTTTAATCTAAAGGAGGTTTTCAGAAATCCCTTTGCTGGCTGCAAAAACATCCCCATTCAGATGAAGGACAACGCGTTCCAGTCTTAGAAATCTCTTCCAAAAAATCTGACACATGAATTCACCCTAAGGGCAAGTTCACACAGTAATTTTTTATCAGGATTTCAGTGCACCTGTCAAAAATTAATTGTATCAGGTGGCTGCGTGCGGATTAGCTTTATGGGATGGGGTTAAATCCATGGGTTGATCTGCAGCAGTGCAAACTGCAAAATAGCTGCGGAAATCCAAAGTTCTGTGTTGGATTTTTTTCAGTGTGTATTTTGGCTGTGTGATCTTGGCCAAAGACAGGGTGTATACACTTTGAATTTTACACCACTGAAATGCAGGCGGAAAATCCACAGTAGCATAAATGGCAGATGGCAGGAACTGCAATGACCTCAACATATCTTTTACTAGATAAAATTTAAATATACAAAGCGAAATATTGAAAATACGGTAGATACACAAAGAGTCATCATCGCCAAGGACCTTCATACATCTGGTGAAGAGTCGGTACTATTTAGAGTCAGACACATCAAGGGTAATAAATCACATGAATAAAAGGCTACTTTCACACTAGCGTTTTTGCTGGATCCGGCAGGGTTCAGCAAAAACGCTTCCGTTACTGATAATACAACCGTCTGCATCCGTTATGAACGGATCCGGTTGTATTATCTTTTAACATACCCAAGACGGATCCGTCATGAACTCTATTGAAAGTCAATGGGGGATCGATCTGTTTTCTATTGTGTCAGAGTTAAATGGATCCTTCCCATTGACTTGCATTGGGGGTCATGACGGATCCGTCTTGCTCCGCATCCCATGACTGAAAGAAAACCGCAGCATGCTGTGGTTTGATCTCCGGTATGAGAACGCAACCAAATGGAACGGAATACATTTTGGAGCGCTTCATTCTGTTCAGTTACGTTTTGTCCCCATTGACAATCAATGGGGACAAAACGGAAGCCTGAACCCCCTGCAGCGTAAGGCCCATTTCACAGGAGCGAGTTTTCCGTGCGGGTGCAATGCGTGATGTGAACACATAGAGCCCGCCCTGAATCCTGACCCATTCATTTCAATGGATCTGTGTATATGAGCAATTTTTTCACGCATCAGTTCGCTGTTGCGTGAAAATCGCAGCATGTTCTATATTCTGCGTTTTTCACGCAGCCCTGGTCTCATAGAAGTGAATGGGGCTTCGTGAAAAACGCATCCGCAAGCAAGTACGGATGCAGCGTGTTTTTCACTGATGGTTGCTAAGAGATGTTGTTTGTAAACCCTCAGTTTTATATCACGCGCGTGAAAAGCGCATCACCGAACGCATTGTGCCCGCGCGGAAAAAACGGAACAACTGAATGCAATCACAGACAAAACTGACTGAACTTGCTTGCAAAATTGTGCAAGTTTTCCTGAACACACCTGGACCTAATCCGTCACGCTCGTGTGAAAGGGGCCTAATAGAGAAATAGACAAAGGCCGCTTTCAGAAGAGCGTGTTGAAATCCGTCAGTATTCTGACTCAGGATCCTGATGATATACCATCAGTATTGTTATCAGGATTGCTTCAGGAATTTATCAGGATTTACATGTGCACGTCTTCCTTCCTTCATTATTTATGCACTGCACAGACTGCAATGTGCGTATTTGGAAAGAAATCCGCACAAAACTCGGACATGCTGCGGATTTCAAATCCTGATGGAAATTATACGCTCATGTGAATAACTCCATTCATTAACATTAGCAGTGGATTCCCTTACATTAAATCCGGACTATGCAAATACGCTTGTCTGAAAGCAGCCAAAAGGAATCCCAGATTGGTCTGCGATCTACAAATCTGCGCACAAGCAGTGCATGCAGAGATACAGAATATACAGTATATACTACCCTTATGCTATACCCTCTGTGAAGAGGACCCGTCCCCTCCCCTGACATGTCCGTTTTAGTAACTTCTTGAATTTCCCATATAATGACCATTCCAGGCTTCTATTCTTTTGACTCTATGTTGCGCCATTCTTCTATTACTCCTATGAATGAATTACTAGAAGTGTGTTAAGAAGGTCCATATGGTTGTAACAAGTTGGGAGCATGTCCCTTCACAGTCTGATACTGGCAGTACTGATTGGATAATGATAATGTCATATTGTGCAGGGACACGCCCCAAGCTGGTAACATCCATCTGAATGTTTATTGTACACTGCTGGCAATGCATTTATTACATACACAGGTTTATGAATGCATTGCCAGCAGTCTGCAATGAAGGTCCAGATGGGTGTTACCAGTTGGGGGGGTGTCCTTGCACATTCTGACACTATCCAATCAGTGCTGCCACTGTCAGACTGTGCGGGGACACTCCCTCAACTGGCTATACCTATCTGGACATTCATTACAAACTGCTAGCAACTCAGTCATAGCTTCTAGTTGGAATAGTAAAGGAATGGCACAATATAGAGTTATATATAGTATAGATTCTCCAGAATTGTTATAAATTTAATTCTGGTAAATTCAGACCAGAACTATCAATAGTAATAGGGTTATGTGTCAGCCAAAGGAGTAACTACCATAGCGGCAGACCAGGCACTGCTATTGGGGCCCAGGACAAGAGGGGACCCAGTCTTAGTTGGGATTATCTCCTCTTCTACTGGAGGTGAAAACTTGGTCAGGACTCTACCTTCTAAAGGAACAACTTTTAGTAAATGAAGCAGTGGAAAAATGGCCCAAGGGTCATTGAAAGTGGTTTAGTCAGAAACCCTTCTGTCCTGTGTGGGGGGCCTGGTGTGATCCTTGCTATGGGGCCCTTACTTCTCTATGTACGCCACTGGTGTCAGCGAAAGCAGCAACACCACATACAAATCTTGCCCAATTACTCCTTGGCAAATAATACTTAGTAACAATAGACAGATAATATTATTAGATAAAAAACCACCCAGACTACCAGTCCAGAATACCTATTGTCTAATACACTGCAGGGGGGTCATCTCCTGTTCTTGTAACAGTCTATTATTACCATCATAGCGGGTACTATGAACAGAACTTTACACGGGCCGAGAATCCCGCGTTCATAAAAACTCTTTTTAGCGACTATCTGGCGGTGTAAATAGATCATCAGGTAATAGATCATTTGTGTGGACACAAAAATCGTCCTTTGCCAGCAGCAGATCATGCTGTGTAAACACTATGGGGGAGATTTATCACAACTGGTGTAAAGGAGAACTGGCATAGTTGCCCATAGCAACCACTCAGATTGATCCTTTCATTTTCCAAAAGAGCTGTGAAAAAACGAAAGCTGGAATCTGATTGGTTGCCAGGGGCAACTAAGCCAATTCTACTTTACACCAGTTGTGATAAATCTCGCCCTATGTGCTGCCAGCAAACAACTCTTCAGATCGCTCCTCCCAATACGGTGGAGGAGATCAGATTTACATGCAGCGGTCTCCTCCACCGGTGAGCAGGTGATTTCTGGACCTTTAGGCCCCTTTCACACGATCGCATGCCCTCCGAGACATACGGTCCGTGAGCAGGCCATATATCCCGGAGCGGCATTGATCATGCACACGGGAGCGCACAGCATGATTGATTACAATGATGCTGTGCACGCCGGGCCGCCCGCGGGGATATTGTCCCACACTCATATGATTTTATGAGTGTGGGACAGTAGCCCCGCGGGCGGCCCGGCGTGCACAGCATCATTGTAATCTATGTTGCTGTGCGCTCCCATGCGCACGATCGATGCCGCTTCGGGACATATGGCCTGCTCACGGACTGTATGTCTCGGAGGGCATACGGTCGTGTGAAAGGGGCCTTATATAGTGGATTGCATATCCAACGCATGATAACCTTATGTGTATCTACCCTTGTGTACTTAGATTTCTTGTTTTACAGAAACTAGATGAGGTTTCACAAAATCCATGTGGAAGCTGACCTGCAGTGCAGATTTTAAATCCACAATATGTCAAGTAATGCTGTGGGTTCCACCACAGATATCAGCCTTTGCAATGCCAGATAATATCTGGTTGTTGCAGCGGATGCATTGCGGATTTTTCCACGCTATCTTACGTCCTGTGTGGATGTACCCCTGTCCCAGTAATGCATAATATTTGATTCTGATAGTGCTGGATTATATTGCATCTGTCTGCACTATTGTATTACTGTATGGTTTTATTTGTAGACTAGTGTAAGATTATGAACGGTGAGCAAAGGTCACTTTTATTGACAGATGCCAAATACTGGTCGATTAGGCACTTTGTAATTTTTGCAAATTCCACATAAAGATATCTCGCAGCGTAGCTCTTCCCGTTAGTTTCTAGAACAAAGTTAGGGAGAGTTCACATCTCCGTTTCATTTTCCATTCTTCTGATCCGCCAGAAAAACAGAAAAAAAATGGATCCTGTTGCTTATTTGGCATCCATTTGAGCTATCTCAGTCTGAGATCCGTTTTCTTATGACGGACCAGAAGAACGGAAAATGAAGTGGAGATGTGAACCCTCCCTTAGGCTCACTTAACCTACATTTATGTTGTGCATGCTACATAGCAACTCCATGCAATGGACATTTGTCTTAAGCGTACTGATCTAGAATATATATGACACATGGAAGTTATGATAAGATTCATTGACCAACATTTGTATTCCTTTTTATGTTGTATTTTTAGATCCCAAAGATGATTTAGCGTATAGATTCATAATCCCCTGGATTGGTGAGTGATACGGCTATATATTACATTTCAGTTAGCAATAACCCACCCTTAAGCGAGACGTGTCCAGTGGTACAATAAGAATCATGCACGCATGGAGTTCCTGAAAGGAACAATGGACTTATGTTAGCCAAAGACTGTTGTATGAAGAATATGCTGCAAAACCCATTAAATAAGATAGGGGGAATGGGCCCTGCCCATGTGGGCTCACAATCTATAAGGGTAGGAGAAGGTGATGGTAGAAGCTGCTCAGGTGTCTGTGAAGTACCACCAGGGTAATTGTAGGTTGTAGGCTTTCCTGAAGAGGTGGGCTTTGAATGTTGCCTTTGAAGGTTTTGAAGGTGGAGGACCGTGTGATGTGTTGGGGTGGTTAACATTGTGGAGTATGTGAGATGCACAGAAGAAATTTGGAAGACGACAGTTTGAGGAGCAAGAGGAAAGCAAAGAAGGAAACGTTAGGAGTGGAGATTATGTGTGGGGGAAGATATTGGGAGATTAGGTTGAAGATTCACTTGGCAATGGGAAGACCGTGAAGGGACTGACAGAGAAAATAAGGGGAGGGGTGGATTAACCGGGCAGCAGAGTTGAGGATGGAATGGAGGGGTTTGAGAGTGCTAGATGAGAAACCACAGAGGAAGTTTTTGCCGTAGTATAGGCAGGAGATGATAAGGCTATGCTTTAAAATTTTTGTTGACTTGAGGATGAAGACGGATCAGGTTCACGAAATATTTTTGAAGTCGAGGTGGCTGGCGGTGGTAAGAGCTTAGATGTGCAGCATGAAAGACATGGCAGAATCAATGGTTACCCCGACATGGCGGACATTTGAGACTGTGGAACATCTGGAGCCTTTAATTAAAAGTGATAGGTCTAGTAGGTAGGTTCAGTGAGATGGGGGAGAGATGATAGTCAGAGGTCCTAAATGGTGAAGTATAAGGAGATCCAGGAGAACCAAACCTCTGATGACAAAGGACGAGAGAGTTTGTATCAGGAAGGAGGGGTTGACCATGTTGAATGTAGAGGACAGGTCTAGAAGGGTTTTCCAAAAATTACTAGACATGTCGTACAAGTCAGTGGCTGCTGAGCCCCTGGAACTGAACCAGAAAGCTTTGTATCATCCAACATTTATAGGACTGCTGTCCTCTCATAGAGCAGGGAGGTCTATGGACTTTCTTAGACGCCAAGACCTAGCCAAGACTGCAACCTTTGCACCCCATATAATTATATTGTTTCTTATTTTCTATCTTTTATCTTAGGAGAGGGATTGTTAGTCTCTGCTGGGCAGAAGTGGTTCCAGCATCGTCGTCTGCTAACCCCAGCCTTTCATTATGATGTCCTAAAGCCGTATGTGTCTGTAATGTCTGACTGCACCAAGATCATGTTGGTAATTATTGCTTCCAATAAATATCACATAACACATTTAGGTTCCACTATCTGGATAATTACTATAAATAACTTGAAGACATTGATAGTACGTGGAACCTGCCCAGAGTTACAACCTTGACCGTTCCTCAACTTTTGAGACCAAAGACTCTTTGTACACTTTTGGGTTTATTGGAAAGACTAGGACTTTATGGCTGACCAAGTCCTTGGTACAGTTTTCTGATATTTAGCCCTGGATACAGAGGGCAGGAGCTCAGTAATAACCATAAATGATCAAATCTGACAACCTTATAGAAATGATGGTTTCCTCTTCCAGGACAAATGGGAGAAACTGGTGCCAGATAAGAACCCACTGGAGCTTTTCCATTACGTCAGCCTCATGACCCTGGACACCATCATGAAATGTGCCTTCAGCTACCAGAGCAATGTACAGACGGACAGGTAAATGGGGCAATAGCAATATGAAATTGTGGCCACCAGGATATTTTTAGCTATACAAGTTAGGCTCTGTTCGCAACTGCACAATGCACAATTGGTGCATGAGCCAAGAAAGATCCTGGAATATACTGTACGTCAATTGTGTCTATAGTCCTCCACTCAATGTCCTTTTGGCCTCTGTTTTTAACTGTATAGAAAATCACTGTGAATGCTTTTCTATGTATAGGCATCCGGCAAAAAATATCTTTGACACAATGCATGTAATTTTTTTAGCATGAGAGTCTATAGGTGACGCATGGCACCGTATGTCTATACAATGGAACATGTTGGAGCCCTCCACTGGAGAAACACAGCCTTATAATCCATGTTGAAGACTTGTGGACAAGCAGTTTCATGTACTGTAGACTGGTTGAAGCTGTTTATTGAAGACCCTAAGGGTACACCCCAATGGTGCGCAGAATTGTTTGGTCATTGGCAGCTGCAGGTTATACCCTTAGGGTTCAGTAACACATTCAGGCTTTTTGATGCTGTTTTTGTAGCCAAAACCAGGGGTGGATTCAAAACAGAGGAGAAGTAGTATCAGTCCATACTATGTTCTCCCCATTTATGATCCACTCTTGATTTTGGCTTCAAAAACTGCATTAAAAACCATTGCACGTGGCCATACCCTAAAAGTATTGATACACTCAGCAGGTAACAACCGGGTCACATGTTGATAGTATACAGTATATTGTAGCTGGAATTGGAATACAATCAAGCTTTTTTCTTTTATATAGAGACCCTTCACAGTTGTATCATGCTATAAATGTACATCATAGATTGCACACTGGAACACCGTATTTTGTATATGTATTACCAAAATTAGTATTTGCTGTTTCAACCAAGACATAGATTAGGATTACTGTGTCTGATACTGTTTTGGGGGCACTGAGACTTTAAAGGGGAATTGTGCGATTTTCATATTGATGGCCTATCCTCAGGATAGGTCATCAGTATGAGAGTGACTGAGGTCCATCTTCTGGTACCCCCGCCGATAAGCTCTTCGGACTCTTCACCATTTACAGAGCACATCGTTGTCCATTGGTCCATTGTATAGCGGCTGTGTTTGTTATCACAGCTCAGGCCCATTCACTTGAATGACGCGGAGCTGCACCTAGGCCACGTGACCAATGAACACGACATTACTGGCAGGGATGAGCGAAGCGAGCTTCGTATCCTAGATCCTAAGTCGCTTCGGTCAAAACTTCTGTTTAAAGCTGTACAGAGATCTCCATACTACATTAAAATGCATGGCCTCCGACGAGGTGAAGTCAGTTATTCCCGAAGTATCGCAAGACTTCGGTGAATAACTTCAGTATTTTGATTTTTAAATTGGAAAACCATTTTAAAACTTCCAAGTTACCAATCGGAACTGAGTTCGGATCCAAGTTTTAAAATGGTTTTCCAGTTTAAAAATCAAATACTGAAGTTATTCACCAAAGTCTTGCTATACTTCGGGAATAACTGACTTCACCTCGTCGGAGGCCATGCATTTTAACGCTGTATGGAGACGGATCTCCGTACAGCTTTAAACTGAAGATTTGACCGAAGCGACTTTGGATCTAGGATATGAAGCTCGCTTCGCTCATCCCTACCAGTAATGTCGTGTTCATATGGAGACGGATCTCTGTACAGCATTAAACCGAAGTTTTGAGCGAAGCTTTTTGGATCTAGGAAGAGACTTAAGTGTTAACGGAGCGCCGTGGACACTTTGACTTGTCCTGAGGATAGACTTGACCTGTCCTGAGGATAGATTTGAAAATCCCGGAAAACCCCTTTAAGTAGTATGGAGGCATGAAATCATTGTTGATAGCCCCTTTTTGAAGTCATCACAGTTGTTATGGGGGGGGGGGCAAGATGCAGTTATGGGATGATGGTGTTCTGCAGCAGCTATGGCAGAGAACCAGACAAAGCTGTACAGTTCAGAGGGGAAAAGTTAGTGTTATATCAGGATGGTTGAGCATTTTCTGCTATCGTCGTGTCCACATAAATATACCCTCCAACATTTGTGGACAAGAATAGGCATTTCTATAATAGGCCTCCCGTTCCGTTCCACAAATTGTGGAACGCACACGGGCGTCATCCGTGTTTTGCGGCTGCGTTTGTGTGCATGAGCCCTTAACCGCAGGTTGTGTCTTGGGCTGCAGCTCAGCCCTATTCAAATGACTGGAGAAAAGAAATATATTGACTAGCACGGCTATATTTTGCTGTGGTTGAATTGGTACCGTTTTTTGTCTTGCCAGTGAAAATGCCTACATCAAAGCCGTGTACGAGCTCTCGCACCTGGTAGATCACAGGTTTCGTCACTTCATTTATTATAATGACCTCATCTACAACCTGAGCCCATATGGATTTCGCTTCCGGAGAGCACTAAAAGTAGCACATGAACATACAGGTGGGTTTATACACAGACAATATAATGTATCCAACTCTATCCAGAATACAGAACATCACATTTCATAGACATCTTGTTTTTTGATAATTCCCCCCTTTAAAGGGATTGTCCCACAAAAAATATTCAGCAGTTTTCAAACCAGCACCTGGAGCTGAATACTTTTGTAATTGCATGTAATTAAAGATTTAGCATAGCCACTAAGTTATTCAATAAAATTCATCTGTATAGCGCCACCTGCTGTTTGTTTTTTTTCTTATTTATTTGACCTGCTCACTGAGAAGGCTGCACATGCTCAGTTTCATCCTTCAACTGCCTCCTGAGCTGTGATAGGGAGAGCTGAGACACGCCTCCTGAGCTGTGATAGGGAGAGCTGAGACACACCTCCTGAGCTGTGATGGGGAGAGCTGAGACACGCCTCCTCAGCTGCAGCAGAAAAAACACTCTCCTTGGGCAGTCAGCTTGGTATAAATCTAGCAGAGCAATGACTGGGGAGATCTCTGGATTCATGTGAGGTACAGGGCTGGTTCTAGCTAGGTTAGAAAGAGGTTTTCATATACTATATGATGTCTGATTTTCATTTTTTACATTAGTCATGGGACAACCCCTTTAAATTTCCCCACTAAGAAGTTTCACAGAAACCGTAATGGTTGACATGAATCTCTACCTTCCATTCCCATCCACTGAATTAGTGCAAACTAAAGTTTCCCTGTGGGTTATCTTGCAGATAAAGTCATTAAACAGCGAAAAGCGTTGCTCAACAGCGAAAAACAATTGGACAAAATCAGTCAAAGGAGACATTTGGATTTTCTTGACATCCTTCTGTGT
Organism: Rhinella marina; assembly: GCA_900303285.1. Taxonomy (NCBI): domain Eukaryota; kingdom Metazoa; phylum Chordata; class Amphibia; order Anura; family Bufonidae; genus Rhinella; species Rhinella marina. Next base: position 902,682 of record ONZH01009270.1, on the reverse strand, counting down.
GCAAAGGTAAGGACTGGGGGGTTATCAAAGGCAGTTTTCTGGCATAGAAGAATCGCAAATTTTTGCACAAGCGGCAATTTGTGCATAAATTTGCCGCCTTTGCTGCTACTCATGTTTCCTTTCAAAAAAGTGAGGGTTAGAACATTGGAAAATTGGGTAAGTTATAGCTCAAATCTATGCCAGCTCATAGCGTCAAAGATGTGTCTTAATGGGATCTTCTGGGTTTTTATATCGATGACCTATATTGATGACCTATCCTCAGGATAGGTCATCGATACCTGATCGGTGGGGATCCAACACCCGGCACCCTATCAATCAACTGTTTGAAGAAGCAACAGTGCTCTGGTGAACGCCGCGGCCTCCTTGCACCAACTCAAATACAGTGCCGTCCATTGCATGGCGGCTGTGCTTGGTATTGAAGCTCAGGACCATTTACTTGACTGGGACTGAGCTGCGCTTCGGTTGTGTGACCAATAAACATGACATTACAGGCCTAGAAAGAGGCTACGGTGCTCACAGACCATTGCAGTCTCTTCAAACAGGTGATCGGTGAGGATGCCTGGAATAGGAGCCCCACAGATCAGATATTTATAACCTATCCAGATGATAGACTATCAATAAAAAATACTCGGAAAACCCCTTTAATAACTTTGGTACATCTTACTCCAATGGATTTTTGACCAAGGGTCTTTTTAGATAGCCCTATGCAGAGTCATAAGGAGGGCCAATCAACCATAGAACAAGTAGATCTGTGCTCGTTTAAAGAACCTTCAGACCAGCCAATGGAAACTGCAAGGGGGACAAAAGATCGTTACTATGATTGTTCATGCCCTGTGCAGTTTACATTATGCCGGCAGCACATCTCTGTGTGGAAGAGGACATTTTTATGGTCACCTAAAAGATCTGATCAGCCAACAAAAGCGTGTTTGCTCATTTGACGTGCGATCACCGCCCTGTTTACATTGGGCAATGATGGGGAGCAAGTGTCCTTATGAATGCACATCCCCCCCCCCCAATCACTGACCCATGTAAAAGGGCCTTAAAGGGGTATGCTGGTTATAACAAATTATTGGTCCTACCGCAGGGACCCCCACTGATCACAAGACTAGGGGCCCGATACCCTGTGGAGCAGGTTTTGTAGTATGGACTGTCCTAATGCAATACTGTACTGGATGATATGTCTTTTCAGGATGAGAATGGTCATGGTCTCTCAGATAAGGACCTGCGGGCAGAGGTGGACACCTTCATGTTTGAGGGACATGATACAACGGCCAGTGGGATCTCATGGATATTATATGCCTTGGCAAAACACCCTGAGCACCAAGAGAGGTGTCGAGAAGAGATCACAGAGGTCCTAGGAGATCGGGACACAGTGGAGTGGTGGGACTCAAGAGTAACTAGCTCATAGATTGTAGTTTTCAATGAATTTGTGGCTAGAGATACTCTCTAGGACAGTTCTTAAAGAGGACCTGTCGCCACTCCCAACATGTCTGTTTTAGTAATTGTTGTAGTTGAAAGTCAATGGGTGACTGATCCGTGTTTTTTTTTTTAGGCTCCTAAAAAAACGGATCCATCACCATTGACTTACATTGTTTTCAGTGCCAGTTCCGTATTTTCCCGTTTTTATGACCGGACACAAAACTGCAGCTTGCAGCGGTCACAAAACAGAATGGAAGAGATACTGATGCATCTTGAACGGATCTCTTTACATTCAGAACGCTGGAGGACCAAACGGAAAGGTTGTTTTCCAGTATTGAGATCCTCTGCTGGATGTCAATACCGGAAAACAACAACCCAAGTGTGAAAATAGCCTAACAAAAGAACGGTACAACACAGAGGTATGAGATTTCATGTTTTAACACAAGGAGGAATTTTTGAGATTCCCTTTTGCTAATAATGTCCCCTACTTAGTAATTCACTTTGTATGTTCTACCAGGAGGGGTGGGGGAAGTGAACAGACAAATTTCCGGAGCATATTTCTTGCACATACGAGCAGTTGTTGCCTCTTCATCCTATTTAGTCATTTTTACAATAAACTAATTTTTGGGCTACATTAACACTAAGTACAATGTTACACAAGAAAGTCATTAAAGGAGGAGACCTTTCATATGTAGATAAAGTGACCCTTTAAAGGGATTGACCAGAAGCAGCCCCATCGTTCTTAAGATCATTGGGGTCCAAGTTGTTAAACCCTCATCATAAAGTGATGACACCTCCTAGCTATAGGCCATCAGTATAAAATCTGGAATTACCCCTTTAACCCCTTAATGACCGTTGATACATGTTTTTACGGCAGTCATTAATGGGCTGTATTCTAGACCACGCACGCATTTTTAGGGCGTTCTAGAATAAGCACTGCATGGGTCCCTTATGTGAGTTCCAGGCCTTTGCTTTAACGGCCTGGGCCGACAGGAGCACCGATCCAGGCTGCCATTATCAATAGCAACCGCAACATCTAAGTGGTTTGGAGGGAAAGAGATACTTCTGTCTACCTTCATCACCCCACAAATGATATGTTGAGGTGCAAATGCCTTTGCATGGCAGTCTGGGTCCTAATGAAAGGCCCAGGCCTGCCTGCGGTATATTCCTAGCATCTTGTGACTGTCAGTATAGCACTGACAGTATAATACATTTGTACTGCATTAGCATTACAAATGTATTACAGAACCAATCAAAAGATTGCCTTTTAATGTTCCCTTCTAGATCTAATAAATGGTTAAAAAAAAGTTTTAAACAGTTTAATTAAATTTTAAAAATTCTATGTTAATTCTATGGGAAAAAAAGCTTTTTATTGGAAAAAATAGCAAAAATAAATGCTCCTCAACACATTTGGTATCTCTGCATCTGTAAAGACCTGCACTACGCAATTATTATGTAATTTAACCCGTATGGTTAACGCCATAAAAACAAAAACAAAAGAAACTATGCCAGAATTGCTGGCTTTTCCTTATTCACATTAAAATACCAAAATAAAAAGCGAGCACAAAGTGTTATGTAACCCCAAAATGATGCCAATGAAAACTACAAGTGGTCCCGCAAAAATCAAGCCCTCACACAGTAGGAAAAAAAATAAAAAAGTAATGGGTCTTGGGAGGCGGCGAAGCAAAAAGTAGTACAGTCATGGCCAAAAGTTTTGAGAATGATACAAATATAAATTTTTACAAAGTCTACTGCTTCAGTTTTTATAATGGCAATTTGCATATACTCCAGAATGTTATAAAGAGTGATCAGCTTAACAGCAATTACTTGCAAAGTCAATATTTGCCTAGAAAATGAACTTTATCCCCCAAAACACATTTCAACATCATTGCAGCCCTGCCTTAAAAGGACCAGCTAACATCGTTTCAGTGATTGCTCCATTAACACAGGTGTGGGTGTTTATGAGGACAGGGCTGGAGATCAATCTGTCATGATTAAGTAAGAATGACACCACTGGACACTTTAAAAGGAGGCTGGTGCTTGGCATCATTGTTTCTCTTCTGTTAACCATGGTTATCTCTAAAGAAACACGTGCAGTCATCATTGCACTGCACAAAAATGGCCTGACAGGGAAGAGTATCGCAGCTAGAAAGATTGCACCTCAGTCAACAATCTATCGCATCATCAAGAACTTCAAGGAGAGAGGTTCCATTGTTGCCAAAAAGGTTCCAGGACGCCCAAGAAAGACCAGCAAGCGCCAGGACCGTCTCTTAAAAGTGTTTCAGCTGCGGGATCGGGCTACCAGCAGTGCAGAGCTTGCTCAGGAATGGCAGCAGGCAGGTGTGAGTGCATCTGCACGCACTGTGAGGCGGAGACTCTTGGAGCAAGGCCTGGTCTCAAGGAGGGCAGCAAAGAAGCCACTTCTCTCCATAAAAAACATCAGGGACAGACTGATATTCTGTAAAAGGTACAGGGAGTGGACTGCTGAGGACTGGGGTAAAGTCATTTTCTCTGATGAATCCCCTTTCCGATTGTTTGGGACATCTGGAAAACAGCTTATTCGGAGAAGACGAGGTGAGCGCTACCACCAGTCTTGTCTCATGCCAACTGTAAAGCATCCTGAAACCATTCATGTGTGGGGTTGCTTCTCAGCCAAGGGAATCGGCTCTCTCACAGTCTTGCCTAAAAACATAGCCATGAATAAAGAATGGTACCGGAATGTCCTCCGAGAGCAACTTCTCCCAACCGTCCAAGAGCAGTTTGGCAATCAACAATGCCTTTTCCAGCATGATGGAGCACCTTGCCATAAAGCAAAGGTGATAACTAAATGGCTCAGGGAACAAAACATAGAGATTTTGGGTCCATGGCCTGGAAACTCCCTAGATCTTAATCCCATTGAGAACTTGTGGTCAATCATCAAGAGACGGGTGGACAAACAAAAACCTACAAATTCTGACAAAATGCAAGCATTGATTGTGCAAGAATGGACTGCTATCAGTCAGGATTTGGTCCAGAAGATGATTGAGAGCATGCCAGGGAGAATTGCAGAGGTCCTGAAGAAGAAGGGTCAACACTGCAAATATTGACTTGCTGCATTAACTCATTCTAACTGTCAATATAAGCTTTTGTTACTCATAATATGATTGCAATTATATTTCTGTATGTGATAAAAACATCTGACAAACACACATAAAAACCAGAGGGCAGCAGATCATGTGAAAATATAATATTTGTGTCATTCTCAAAACTTTTGGCCATGACTGTATGTATATTATAAAGTTATCATGTTATTTATGCCCAATGAATGCTGCAAAATTTAGAATGTAAAAACTCAATGGCAATATTGCTGTTTTTTTTCCATCCACCCAGAAAGAGTCAATAAAGGTTAATGAAAAAGTTTTATGTGTACAACAAAATGGTGCAATTAAAAACTACGTTGTCCCACAAAAAAGCCCTCAGATGGCTATATCAATGGAAAAATAAAAAAGTTATCGCTCTTGGAATGCGAAAATGAAAAAATAAATGCTTAGTCACTAAGACCCCAAATGCACACATGGGTGAAGGGGTTAAAGGGTTATTCCCATCTTAGATAATGGGGGGCATATCGCTAGGATAGGCCCCCATTGTCTGATGGGTGCGGTTCCCACCGCTGGGACCCACACCTATATCGAGAATGGAGCAGGGAGCGCTGCGCCTGGAGGACCCCAGGTTTCCCGGGGTCCGGTAACCACCAGGCACAGCTCCCCGCTGCTCCCATACAAATGAATAGAGGGCGTCTGCGCATGCGCAGTGTTCCCTCCTTCACTTTGGGGGCTACCTTCTCAATATAGGTGCGGGTCCCAGGGGTGGGACCCACACCTATCAGACAATGGGGGCATATCCTAGCCATATGCCCCATTGTCTTAGATGGAAATAACCCTTTAAGTTTACAGCTTCATTGTTTCTATTCATAATGTCTCAATAGGGAAGACCTGGGAAAGATCCCCTATACTACCATGTGCATTAAAGAGAGCCTGCGGGTCTATCCACCAGTTCCTGGAGTTGCACGGAAACTCAGCAAACCGATCACGTTCTGTGATGGACGGAGTCTTCCTGAAGGTCAGCGCTTTTCTTTTCTTAAAGTATGATTTCAGTGCAAAAACTTTTTGTTCATTTTTTTTCTGTTTTGATTTTAAGTCTTTATCACAGGATCATAAAAACAAGACTCAGAATGAACTTTACCCCCCACTGAGAGCCCTGCCAATTGAGCCAATCACCTATTTACAGTTCCAATCTCTTATCCCGATTTATGTTCAGAATTCTGTACTAATTTATTTCTCAATCCCTTAAAGGGGTTGTCCAGGTTCAGAGCTGAACCCGAACATATCCCCATTTTCACCCAGACAGCCCCCCTGATACAAGCATCAGAACATTTCATGCTCCGATGCTCTCCCTTGCCCTGCACTGTGTCGCGCAGGGCAGGGGCTGTTTGTGTTTAAATTTTTACACTGCTAGGCGGAGGCTCCACTAGAGATGAGCGAATCTATTCAATGATTCGTATCGAATCTTGGAAATTTTTAGCTGCAAAGCGAATCCGAATATTAGGTGATTTGCTTCGTCTTTGTACGCATTCGCTACGTAGTTTGTCCTATAAATTATACGCTATTGCTACGTATAAGTTACTGTTGCGTACGAATTCAATTCATTAGCGAACTTTTACTGTTAGTTCGTTTATTGTGCGCAAAAGCCCGGGAAGAAAGCGGTCACCTGACCTAGTGGGCAGGGCTTGCTCTGACTGGCTCAGGCTCGGTAAGCCAGTGACGCATCACTTCTGCTGCGACTGCTGAGACGAGCAGAAGCACTGTGTGTGAAGTTCTGAGACCTGTTTTGTGAATATTTGATATATAATAGCTCTGGGAATCCATATTACGCATATCAGGGATACTGCAGGGCAAGTGCAGGGCCTGTTCAGGGCTAGTAATTAATCAGGCAGGGAGAGAGAGACAGGGAGAGATAGGGAGAGACAGGGAGATACAGGGACAAAGACCAGATGCAGGGCCACAGAGTGAATTGAAAAATGTCTGGAATGGATAAGCAAAAGGGGTCCAGTTCCAGCCAGACCTCGAGCTCTAAAAAAAAGGAGAAGGTGGCACAGGGCAGCAGTGCCAAAGGACCTGTAGCCGGAGCATCTACTAGTAGTATTCGCAATACTTGGCCGTTGTTCCACCAGGCGCACCAAGGCGCAAAAGTGTAGTGGAGGAGAAAGTGGATGACATAGTGGAGTGGATGGCACGCTCATCTCAGTCTCAACTGGATGATCTGCTGATACAGTATCCATATGTAGCCAGGGGTCAGACTCAGAGCGTTCCTCCTGCTCCACCATTCCTCTCCAGCAAAGCCCGTCATTTCCGTACGCAATTTGTATGCTCATGCGTACGTGTGACTGCGAAAAAGGGGATATGTCCGAGTTCAGCTCTGAACCCAGACAACCCCCTTAATGATCATTTTTTGATCGTCACCTTCCAAGATCTACAAGTTTTTTATTTATCCATCTATGTAGCCGTATGTAGGCTTGTTTTCTGCAGGAATAATTGTAGTATATAATGGTGCAATTGCGGGGTACACAATACTAAGTAAGTAATTTTTTCAACTCTTTCTGGGGGATGGGGAAAAAACAGCAATACAGCCACTGAGTTTTTTACACTATACATTTTGCAGCATTCATTTTTTGACTTAAAGGGGTTCTGCAGTTGTTTAAAACTGATTATCTATCCTCTGAATATAGATCATCAGCATCTGATCGGCGGGGGTCCGACACCCGGGACCCCCGCTGATCAGCTGTTTGAGAAGGCAGCGGCGCTCCAGGAGCGCCGCGGCCTTGTCTGTGTTTTCCTCAGGCCCAGTGACGTCACAACTAGTATCACTGGCCTGGGCGGGGCTAAGCTCTGTTCACATGAATGGAGCTTAGCCACGCCCAGGCCAGTGATAGTAGTCGTGACGTCACTGGGCCTAAGGAAAACACAGAGAAGGCCGCGGCGCTCCTGGAGCGCTGCTGCCTTCTCAAACAGCTGATCGGCAGGGGTCCAGGGTGCACAATATAAAAAAAAAAAAGTTTTTGCATACTTAGACACATAGGGACACGTATTAAAACCGGCATTTTAGACACTAGTGTTAATATCCCTTATAGCTGGTGGTGGATCCACCCAAGTTATGAAGAGGCGCCAGCCTCTCCATAACCTCGCGTACCCAGCGCCGCTTCTAAATGTAAGTCAGCTTCCTTGCTGTCTTACACTTAGGCCCCATTCACACGTCCGCAAATGGTGTCCGAATCAGTTCCGCAATTTTGCGGAACGGGTGCGGACCCATTCACTTTCAATGGGGCCGCAAAAGATGCGGACGGCACACAGTGTGCTCTCCGCATCCGCACTTCCATTCCGCGGCTGCCGAAAAAAATAGAACATGTTCTATTCTTGTCCGAATACACGGACAAGAAAAGGCATTTCTATTATGTGCGGTCCGCAAATTGCGGAATTGCCGGTGTCCGTGGATCGCAAAACACGGACACCGGACACATGGACGTGTGAATGGAGCCTTGGACCGTTTTCTACACCTAAATCAGGTGTAGAAAATGATGAATGAGCCTGCCAGCCCATCCCCGCCACACCCACTTATTTAGACCTGGTGTGAGCGGGGAAAAGTTGCAGATTGCGGCGCAATTTGCACCTGAAATACTCCTGACATAGGTGTATTTCAGCCCATAATGACCCCCATAATTTTTCTTTCTACAGAGCTGCCTGAGGGCTTGATTTTTTTTCAGGGCGACTTACAGTTTTAATTGGTATAATTTTGGGTTAAATAAGACTTTTTAATCACTTTTAATTTAGTTCTTATGGATGGTGATTAGAGGAGTTTTCCAAAAGTTTATCCTCTGGATAGGTCCTCAGTATCTGATCGGTGGGGGTCCGATACTCAGGACCCCAGCTGATCAGCTGTTTGAGAAGGCAGTGGTTCTCACAACTTTGTGCAAAAAAACATCATGTCTGGCATAGGTTTTTGGGTGTTTTTTTTACGGCATCCAAATAGGTGGATGTTCTTTGTTTTTTTTTTTTTTGCAAAAAACTAACAAACTAAAACTAACTTTAACACTTATTAGCCTTACAAGGGGACTTTGACATGAGATCCACTGATCACTTTTACAATGCACTGTGCTACTGATGCAGTACAGTGTATTATACAATACTGACAGTGATGGGCACAATCAGGCTGTGCCTCTGGCATAGCCTGGCGAGCAATCACAGAGGGCAGACCTGGGGGCCTTCAATAGGGACCTGGCTGCCATGAGAAGACATTGGCACCATACAATCTATATTTAAACATGCCCATTAAAGCATGCCCTAAGTCAACATGATTCTGCAATTTGGTTTTTTAAACATTTTCCGGACACTTCCTTATAGATAAAATTATTTTTTTTTATCCTGAACTGTTCAATTCCAGAGATACAACTGCATAGGGCAAATACTCCATCCAGCCTAACTCTTCCAAACCAGCAAAACTTATACACCATAGCGCAAATTTTTTTTTAATTTGGTTATGAATGGGTTAAATACTGTAATCAGTAATAGACTAATATTAGACTAATGGACAGTCACACAATAGGTGCTTAGAATATCCAATTGCTGTTTTGTATTTTTTGTTGCAGTACCACATAAGGCCACTAGGTGTCAGATTCAGCACATTTATTTTCCGGAATCTCTGCAGTATTCACTGTGTTATGTGCCGGGTCCCATAAGGACAACAGGAATGTTATATGTGATTTCCATTGTATTACATTTTTCTTAACATGATATTTTTGTCTCGTTTCTGGCAGGAGCGAGGATTATCCTCAGCATTTACTGCATAAACAGATCGCCATATTTTTGGAAAGACCCAGAGGTAATGAAAAGTCTGATCATCACTGAACAATGAGTGAGTCATTATTAAAGGCGGTACTACATCATTAAAGGGATCCTGTCACGTAAATGTCAGTATTATAACTACCGGCAATATCCATCAGAAAGTTATAAAAGCATTATAACCAAATTTTTATGTAATTTTGGTGTTTATTCCATATTGAGGAAAGGTCTAAGAAAAATGGCTCCCAAGCTGCCTCCGTTCTCTGCAGCCTTCTCTTCCTCCCAAGGCTGCGTTGCCGTGACGTTAGGGGAGAGGGGAAGAAGCTTCGTGAGGTTGGGGAGGAGCAGACAGTGGAGAGGGGGGCAGCTTGAGCACTTTGAAAAGGACTTTTTACAAGTGGATATTGCTCGTAGTTATATTAGTGACATTTATTTGACAGGCTCCCTTTAAAGGGTTATTTATAGCTATAGGCTGACATTTACTAAAACACCAGTTTTTACACCAGTCTATTTAAAGAAGGTAATTGCAAGAATTTTTGTCCAATCTAGTAAAAGGCATAGATCATTTAAAGTTGTTGTCCAGAATTTTTACGGTTAAGGATGGTGGGCATTGAACCGATGTGCCAACCAACTGGATTGACTTAAGGCGTTTATTCTGGAGGTTCCCAGGTATTCACCCTTTAACCACAATACAGAGATCTGGACTTTGCTGGAGACAAACCACCAGGCCCATACCTCTTGTAATAGTCCCATGTGGTTGGCTGCTGATCCACTGGGGTGGGAGACTCCGGTAGGGAGCACCAAGGGATCAGGCAATGCTCTTAGTCAGGAAAAAGGCAGAGGTCAGGGCTAGCAGTGTTTATGTGAATCCGTAAAACTAGTCTAAGGTCAGGGCGGGCAGGTGAGGGTTAATAAACAGGCCCCTTTCATTTCAATTCCGTTCCGCGGCCCTGCAAAAAATATAGAGCATGTCCTATTCTTGTCAACAATCGCAGACAAGAATAGGCATTTCTATAATGGGCCGCCCGTTCCATTCCACAACATATGGCTCAGTCGTGTGAATGCGCCCTTATACTACAGGTCCAGTTACCCGTGGGCAGAGTCATCTACATTGAGCATTTAGCTGTATATACAGGTATCTTATGTTAGTAAAGTAAATGCTCATCAAGATAATATATATATATATATATATATAATCTCTTATATGAATTGTCCAAACTTCCGTTGTCCTTCAGTTGTTTTTTTATAATTTAGGTGTTTGACCCTCTGCGGTTTTCTGTGGAGAATTCAGCAGGCAGACACCCTCATGCCTTCCTTCCGTTCTCAGCTGGTTTCAGGTAGGACAATGATTTACACTGGCTCTTCCAGAATATCAAGCGTGGATTAATAAAAATATAGTCAAAACCTTTTAATCCAGAAACCCATTATTCTGCCTTTCTTTTAGGCTCCATTCACACGTCCGTATTTGTTCACATCCTGGAAAACGGTCAGTTTTTTGCGGATCCGTTGTTCCGCAAAAAACTCAGTTTTTCCAGCACATCCGTTCCGTTTTTCCATACAGGATGTATCCATATGTCATCCGTTTTTTGCGGATCCGCAAAAAAACGGAAGAATGAATAACATCTGTACCTTTTATTTTTTTTTTTTTTCCACCCTCCTGGAACGGATGTCTTCCGCATTTACGGACGTCCCATAGACTTGTATTGGGCTACGGACCGCGATTTCGGGATGAAAGTAGGACATGCTGTTTTTTGATTGCAGACAATCGGAACGGAAACACTGATGCGGACAACACACGGAGTGCTGTCCGCATTTTTTCAGCAACCATTGAAATGAATGGATCCGCATACTATCCGCATTTTAGATCCGTTATTGCGGATCGGACGCGGAGCAAAAATCAGGACGTGTGAATGGGGCCTAAAATGTTTATTTTAATCCTATGTCACCTTCTGATGTTGCAGAGCATCACTTTGCTCTAAAGGCAATTAGCAAGTAACTTTGCAGTCACTTGCTATTTATCTTTATTGGGTTGAATTCACACAAGTGAAATGTCAAAGGTGCAATAATGAAAATGTAAGACTGTAGTAAATCTGATCAGATAAGAAACTGGATTCTTTTTCTGTTACAGAAATTGCATTGGGCAGAACTTTGCAATGAATGAGATGAAGGTGGCCGTGGCTCTGATATTACAGAGATTTCAACTGATTCTAGACCCCGGAAATGAACCTCAGAAAGTTTCTCAGATAGTTCTGAGATCTATGAATGGAATCCATCTGAACCTGAAGAAGATTGAGAATGAAAATAAGACACTCAAAGCTGAGAGCATGTAGGACTCGTCGTCCAGACGCTGGATGCAAGGAGTGATCGGGGCCAGGCAGCAAAATGAAATCCTGACCTGTTCTTTAGGGCAGTGACCTTCAACTTGTAGCTATCTGGCTGTCAGGGCATGCTGGGAATTGTAGTTTTGCACTAGCTGGAGAGCCACACCTACTGAGGATGATAAATAGAGATGAGCGAATATATTCGTAAAGATTCGTTATACGCACTGATATTTGCATACTCGTATTTGTTACTCGGCCGAGTAGCGTGTGAAATTCGTGTTTTTTTTTTAACTTCTCCCTGCATGTTTAGCGCCTATTTCTTAGCCAATAAACATGCAGGGAAGCCTAGGGGACCTCCTGCCAGGGGCGGATTGGGAACTTAAAGTGGCCCTGGAAAAAATACTAAAAGTGGTCCCATTTTGTAGTTGGGTCCAAATTGATGGAAGGCAGGACCAGCAATACCATATTGTGGCACATTATACCACCCCAACAGAGCCAAATACCACAGTCCATCACAAAATACTGCCAGCAGCACTAAATACATCCTCAAAAACTTCCACTGGCTGGACAATAGGAGGGTCCAGACGGCCCCCTGGGCATCGGCCCACTGGGAAATTTCCCTGTAACATCTATGGCCAATCCGCCCCTGATTTCAGACCCTGCCAGAGACATAGATGTATTTTGCTAGAGTGCAGGGTTAGGGCTAGAGGCTAAATTGCTGCCCCCCTGTAGTTCAAGCAGAGCGCCTCCTAATGCCAGAGGTTCAACTTGCCTCAAGTATAGTGCTCCCCTGTAAGACATCATCGTGGTACTGGTGTCCACTCATGTGGGAGAGAGACCCCCGCATAAACCCAAATATTACTGCAACCTCTCCAAATTCCATAAATTCTATGTGTTTCATCCTCCATAGAAGGAATATTCAATTCATCACTGGAATAAAACACTAAAAACGAAACTTTATAATGTAAATTCTTCAGGTTTTAGTTCACTATTACCTCTAAAAAAATGTTTGTGGAATAAAGGATTTTTTACTCTCTGTTTATGGTTATGTAATTCTCTACAATTGTTTAAAGGGAATGTGTCACCAGAAAATAACCTGCTGTTCAAATCACTGGTTCTCCGGAAATTAAGAAAATGAAAATACTTAAATAGTACTTCATTATAAATATATTCCCAAATACCTTAAATTAGTTATAATGGATCATTTTGTCTGGGGAGCAATCATTAGGAGAAACAAAATGGCCGCCGTCCTATTAGTACACCCAAAACCTGTCCTAATCACAGAGGAGGACAAGTTACTTCACAACACTGAGCTAAAGAGCTGCCTCATCCTCCTCTCTGCTCTGCTTGTCAGGGATTATGATCCTGAATACAGATGATAAGCTCTTCAGCTGAATCTCTGTAGGAATGGAGTTCATGAGCAGATGTGGCTAATAAGCAGCAGCTCTTGTATGCAGTCTCCATTACCACAGTCTGTCCTGTCTGTCCTCTCTGTACTGCATGTCTCCTCATGAACTCCATTCCTACAAAGATTCGGCTAAATATCATATTAAACTGTATTCAGAATCATAATTCCTGAAAAGCAGAGCAGAGAGGAGGATGAGGCAGCTCCTTACCTCAGTGTTGTGAAGTAACTTGTCCTCCTGTGTGATTAGGACAGGTTCTGTGTGTACTAATAGGACGGCGGCCATTTTGTTTCTCCTAATCATTGCTCCCCAGACAAAACGAACCATTATAACTAATGAAAGGTATTCAGGAATATATTTATAATAAAGTAATATTTTCATTTTCTTAATTCCCGGAGAATTCCTTTAAACTAAAACCACCCATCCTACAGTTTTAACCCTACAGCCAATATTTACCAGCAGATGGCAGCAAACACTTTACACTACAAAAGTCCATTACCATTATAATGTATAAACCAGAGTCTGTAGTCTGGAGTCAAAATTACTGAAAAAAAGACCTGAATTGATCCTTTTTTTTTTTTTTTTTTGTCTTTAGGGTACGGCCTCGCGGAGCGGTTGCGCTGCATAGCTATACGAGCCACAGCAGCATCATATTAATTAGAACCACATTGTTTATTCGTTTTTTTTGTTAACTGCCACACAGTTTTTCTGGTTATCGCTCTTCCATTAAGGGCTCATGCACATGACCGTATGTATTTTGCGGTCCGCAAAAAATACGGATGACGTCCGTGTGCATTCCGTATTCTGCGGAACGGAACAGCTGGCCCTTAATAGAACAGTCCTATCCTTGTCCGGAATGCAGAAAATAATAGGACATGTTCTATTTTTTTGCGGAATGCAAATACGGACATACGGAAACACAAATACACACAGAATAACTTCCGTTTTTTTTTTGTGGACCCTTTGAAATGAATGCTTCCGTATGTGGTCCGCAAAAATAGTGGAACGGACGCGGAAAGAAAATATGTTTGTGTGAATAAGGCCTAACAATGAAGACTGAGTAAACAATGCGGCTCTAACTAGCTAATATGATGCTGCTGAATCTCATACAGTTATGTACTGCTTTGCAGCAAGGTGGCCCCAGCATGGCCGCTCCATAATAACCCCTTTCCATGAAGAATTATGTCCTTCAGAGCATTAGCGTAGCATTCCAGCGCCACATAAAGTTAGAGCTAATGGCCACTTTCTGGGAAGATGCAACCCTCCATCAGCTGTGCAGGAGATTTGCCGGGTCTTTCAGGAGCCTCCTGGATGTTCTGGTAGAGTTAGGCCTCTTGCACACAAACATATTTGCTTTCTTTGTCTGTTCGGGTTTTTTTTGCATTCCGCATATACGGAATGCACACGGACGTCATCCGTATTTTTTGCGGACCACAAAATACATACGGTGGTTTGCATGAGCCCTTAACAAGTACTGTATGTTGTAATGCAGTTTTGTGCATGGACCCTTAGGGCTCATGCATACGACCGCCCCATATTTTGCCGTCCCAAATTGTGGATTCACAAAATGTGGATGCCGACAATGTAGGAACAAGCCGCCCTGTGGCCCCTTTGTGGACCCATTGAAGTGAATGGGTCCGCAACCAAGCTACCAAAAATGCGGCTTGAATCCGGACCCAAACAGCGTTCATATGCATGGACCCTAAAGATGATTTTACTGTGGTTTCCGCACTATTGGGAAAACCAGTGAATAAAAATATTGTAGGGCGACTATAGAAATCAATAGCCTTTCATTGATTTCTATGAATAAGGCCTCTTTCACACGACAGTATTTTTTGCTGTCCGCATCCGTAGGCCCGTTCCGTAGCCCCGCAAAAAAAATAGAACATGTCCTATTCTTGTCCGTTTTGCAGACAAGGATAGGCATTGTTACAATGGATCCGTGGATCCATGGATTTGTGGACCGCAAAACACAATGTTCGT
The DNA here is from genome assembly GCA_900303285.1 of Rhinella marina. Lineage (NCBI taxonomy): Eukaryota > Metazoa > Chordata > Amphibia > Anura > Bufonidae > Rhinella > Rhinella marina. The sequence goes on along the minus strand of ONZH01009270.1, from coordinate 887,682 downwards.
GTGAAACTGGCCTAATGCACATATCTATACCAAGAGCCTAATGGAAACCTTAAAGGGGTTGTCCCATCACATACATTGGGGGCATATTGCTAGGTTATGCTCCCAGTGTCTGATAGGTGTGAGTCCTAGAACGGTCCCAGATAGGTGCAGGTCCCTATCCTTAAAACGGGACCCGCAAAGTGACAGAGGGCGTATGCAGAAACATTCATTTCAATGGGTTCGCAAAAAAAAAAGGAAGTTACTCTGTGTGCATTCCGTTTCCATATGTCCATTCCGCAAAATAATAGAAAATGTCCTAGTATTGTCCGTCATCTGTATTTTTTACGGATATGCCATAGATGTCAGGTTGGTGCAAGTTCCAGAACCCGCTCTAGGATCTCCAGAATGGGCTCCGAGTGAACATACAGCACACCACTCATGCGCAGTGTCATCTCCATTCACTGCTATGGGACTTCCGAAAATAGCCGAGCAAGCGTTCGTCCCATGCATGCTGTTTGCTATGATTTGGCATAGGAGGGAGATGGATGGAAAGGAAGCTGCACGTACAAGGTGATCCTTTTTCTCTATGGGAGCTAGCGAAACGGCCGAGTGTGTTGCTATGGCAACATCACATCCCATTTTAGCCACCATAGCCATGCGTCACACCAGTGCTGTACTCCTGCCTAACTGCCCCATGGTATCACAGGCATGAGGTGTAGACCACAAGCAGTCTCTTCCACTGCTAGGGTAGATTGGCACGCTCCCCAAATGATGAGTTGACTGCTGAGGGCCACTCCCCTGGTTATTAGCAGTCAATGGAGGACATTTATCAAATGAGTGTAAAGGAAAGCAGGCTTAGAGGCCCATAGCAACCAATCAGATTCCACCTTTCATTTTCCAAAGGAGCTCTGAAAAATGAAAGGTGGAATCTGATTGGTTGCTATAGGCAACTAAGCCTGTTTTCCTTTACACAACTTTTAATAAATCTCTCCTTACAGGTGCAGTCTGGAGTATCTTTGGGTGACAGAGGGGGTCCTGAGCAGGCAAACCATATGTCTATTGTTCACTATAGGGGCAGATTTATGATACCGTATAAAACAAAAAGCAGGAGATCAGTCATACTGTCTAAAAGTCAAACTCTCTTCATTGCCCAGAGCAACCAATCAGATCACCGCTTTCATTTTGTATCGTGTTCTAGAAAAATGAAAGCTGTGCTGTGATTAGTTGCTACAGGCAATAAAGGCAGTTTGGGGCAGGGTTGTGAAATTGTTTAAAAGTAAAACTGTTTTTATTGCCCACAGCATCCAATAGCAGCAAAGCTTTCATTTCGTATCCTGCTCTTAAAAAAAAATGAAAGCTGTGCTGTGATTAGTTGCTACAGGCAATAAAGGCAGTTTGGGGCAGGGTTGTGAAATTGTTTAAAAGTAAAACTGTTTTTATTGCCCACAGCATCCAATAGCAGCAAAGCTTTCATTTTGTATCCTGCTCTTAAAAAAAAATGAAAGCTGTGCTGTGATTGATCACTATGGACAACAAAGACAACTTTACTTTTAGGCAATTCCAAGGCCCCAAACGGTCTTTGTTGCTAAAGTAACCAATCACAGCACAGCTTTCATTTTTCAAGATAGGAATATGAAATGAAAGCTGCTCTGTGATTGGTTGATAACTCTCCATGGTGTGCATTATACATGTCCCTCTTGCCAAACCTTGTCTGCATTGGGGCTGGCATCAGCACCACCTGGGCAGATTCCAGGGCCCATTGGACTTTGGGGCCATTGGTGATGTGGGTAAATTTGCTCTAGACTTCTCTGTCCAGATGATAGCAGAGCACCATGACTCTGTAGCCAGTGGCATACCTTCAACAAAAGCAGACCATACAACTGCTACGGGGGCCCAGGAGGGATCTTCTTTGCTTCTTACGGTGAAAAAACAGCATTTTCATGCAGCCACCACTAGATGGAGCTCAATGCTAAGACATTATAATACCTTCCATTGCACTGTATAACTTCCTATGCACTGAGCTCCCCCTAGTGGTGGCTGCAGGCAGCCAGATTTGTAATATATGAAGTGGAGCTGAACAATTTATCAGTGTATGGCCTCTTGCACATTGCCGTTTGCAATTTGTGGTCCCCAACGCATTGGCACCATCCGTGCGGCTGCAGCGATGGATCCAGAGCCATTCAACTTGAATGGGTCCGTGATCCATCCGCACTGTACAAGTAGTAGTAGTAGTTCTTCCGTGGGGTTCCGTGCCTCGGTTCTGCACTGCAGCTCTGGATTATGGACCCATTCAAGTGAACGGGTCCGCATCCATGATGCAGGGAGCACATGGCCGGTGCCCAGATATTGCTGTTTGCGGGCCGTGTACATGAGGCCTATTGATGTCATCTTGAACTGTCTTGAGAAATTAGCTGTTCAGGATGAGCATCATATTTTTGAAGCACCTATTTCACTTTTTCTGACATAGGAGTTGAATAAAGTGGGTGAGGCTGAGGGCGACTTTTTTTATTATAATTTTTTTATTAAAATTTCTTCTGCTTAATTAAAAAAAAAAAAAGTTGTAAATTTGTCAAAAATCTGGGGCCTTTGCTTTGCATTCCGCACTGCCAGGGAGCGATTGACGCCAGCGCACTGGGAAATTGGTGGGGCCCATGCTATGTTGTGCTATGGGGCCCTATAAGATCTGTGTACTCCCCTGTCTGTGACCCAAGGGCTGTTCTGCACATCATATAAACACCTGAGATTATTCAGGCAGCAGCACAGAGTATTTATGTGCGGGATATCTAAGGCTATTGCACCATCTTCATGTCTGGAGTCTAGTCGGCATGTCTGTGATCACGGTGGCATTACTCTATGTGTACACACCTAATGATAACAGCAGAGGCTCAATCCAAACTGTCAGCAAATACTCTGCACCCGAGAGCAGATAATAACCCAGATGTGACGAGGGCAGCGGTTGTCGCCTCATTCAGGAATTTTACGGGAGGGCATGGAAGTCTGGACAAAGTTGTGATCTAATGACAATTATAAAATAATTTTCCTGTAAAGAGAAGTAATCGTCCTATGCAATCTTATGGATATGTCCAGTGTGTGCAAAGAGCAAAGTTTACAATAAAATTAAAGTGGACGTGTACATGTTTTATATAGCGGGAGGCAGGGGGTGCACTTAGCCTTTCTGCTGCCTGAGGCAAAAAATGAAAAGGCGCCCCCCCCCCCCCCAATGCCAATTTCTTAACCTAACCCCTTTGCCACAATGAAAGCACTCATTGTCCATGGCCCTTCCGCTGCCCCCCTTTTGTCCCTACCTGGTGCTGCCTGAGGCGATCGCCTCACCTGGTCTCATTGGTGGTGCACCCCTAGCGTGAGGGTAGGCCCTTACTCTGTGGCTAGATGGTAACTCTCCCGCTCTACCTGTTTCGTGACCAAAGATTGCAGTGTAACCTAACCTGGATTTACAAGTAGTGTAAAGAAATAGTGTGACTTTGTTACCTGCAAGTTGCCACAACCTGACGATTGCAATAAATCCAGCAGGGTTGTATTTTTTGCAAATGTTGGGTCATGGCCGTGTCAACGTGCAGGTTGTAACGCCACCTGTTCTCCACCAAACAAATCCTGTAGTTATTTATGCCATTTTTTTGTGGCCTTTTTTTTCAAAACTTTTTTTTTTATTCATGAGAGAATGAGAAAAAAAACGGGAAAGAGTAGGACAGGTTCTACAGTTTGCGGCGCGGCCGCGTGGATGCAATCAACACGTGGATGACATCCGTTTGCTGCCCCTTTTTTTTTTTTCTTCCGCAGATCCATAGAAGTGAAAGGGCCTGTGTGCGATCTGCAAAAAATGTTGATCAGACACGGACCAAAAATACCATGAGGCTGAAAACAAGAAAAAATGTGTGATTTTCCTCCTATGGTCAATATGCCCTTTAATATTGGAAATACATTTCTAGTCAAATAGGCTGTTTTTTTGTGTTTTTTTTTAATTTCTGGGATTCTGCATCCATTTGAAATCCTGACATGCAATTTGAAATGCAATTTTGCATCCAGACATTTCTGGGTTAAATGGGCTCAGCTGGCGGAGGGGGGCGCTATAAAGAGCTGGTATTTTAGCACAGAACCCCACGTTTATCACAAGTCATTTCTAGATAGGCAAACAATTGAAGTAAAGGGATATATATCAGGGAGATAATCAGGAGCGGCGTGTCATTACTACACATTTATTATCGCCTTCTGCAGTCGTGTCAGCGCCGCTGCACAGGGCCTGATAATTGAGTTCATTCATGCAGATGGTGTATTATCAGCAGCTACAGGAGGAGGATTCAGACAGTTAGAGATGCTGCTTGCCAGTGAAAGATTAGGGCCCCACTAACCCTCCGAGAATAATTAACAGTCCCAAAACCCTGGATTCTGCTGAAAAAAATTCTGCCTGATCTCTTAACTGTAGCAGGTGTAATAAGGAGATAACAGGAGCTCCGGGGATGGTTCCTGCTAGCATGGCGGACAATGGAAGCTAGGAGAAATGTATTTATGACAACGTCGGCTCCTCCCACGTACACGACCTCGCCGCTCGCCCTATGACATCATCAGTAGAGCTGATCTAACCGCAGCATGAATCGCTGTCCTATCACCTATAGATTTATTACATAGAGTATAAAGCATAGATGCATCCTCATCACTCTGTGTCCGCAGTGAGGCTCACAATCAAAATCCTTCTCTAAGGGCTTATGCACACGGATCCGCAAAAAGTACAGACGATGTCCGTATTTTGCGGAACGCAACAGCTGGCCCCTAATAGAACAGTCCTGTCCTTGTCCGTAATGCAGACAATAATAGGACATGTTCTATTTTTTGTGGAATGGACATATGGAAACGGAATGCACGCAGAGCTATTTCCGTTTTTTATGGCCAGCATTGATGTGGATGGTTCCGCATACAGGCCACAAAAAAACGAAACGGACACAGAAACAAAAGACGTTCGTGTGCATGAGTCCTAAGTGTCATGCAAAGATACAAATCAGGTATAATATCATGGTGAGACAGTTATCCTAAATCTTAAAGAGGATCCGTCCCCTCTTCTGACATGTCTCTTTTAATAACCACTTGAATTCCCCATGTAATAACTATTCTGGAGCATCTATTCCCGCTAGAAGTTATGAATGAATGAATAGCTAGCGGTTTGCAATGAAGGTCCAGCTGGGTGTTACCAGTTGGGGATGTGTCCCTGCGCATTCTGACACTGGCAGCACTGATTGGATAGTGTCACAAAGTGCAGGGGCACACCCCCAACTGGTGAAACCTATCAGGACCTTCATTGCAGACTGCCGGTAATTCATTTATAAACTTGTTGTAGGAATAATAGAGGAACGGCACAACAGGATTATAAAAAAGAAGTTCTATTGTTATCGCAGAAACAGCACCACTCTTGTCCACGGGTTGTCCCTGGTACTGCAACAGAATCCCTTAATCCCTTGTATTGGAATGGGGATGCATGGCTGCAATACCAAACACAGCCATGAATAAGAGTGGCGCTGTTTTTTTTTTTTGTTTGTTTTTTTAAGTTGACCTTGTTTCCTTACACTATAGAAGTCTTCAATGTACCAGTGTCAGCCAAGATCAGAGCAGGTTTTTAGTCACTGGATGCAAACAAAAATATTCATTTATTTTAATATTTCATTTAATATTTAATATTTCATTTTAATTTATTCCCTGACAGCAAGCATGTGACTAGAAATTGAATAAAAGCATAATCGAAACAGCAGAACTTTTTTTTATTGTGCAGTGACTGAATGGACTCTAAAATCTGTTTAAAAGTAAGCATACCTCCATGTAAGGTAGATGCCTCCTAGCATATTTTTATGGAAATAAGGTTTTCGGTGCACCGTGGGCTGGGCTATTCCATTTGGTGCACTATCATTCTGGCATAACGCCGCCTCCTCCTCTTATTTGATTGACGCTCACTGAGATTTCAGAGCCTGTAGTATGTCACAGTATGTCACCCAGGGGCACTGAATAGAGCGACCCCATCCGGTCCCCCATGGTCATCCGGAGGGAACTGAAATTTTCTGTTTTCCCCAATATAAGCCAGGACCAAAGCTACTTTCTTGCCCATAAGAATAACTCTATAGATGCTGGGTAATTCCTACCGCACACTCTCCTCCAACACTCCTGTAGGGCAGTTGGATCACACAGCAGCACAGAGGCTGCTGAATATACTAATGGAGTGCACCCTCTAGTGGCCAAAATTGCCTGTCATAAAATGTGTCTTTCTGAAAGACTGTAAACCAGTAACAAGGTTCACAAATGAAGATTTTTTTTTAAATATTTTTATATTTATCACATTTTTATCATTTCTGTAAGATTTTTTTGCCTCCTTCAATCCATGCAAAAGTCATCACTGATGGATCTAAACCCCACAGTCCACAGGAACTGGAATCCTTTTCTGGCAGGCCTCGTGGCTTTCTTGGGCCAAGGACTGGTCCTGTTGGGATGAGTGATTGTATCCTTCTGCCAAGATTTTAGAAAGCCACGGAGTCTCTTGTTGGTGTTAATTGGGTGCAGGACTCGTCAGAAAGGCACATTTTTCTCTGGGAGGCTGGTATCACTCATCGTCCGCACTGAAGGAACATAAAATCAGCGCTAGTTGTGTCTGGTTTGCACAATTCTGGCACTTTTCTCTTCCCTGTACCACTCTGAGCACCTCCGCCAATCCTGAGAATGGGGGGTCCCAAGTCCCCCAAATGACCAGAGTGGCTTCCATATTCTCTATGGGATTAACGGAACGCCAGTCTTCGTACAGAGATGATGTACCCAGCGACCTCATGTGACCACTGAGACCAGTGACTGGCTGCAGCGATCGTGTGGAGTAGTAAGGCACATAACTGCTGCAACGCCTTAGGCCCCATTCACACGTCCGCAAATGGTGTCCGCATCTGTTCCGCAATTTTGCGGAACGGGTGCGGACCAATTCACTTTCAATGGGGCCTCAAAAGATGTGGACGGCACACAGTGTGCTGTCCGCATCTGCACTTCCGTTCCGCGGGTCCCGAAAAAAGTAGAACATGTCCTATTCTTGTCCGAATACACGGACAAGAAAAGGCATTTCTATTATGTGCAGTCCGCAAATTGCGAAACGCACATTGGGCGGTGTCCGTGTTTTGCGGATCCACTGACCATCTAATGTCCTTGAAGAAATCATAAGCCCACCCACAACGTCAAGGTGACCTCTTTCTTCTTTTTGGAATTTAACCATCTAATATGTATGCGGCCTCCTGACTTTCCTCCAGCACCAGATGGATCAGGTTGTTAGATTTCAACATGTCCACTCCTTTTGTTCTCAGGGAGATAAGCCATCACCAGAGGTGTCTAGTAACGTCCCCATTAAGGACCCTTATATATATATGATAGGGTGGGGAGAGAGCTCATCCGGTTGACAGATAGCTAATGTATATGGCCACCATTAAGTTGGCTACACACATAAGAGAACTGTTGGGCGAACACTCATTTGGATGACAGCTGTCTCTCTTGAATCCCCCCATACACATGCATGCTCGACTCGGCCAAGCATGCATATGTAGTGAATGGGGAGAAGGGAGAAAGTCGTTACTAGACACTTCTGGCAGTGGCTTATCTCTCTGAGAACAAAAGGATTGGGCACAGGGATGTAGCTATAGGAAAAGAGGCTACTTTTGGGGCCCCAACTCAGAAGGGATCCATCCAGGAGGAGAACTAAAAGAATTTATTGTCAGGGCCCCCTCAACAGTAGTATACAATGACATTATATACAGAGACACTGTAGGAAACGGATGGAGCGACTGCCGGGCCTCGTCTGACTAGTCACAGGAGTGAAGATGGCGAAGAAGCTGCTTAGGGCGGGCCATATTCAAACATTTTCTGTGGAGCCCAGTCATTCCTCCTAGTTACGCCACTGATTGCGCAGTTGAAATCCAACATGTCTGATCCTCATTTCCCCTGACATTGGATGGAGAGTTAGAAGGACCCGCCAAAATCACCTGGTTTGACTATCATAGATCTAATGGTCATGGCCAGCTGTAGAGTCAGGCTGTGTATGGGACAGAAGATGAATTTCCCAATTGTTTTTTTGCTTTTTATCAATTGGGACAAGCTACAGTCCCAGGAACACTCATCTGTATAGATGAGCCACGGTGCCTGTTCAAACAATGAAGGTGGCTCCTGTTCGTGCTGTGGCACCTTCGCTGTGCTGATCGGCTACGTTCCCAGAGGTTGGAGCTCCATTGATCAATCACTGACTGCCTATCCTAAGGACAGAGAACCTCTTTAAAGGAAATCTGTCACCAATGACCTCCCCGTACACATTGCTGTGGTTCAACTGATTAAAACGTTTTTATTGTGTTGATATGAGGCTCCGTTTCGGAGTTCTGAGTGCAAGTCAGTGCACTTCGGTGCAATGAGGGCGTCACCATTGCATTTGTTGTACGCAAGCTCCGTTCTTTTTTGTGGCCAGCCTCTCCCTGGCTGCAAGGGATTGGCCACAGAAATGAGTGGAGCTTGGGTGCCACAAGAGCAACGGTGATGCCCTCGTTGCACCAAAGGCTTAGGGGGTCATTGATGAACAGATTTCCGCCACTTTTTGCGGTATACCAGTCGCAGAGCACATTGCGCCACAATCTGCAACATGGTGGACTTGCAGTAGCACGGATCCGGCAGGCTGTTCCCCCGCCAGAACAGGCTACCTCTAGTGTGAAAGAGGCCTTAGGCAAACAACCTGCGCAGGAGAGACAAGGACCGGCGTCTAAATTTCCGGTCTTCATAAATGTCCTGCCTTAATTTAACGTATCATAACTGAGCCTCGGAACAACAAAATAAAAACAGCGTTTTAATCAGATGAACCACAGTGAAGTGTCTGTGCAAGAAGCTGGACTGGGAGGTCGCTGGGGACAGATTCCCTTCAAAGCATTTACACTGAAGTATCAGTTTGCAATATCTGTGGTTTCGGGATTTCTATGCTTTATCTGGATCTTTATCTCCATTGATTGTCTCGTCACTTATCCGGAGAACTGTTTACTGACATCTCAGACGCGGGAGCTGTTTGTCTGCCGCTCTCATTCCTGCTGTGCGGGGCGTCTACACACAGTAGCATCCACTTCATGGCCCTGAGATAACACAAACTGGAGGGAAGCAGCAGAGGTCTGCACAGCGATGGCTGAATCCTGTGAGGGTCTCTATATCAGGACATGCTACTGCTACATAGACATCATTTGCATAGGAAAACTGTTATAATTCCATTTAAAGGAGCTTTTTTAAAGGTTACTTTCACATTAGCGTTTTTAAATTCCGGTATTGAGTTCCGTCATAGGGGCTCAATACCGGAAAAAAACGCTTCAGTTTTGTCCCCATTCATTGTCAATGGGGACAAAACTGAACTGGAGACAACGGAATGCTCCTGAAAGCATTCCGTTCCGTCTTCAGACCGGAGAACAAACCACAGCATGCTGCTGTTTGCTGTCCGGTCCAGGCATCCGCACCAAGACGGATCCGGAATGACCCCCAATGCAAGTCAATGGGGACGGATCCGTTTGGTGTGGACACACCAGTAATCCGGATCTGTCCTCCATTGATTTGCAATGGGGGGTCATTCCGGATCCGGCTACATACAGACAGACAGACATACAGACAGACAGACATACATACAAACAAACATACAGACATACATACATACATACACACATACTCCAGGGACGCCGGCAGCATGTCTTCACGCGCCTCCTGCGCGCAGCTATGACGTTTCCCCACTGTGCCCAGCAGAGGGCGCTGTGGGGAATCGTCATCACTGCGCGCAGGAGGCGCGTGAAGACGTTCTGCCGGCGTCCCTGGAGTATGTGAGTATGTATGTATGTATGTCTGTATGTTTGTTTGTATGTATGTCTGTGTCTTGTTTCAATGCGCTGCTCCGGCTCCACACATGTATAGCGTTAGCACGGATCCGTTGGCACCCTTTAGGTGCCGGATCCGTGCTAACGCTAGTGTGAAAGAGGCCTTAGAATGAAGTCCTGCCCGCACAGGAGAGGCTATATGACAGTGTCTGGTATAAGCCAACAAGAGTCTAAATTATAAAACCATAAAAATGGATTTAGGGTCAATTATCCTATACAGCCTCTAGTGATACAAATATAAATATGACATGGATGGAAAGCCCCTTAAAGTGCATCTGTCAGCAGTTTTGTACCTATGACACTGGCTGACCTGTTACATGTGCACTTGGCAGCTGAAGGCATCTGTGTTGGTCCCATGTTCATATGTGCCCACATTGCTGAGAAAAATGATGTTTTAATATATGTAAATGAGCCTCTAGGAGCAACGGGGGCGTTACCATTACACCTAGAGGCTCAGCTCTCTCTGCAACTGCGGCATCCTCTTCTCTTTGCAGTGAAAACGTCATCACACCTGGTCCTGTCAATCAAAGTGGAGAAGACGCGGCAGTTGCAGAGATAGCAGAGACTCTAGGTGTAAAGGCAACGCCCCCGTTGCTCCTAGAGGCTCATTTGCATATATTAAAATATAATTTTTTTTCTCAGCAATGCGGGCACATATGAACATGGGACCAACACAGATGTCTTCAGCTGCCAAGTGCACATGTAACAGGTCAGCCAGTGTCTGACAGACGCACTTTAAAGGGGTTCTCTGCTTCCCAATTCAGAAGTGCCTTGACAATAGGATAATCATAGAGTCCCCCCTGCTGCGAACCACGGCCATCAGTTTTCATCATTGGGAAACCTGGCAGTAGATTTCAATATGCGTCACTGGGGAAATGAAGTATCACACAGTGCCTATTCAAATCAAAGGGTTGTCTCTATATTGTAGGACAGGCAGTGGCAGCAGATCAGGTGACTGCTATGAGACATGGGAGGAGGAGGGGCCCAGCACTAAACTTTCTTCTAGTGGGAGCTCCAAGCAACGACATTATTACACTATATAAATTCCCATGTACTGAGCTCCCCCTAGTGGTGGCTGCAGGACGCCAGTTTTGTAATAAATTATCTGAAGGAAGCAAAGATTTAGCACAGGGGAGGATCAATGTTTTTATGCCAGCTGTCTAGTGTAAATGCATTGAGAAATATGCTGTTCAGAATCAGCATATTTTTTAAGCCCCTTTTTACTTTATTTTTTTACAAAGTATGTGAGACAAAGGGTGACCCATTTTTCTTACAATTTTTTGAATTAAAGGGTTTTCTCACTTCAGCAAATTGCATTTATCATGTACAGATACTTAATACAAGGCACTTACTAATGTATTGTGATTGTCCATATTGCCTCCTTTGCTGGCTGGATTCATTTTTCCATCACATTATATACTGCTTGTGTCCATGGTTACGACCACCCTGCAATCCAGAAGCGGTGGTCGTGCTTGCACACTATAGGAAAAAGCACAAGCTTATGTGCGCTCCCATCGTCCCGGCCACTAAAGTCTGGTTACTTTTTCCTATAGTCTGCAGGCACGACCACTGCTGGATTGCAGGGTGGACGTAACCATGGAAACGAGCAGTGTATAATGTGATGGAAAATTGAATCAACCCAGCAAAGGAGACAATATGGACAATCACAATACATTAGTAAGTGCCTTGTATTAACTTTCTCTACATGATAAATGCCACTTGCTGAAGTGAGACATCCCTTTAAACTTAAAATTTCTTCCACCTACATCCATCAGAAATCTAGGGCGTTGTTCTTTGTGTTCTGCGTTGCCTGAGAGTGCAGTGTTATGATGCATGCCTACTGGCAAACTTGGTGGGTCAGGGGGCCCATACTAAATTTTGCCATTGGGCCCTAGATTTGTGTACGCCCCTGAGGACAGGACCTGTCCTCCAGAGTGAGAGACACAATCGCTATTCTGACCAAGGGATGAGGATCCTGACCAGTGGACCCTTCCTCCATCAACTTAACCCTCTAACGGTATAACTGAAAATAGGTTTTCTAAACAGGACCACCCCTTTAGGTGACTTATAGTGGTTGTTTAAAAGGGTTGTCCCAGCAGTATTAACCCTTGTTCTTATGCTCTATTAAAGCCTATGGACATCATATAGGGAGTTTCCCTGGCTTAGGGCCCCCCTCTATGAGCCATAGCAGATAGCCATTCAATGGCTGCCATGCAATACTTAATTTGCCCTGTAGTGGCCGCTGCAGAGAAAATGCACAGCCAACTGAATCTTTCCCTGGCAAGATCAGCTGGTTGCCGGGGGTTTCAAAAACTGGACCCATAGCAATTAGCCTAAGGCTACTTTCACACTAGCATTTTTGATGGATCCGGCAGGGTTCAGCAAAAACGCTTCCGTTACTGATAATACAACCGTCTGCATCTGTTATGAACAGATCCGGTTGTATTATCTTTAATATAGCCATGACGGATCTGTCATGAACTGCATTGAAAGTCAATGGGGGACGGATCCGTTATCTATAGTGTCAGATAGTGTCAGAGAAAACGAATCCATCCCATTGACTTGCATTTGTGGGTCATGACTGATCCGTTTTGCTCCGCATCCCATGACAGAAAGAAAACTGCAGCATGCTCTCAGGTATGAGAACGGAACGGAATGCATTTTGAAGCACTCCATTCTGTTCAGTTACATTTTATCCCCATTGACAATGAATGAGGACAAAACGGAAGTGTTTTTTTTCCGGTATTGAGACCCTATGACGGATCTCAATACCGGAAAATAGAAATGCTAGTGTGAAAGTACCTTAATCTTAAAGGTCGTCTATGATAAGACAACCCCTTTAAACCCTCAATACATGAGCAGCGGTGGGCTAAGGAGCTCCGTTAATGACTGCTACGTTCATAAACTCTTTTTTTTTCTTTTTGTTTCTTAATCTCCTCACCTTTTCATCAGTTTGTCTTACAAGATGTTGCATTATCAGCCTGTGATGTTATCAGGAGGGCCCTGCGGTCCCCCAAGTGCCGGGTTTTACATGCTATCAGCGTCTGGCTCAGCAAGTAGATGCTTTCACAATTCCCGTCTTCCTGTCAGAAGCCTCCAAACCCCTATCATTACAATGCACTCGCCATGTCTCCGCGATACTGGAGATACAAGAAGCTGATTGCCACGACTAAGATGACAGCATGCAGAGCGTGCAACAAATGGGCCAGCACAGGAATCAGCCACCAGGTATTCTTCACTGTCTGCTCCGGTGCTCGTGATCAGCAGGACATCTCCGCCGCCCCGATGGAGAACGCCGCTCATTATTCACGTGGCAGCCACCAAATACAAGGGGTTTGATGGCGCAATATTTGCTCAACGTTTGGAAGGTCTCCTGAAGGTCTCGTATCTGGAGTCAGGACGCCATCAGTTCTGCAGATCTGGACAGTTGGTCTTATCTTCCATGAACACTGACATGCAGAAGACGTCCTCCCCGTGACATACACATCACGTGAAGCTGGCAGGAGACGTGAATACACAGATAATAACCGCATTCTAACCGTCCTGGTCTGTGGTTCAGTCTTACGTATGAACCTTCTGATATCGAAGTTCGGTGGCCGCAGACTTGATAGACCCAACCGCGATTTCCGGTTTAGGAAATGATAAATGATCGCTCAGCGGCGTCCGTCGCAAGTTCAATGGGGTGGAAAAATGCAAATATCATGGAGGACGATTATTTGCCTGATTTGGTCGAAATTGGCAGAACTCTGCTGATTGTGTCATTAAGGCTACATTCACACGACCGTAGTGTTTTGTGGATCCGCAAAACACGGACACCGGCCCATGTGCGTTCCGCAATTTGCGGACTGCACATGCCACCGCTATAATAGAAAATGCCTATTCCTGTCCTGCCATTGTGGACAAGAATAGGACATGCTCTATTTTTTTTTTTTTTGCGGGGCCGTGGAACGGAACTGCGGATGTGGACAGCACATGGTATGCTGTCCGCATCTTTTGCGGCCCCATTGAAATGAATGGGTCCGCACCCGTTCCGCAAAATTGCGGAACAGATGTGGACTCATTCATACGGTCGTGTGAATGTAGCCTAAGAACGAATCATTTTAATATCGAGATTTGTAATCTGTAAGGCCTCATCCACACGACCGTATGTATTTTGCGGTCCGCAAAACATGAATCCGCAAAAAACATGGATGACGTCTATGTGTATTCCGTATTTTACAGAACGGAACAGCTGGCCCCTAATAGAACAGTGCTATCCTTGTCCGTAATGCGGACAATAATAGGACATGTTCTATTCTTTTGCGGAACGGACATACGGAAACGGAATGCACACGGAGTAACTTCCGTTTTTTTGCGGACCGATTGAAATAAATGGTTCCGCATACGTCCCGCAAAAAAAAAAAAAATGGAATGGACAAGGAAAGAAAATACGTTTGTGTGCATGAGCCCTTATACTCAGTAGGGCTGCCTCACTAAAGCTGGTTATACACTTTAGTCACGTACACCAGACACCCTCCTATACATGCATGCTCGGCTTAGCTGAGCATGCATGTGCTCTGAACGGGAATAGGAGAAAAGCAACTGCCAATCACTTCTGGCAGTGGAGTTTCACACCTGAGAGAAAAAAGAAACAAAAACGGGCTTGTTCAAATCCAGCAACTCGATCTTTCTTTCCCTTGAAATTCGCCATCAGAGAAAAGTCGGGACACCGGCCATATACAATATATGGTGGGCCGGTCCCTATTAAATTGTGGTTTTGGCCAACATTAAAGGGGTTGGCCCATCTCAACCATTGATGGATAGGTGTGGATCCCGCCTTTAGGACCTGCTCCTATCTCCAGAATGGGGAAATAGAAGAGGAGAGCACGCCGTGCTTGCGCAAAACGTGCACTCCATTCACTTGAACATTTTCGGCAGCCCCATAGGAGTAAATGGACAGCACACTCCTCATGAATGGCTACCTGCTTTGGGACTGCTGGAAACAGCACATGGCTATTTCCCATAGAAATGAACGGAGGGGGGGGCGCGCTTGCGCTGTGAGCTCCCCTTCACTTCAGGAAACCCGTTCTGCAGAGAGGAGCAGGTCCTGGAGGTGGGGACTGCACCTATCTGACATTCATGGCATATCCTAGCAATCTGCCAACAATGTCTTTAATGGGAATACCCCTTTAATGACAAATTCAGCTCTGCTAAATCTGCCTATATTGTATATTGTATGCTATGTCATTTCTTTTGTTGCAATTTATTTATTTATTTAGTGCACTTATATAGTGCCACTATATTCCACAGTGCTTTACAGACATTAGCATCACACTGTCCCCAATGGCGCTCACAATCTAATTTCAGAGATATTAGGGGGAAAAAGTTAAATTTATTAGAAATTAAAGTGAAATAAGCACAGATTTTGGAGAGACTGATGGAGCATCGTTGCTAATGGTATAGAATAGTGAAGTCTATCCATATAACCTCTCCCCAGGGATTAATGGCTGTTATCATGGAGACACATAGCTCTGCGTGGGAGCTGTATACACAAAACAGCAGGAGATTTTTAATCAAGACCAGTTGCAAAATTGCTTCGTAATACTGACAGGGGCCGCACTGCCTCCTGACTGCGTGGGCATTGCGGGGTAGTTAATTCAGTTTTGCAGCTCAGGTCCACTTTGTGCAGGCATTTAGGGAGTAGTTGTAGTTGTAGAGCTATGGAGCGTCTCTGGCCACCGCTTACGTGGGTTGAGGGCCCCATAGACCTCGTGGCATTACTTCAGTTTTATATATATATATACATACAGTACAGACCAAAAGTTTGGACACACCTTTTCATTCAAAGAGTTTTCTGTATTTTCATGACTATGAAAATTGTAGATTCACACTGAAGGCATCAAAACTATGAATTAACACATGTGGAATTATATACTTAACAAAAAAGTGTGAAACAACTGAAAATATGTCTTATATTCTAGGTTCTTCAAAGTAGCCACCTTTTGCTTTGATTACTGCTTTGCACACTCTTGGCATTCTCTTGATGACCTTCAAGAGGTAGTCACCTGAAATGGTTTTCACTTCACAGGTGTGCCCTGTCAGGTTTAATAAGTGGGATTTCTTGCCTTATAAATGGGGTTGGGACCATGAGTTGAGTTGGGCAGAAGTCAGGTGGATACACAGCTGATAGTCCTACTGAATAGACTGTTAGAATGTGTATTATGGCAAGAAAAAAGCAGCTAAGTAAAGAAAAACGAGCGGCCATCATTACTTTAAGAAATGAAGGCCAGTCAATCCGAAAAATAGGATTATTATATGTTTATATGGTTATGATGCTCCGCGCAGTCTGGTTACACACCGCCATATTGTAAATCTAAAGACATCAGTACAGCCATGAGTATTTCTACAAGTCGTAGAAATATTGAGAATTTTGGGGAAGGGGAATGTTCTGCAGGAAGCTGCTGCTCCCTGAAGGGGAGGGGGGATTAGTGGTACA
Organism: Rhinella marina; assembly: GCA_900303285.1. Lineage (NCBI taxonomy): Eukaryota > Metazoa > Chordata > Amphibia > Anura > Bufonidae > Rhinella > Rhinella marina. The sequence goes on along the minus strand of ONZH01009270.1, from coordinate 871,320 downwards.
GAAAATCCCTGTAAACGTTTAATTAGCTAGAGGTGTCCAGGTGTCTGCACGTCCTTCTGGCTGCAGGAAAAAAAAAAGGCTTTTTAAGCACTAATCGATAACTGAGCCGTAAGAAAATGCTGAGTCTAATCCTGGAAATGTTTACAGAGTTGGCAGTACTATTAACAGACTACAGTGTCCGAGCAAAACATTTACCCGTCATCACCCAGAGAGGTCTCAATGAAGGTCCCCCCTCCACCTACCTACCATGTGCCATTTATGTGGCAGAGGGGGCTTTGGATCCAGGACCTGGGTGCTACTGCTCCCTTTGCACCCCCTTTGACACCTGCACCCTTCATAGGTGCAATAAACAGAGGTTTTCGCTCTGGTGGACTCTGCATAGAAATCTGAAATAGGGTTGCACATTTTTATGACTGGGTAGCAGGTAATGCCCTCCTTCTCATGCAGCATTCTGAAGTCTCGCCATGAAGAGGCGCTCTGACGCACCCCAGTGCTGATTGGACAGCGTCAGACTGCTACAGATAAAGGCTTACACATTTGTAAATAAGCAAAATCAGGTAACAGATGGATGGCAATATAACTGCAGGATCAGACTACACAGGGTTCATTTGTAGTCTGTTACCATGGAGACCCATAACTCTGCAAGGGAGCTGTATACACAAAACATTAGGAGATTTTTAAAAAAGATTATTTGCAAAATTGCTTCTGTTGAATGGGTGGTGGGTGTGTAATACTACATTTCTCATGCAGCACCCTGAGACCTGGGTGCTCCTCAACAGAAGGGGTGCATGACAAGAAGATGGCATGATATCATGGAAGCACTGCAATATCTCACCCTGAAGCTCCTACTGGTTATTAGTGTGTATTTTGTAGGTGAGCATGAAGTAAGCCACAGATGGATGACAACACAACTGAAGAATCAGACTACGCAGAGTTCATTTGTAGTCTGTTACCATGGAGACCCATAGCTCTGCAACGGAGCTGTATACACAAAACAGTCGGAGATTTTTAATCAAGATTATTAGCAAAATTGCTTTTGTTCTATGGTTGTGCATTCTTATGAATGGGTGTTGGGTGCGTAATGCTAAATTTCTCATGTGGCACCCTGAAACCTGGGTGCTCCTCAACAGAAGGGGTGCATGACAAGAAGATGGCATGATATTATGGATGCACTGCAATATCTCACCATGAGGAGGCGCTCTGACACAGTCCATTGCTGATTGGACAGCACCAGAGTGCTATAGAGAAAGGCTCCTACTTGCTATTAAGCAAAAGGTGAGCAAAAAGTAGTTGACAGATGGATGGCAACATGACTGCAGAATTACACAGGGTTAATTTGTAGTCTGTTACTATGGAGACACATAGCTCTGCGTGGGATCTGTATACACAAAACAGTAGGAAATTTTTAATCAAGGCTATTTGCAAATTGCTTCTTCTGTTCTATGGTTTCCAGGTGTGCAATACTAGACTTCTCATGCAGCACAACTGGGTGCACCTCAACAAAAGGTTGTGCAATCTCATGATATCATGGAAGCACTGTAATATCTCACCCGGAAGATGTACTCTGAGAAAAGCTCCCACTTGTTATTATTGTGTATTTTTTAGGTGAGCATGGAGTAGGTGACAGATGGATGGAAATATGACTGTAGGATCAGACTACGTAGAGTTCATTTGTAGTCTGTTACCATGGAGACACATAGCTCTGCCTGAGAGCTGTATACAGAAAACAGCAGGAGATTTTTATTCAAGATTATTTGCAGAATTTACATTTATGATTTATTATGTGGTGGAACAATAAAAAAATATATATTTCACAGGCCAGAAATATCAAATGGCTCCAGACAGGATGCTGTCGAGTTCATCATAACAGAAACTGGAAAGCCCCACGCGTGTGAATTCAGTCCAAGAAATTACATGCATAGATGTGATACATCTTTATTAAAAGACGCCTTTTTACGTAAAGCCGGCCTCCTGGACAATGATGGCGATCTGCACCCAGTGACCTGGAGCAAGCAGAGAAGTCTGGGTCCATAGGTTGTCCAATCCTCCCAAGAGACTGATGTCTTCTTCTGTGTTCCTTTACTATCTTGTGATGATTTGATGATACTGGTAGTAAGTCATGGAGGTATTATAATCACATAGGAGTGGTGAGTATATTATCGCTGACATCGATGGGGTTGTCATAGGCATGCTCATGTTCATCAGATCTAGAAGGACAACAGACATGTCTCATTAGTTACTATGAAGCATAGTAAAACCAATGTAAATGCTAGAAACGTAGTGTCAGGTATAACTTGAAGCTCCAATGTAAAATCTGTCACCAGCCCCGCCACCTGCCATGTGCCATAAGGCCTGGGTGCAATTGTTCCCTCTACCGCTCTTCTATCTATGCCCCTGGTCTTTGTAACGTCTCTTTATTTTGCTGATTTTACTCATTCTGTTTTTCCAGGTTGTATTCACTGCCGTGTAGAACGAGAATGTCCTGTTGCCACTTAGAAACTGTCAACTAGTTGTTGTCGACAGGTCGGTTTCCAGGGGCGGATTGGCCATAGACCTTACAGGGAAATGGTAGCCGCTTATCCCACTCCCTTATTGAAATATTCAATATCAAGCTTATTTATGAAAAGCTATGGAAATATTGAAAGAATCTGTTGTATAGTAGGGTATATTGTTAGACTCTTCTTACGGGGGTAGTTCCAATAGGTCTATATGTTTTCTTTGGCCAGACCTACAGATGAACACCTAGGGAGGGCGGCAGGTTCCTTCACCTCCATTGTAAAAGGATATGAAAACAAATGAAGCAACTTTGTATATGGTCTTGATTAAAAACGATCCTACTGTTTTGGGTCTACAGTTCCTATTTAGATATCTGTGTCTCCATGGTAACAGACTACAAACAAACTGTGCAGTCAGACTCTAAAGCTGATGCCCAGGGGGCTGCCTGAGCCCTCCTCACGGCCTGCCACCGGACGTTTTTGGGGATGTATTTTGTGCTCCTGGCAGTATTTTGTGATGGACTGTGGTATTTGGCTCTGTTGGGGCGGTATAATGTACCACAATATGGTATTGCCGGCCCTGCCTTCCATCAGTTTGGACCCAACTACAAAATGGGGCCACTTTTAGTATTTTTTCCAGGGCCACTTTAAGTTCCCAGTCCGCCCCTCCCTCTTGGTTGGACTCTTGCCTCAATCTCTCTTCTAGCTATCCTTTGGATCACCCCTGATACTGCTGCCCATTTCTGACCACCTTCTAGTATTGCCTCGTGGCTAACCTGTCCTGCCTATCCCTGCCCATCGTGCTCAGCAGCACACCTAGTGCCAGTCAGGGACTACCCAAGGAGATGAAATCTGGTTGGAATGTCTAAACTTCTGTGCGAATGACATGGGTGGACCCTTTTACAATGGCCAATTGACAGACAATTAACAGGAACGAACCACGTGTTCCCCATAATTGCTTGACTACAGGTGAGAGCTGCATTTATCTGCAGAAATTATCCCCTCTGTACAAGGAAGAATGATCACTGCTGAGATCATTTACCCCCATAGAGATTTATGTTACAGTGATTTTACGTGCTGCATAAAAGATGCGATCGCCTGATGCCTGAGCATTTGCTGGTTCATCAGGTGATCAGTCACACATTTACATAGAGGCAATTATCGGTAACGAGGGTTGGTACGAACAGTCATTCCTGATAATTGCCCCATGTAAAAAGGCCTTTAGACACAGAAATTCAAATATTTGCAATGATCAAATCATAATTGCAGTAGAGCGACAGTAAGATCTGTCAACAGGAACAACAGCAGCAATTCAGGCAAAAGCAAAATGTTTTATGTCATAAACTACAAAGACTAATAAATAACTGCAAACAGCAAAAACTGTAAATTTGATGTATTACAATGAAACTGGATCCCGCGGGCGGCTTCTCGGGTGGCATTTCTATTGACGCGCCTGCCTTACTCTTGAAGACTTGTCTATAATTACAGAAAGCCAACCTGCCCCATTATCTTCCTTACCTGGTTTTGTATTGGCCAAAGGTGCCATTGGGAACGGCCTTAGATCCTTCTGTGGGGTCCGACTCTATGGTAGATCTGTAGGAGGAGAAATAACATTGTATCATGCTACAATTCACTTTCCTGTATGTAAAAGAGAGTTAATGTGGATAGGCCGCACAGCCTCCCATTGGGAAAAGAAGCACTGAATTTAACTTAAATTCTTCGGTCCCTATGAGAGATAAGCAACAATAGAGGTGGACGGTAGCCGCTTATCCCACTCCCTTATTGAAATATTCAATATCAAGCTTATTTATGGAAAGCTATTGAAATATTGAAAGACGATCCTACTGTTTTGGGTCTACAGTTTTCTATGGCAGACCTACAGATGAACACCTAGGGAGGGCGGCAGGTTCCTTCACCTCCATTGTAAAAGGATATGAAAACAAATGAAGCAACTTTGTATATGGTCTTGATTAAAAACGATCCTACTGTTTTGGGTCTACAGTTCCTATGCAGTTATCTGAGTCTCCATGGTAACAGACTACAAACAAACTGTGCGGTCAGACTCTACAGCCATACCCCCTTCCATCCGTCCTCTGTTTTTCGCTCATATACATTTAGTAGGTTAGGGAGAAGTAGGGGGCAGATGGAAGGGAGCGCAGCTGCAGGATCAGTCTACACAGGGTTTCGTTGATATCTGTTTCCACAAAGACACATAGATCTGTGTAGGAGCTGTAGACACAAAACCATCAGGAGTTTTAAACGAAGACTTTTTGTAAAGCTGCATTATTTTTTCATTTTTGATGCATTAGGTCAATATAATACTGATCGGGTAACATTTAATCATGTTAGAAGAGGGCATGTGGAAAACTTGGCTAAGGCAGACGCTCTCATCCATGTCCACAGCCTGGAATGGGAACTGCTCTAATGATTGTTATCAACATAGAGATCAGTGTGCATGCTCTGTCACCTCATTGTGCATACTCTGCCACCTCATTGTGCATGCTCTGTCACCTCATTGTGCATACTCTGCCACCTCATTGTGCATGCTCTGTCACCTCATTGTGCATGCTCTGTCACCTCATTGTGCATACTCTGCCACCTCATTGTGCATGCTCTGTCACCTCATTGTGCATACTCTGCCACCTCATTGTGCATGCTCTGTCACCTCATTGTGCATACTTTGCCACCTCATTGTGCATGCTCTGGGACCTCATTGTGCATGCTCTGTCACCTTATTGTGCATGCTCTGCCATCTCATTGTGCATGTTCTGTCACCTCATTGTGCATGCTCTGCCACCTCATTGTGCATGCTCTGCACCTCATTGTGCATGCACTGCCACCTAATTGTGCATGCTCTGCCACCTCATTGTGCATGGTCTGCCAACTCATTGTGCATCCTCTGCCACCTCATTGTGCATACTTTGCCACCTCATTGTGCATGCTCTGGGACCTCATTGTGCATGCTCTGTCACCTTATTGTGCATGCTCTGCCATCTCATTGTGCATGTTCTGTCACCTCATTGTGCATGCTCTGCCACCTCATTGTGCATGCTCTGCCACCTCATTGTGCATGCACTGCCACCTAATTGTGCATGGTCTGCCAACTCATTGTGCATGGTCTGCCAACTCATTGTGCATCCTCTGCCACCTCATTGTGCATGCTCTGCCACACTGTACATCCCACTATGGAGTTGCTGCCTGACTGGAAGCCTGTGAGGGGCCAATGCAGGATTTTAATGATGATAATGATGGTGAATAAGAAGTCCAAAAGCTCCCAACAGCACCTCCACAATAAACTTAGACTAAACAGAAATATTTCCAAGTCCTATTTTTATAAAGAAAGTCGTCAGCAGGAAAGTATGGTATATGGTGTACAATGCACAGGAAATTCAGCAGGCGTTCCAATCACTTCCTGAATGTAAACTTTACATATTTCATCAGCCAGCCAATTGTCCCAATCCCTGGTAAAGGTTTCCCTAGCTCAGTTAACTCCTTGTATGCCGGAAGAGGTGTAACTTGAAGCTCCTGGGCCCAAATGCAAAATGTCGGGAGAATCAGAGCAATGGTGTAGAATATGTTCCATTAAGTAATGATGAATACTTTACTGCAGGCAGATTGCATGTGCCGTCTGGTTTCTTCTGAAACAGGACAACCCCTTTACAGAGGACCTGTCACCTGTTCTTACACGTCTGTTTTAGTAAAAAATTATATTCCACATAATATGACAATTCTGGAGTCATTTTGTCTCTGTTATTCCTCCTAGAAATGTATGTATAAATGGACAACTGGGCGTTACGAGTTGAGGTTGCGTCCCTGCACCTTATGAGAATCATGTCCAGTCAGACTTTTCAGGGACATGCCCTTTGATAAGGAGGATGTAATCTCTTGTTGTCAATTGTTTCACTGATTTCTAGGAACAATAATGCCCCTTTCACACGAGCGGGAGACTCGCATGTCTCCCGCAACGCATCTACAGGGCTGGACTGGGCACGGACAGGGATCACATATAATGCTATGCGATCCCTGTCAGTGCCGAGTCCAGCCCTGTAGATGCGTTGCGGGAGACATGCGAGTCTCCCGCTCATGTGAAAGGGGCATAACAGAACGACACAATTCAGAGTTCTAAGAAAAGATGTTCGAGGATTTTTATTTCACAGCGAATGAAAGTGTTTAGTAAAACAGACAATCAAACTAACGACTTCAATTAAATCAATTAAACCTTTGACCTCTCTCCCTTCTTATTAGAGATGAGCGAATCATTCAAAATTTTATTTGCTGACAATTCTTCGAACTTTTCATAAGATTCGTATATTCGACGAATATATTCGTTGAATCTGCGTACAAAATATACGTTATTATGTGGCGAACATTCGCGCACTAATAACGAACGTTCAGTTTTAAAAGGTACGCAACTTCTTTGAACACGTACAATTGCATATGAAAATGACGGGCTTTGCTGGAGAGGAATGGTGGAGCAGGAGGAACGCTCTGAGTCTGGCTTCTTATGGATACTGTATCAGCAGATGACAGCAGATCATCCGGCTAAGACTGAGATGAGCGTGCCATCCACTCCACTACCTCATCCACTTTCTCCTCCACTACAATTTTGCACCTTGGTGGGTTAGCCTGGTGGAATACCGGCCAAGTATTGCAAATACTACTAGTAGATGCTCCGGTTACAGGTCCTTTGGCACTTCTGCCCTGTGCCACCTTTTTTTTAGAGCTCGAGGTCTGGCTGGAACTGGACCCCTTTTGCTTATCCATTCCAGACATTTTTCACTTCACTCTGTGGCCCTGCAGCTGGTCTTTGTCTCTTTCCCTGTCTCTCTCTCCCTGTCTCTCCCTGCCTGATTAATTACTAGCCCTGCACTTGCCCTGCACTTGCCCTGCAGTATCCCTGATGTGTAATATGGATTCCCTGAACAATTACACCCCAATTTCAACAACACAGGTCTCAGAGTCTCAGAACTTCACACACAGTGCTTCTCAGCAGTCGCAGCAGAAGTGATGTGTCACTGGCTTACCGAGCCTGAGCTAATCAGAGCAAGCCCTGCCCACTAGGTCAGGTGACAGCTTTCTTCCAGGGCTGTTGCGCATGAATAACGAACCACCAGTAAAAGTTCGCTAATTACTTGAATTTGTACGCAACAGCGTATACAGTAACCTATATGTAGCATTAGCGTACAATTTATCGGACAAGTACGTAGCGAATGCGTAGAAAGCCTTAGGAACATTTTCGAATCTTAACGGAGCGAATCACCTAATATTCGGATTTGCTTTGCAGCTGAAAATTTCCAAGATTCGATATGAATCAACGAATCGACGAATAGATTCGGTAATCTCTACTTCTTATCCTTCTCCCTTATCAAGCTGTGGCCGAATGTAGAGGACGAGAAGCAGGAGGACCCTTTTAAGCCTCATTCACACGTTAGTCTTTCACAGACGTGCGCTATACGTGTTCTCCACGGACCGCGCACGTCCCCGTTCATTTTAGAGCTCATGCACACAAACGTATTTCCTTTCCGTGTCCGTTCCGTTTCTTTTGCAGACTGTATGCGGAACCATTCATTTCAATGGGTCTGCAAAAAAAAAACAGAAGTTACTCCGTGTGCATTCCGTTTCATATTCTGCAAAAAAATAGAACATGTCCTAATATTGTCAGCATAACGGACAAGGATAGGACTGTTCTATTAGGGGCCAGCTGTTCCTTTCCATAAAATGTCATCCGTATTTTTTATGGCTCCATTTTTTGCGGACTGCAAAATACATACGGTTGTGTGTATGAGCCCTTAATGTGTATATTCAGACATCAATGTTTTAGCACGGTCCGTGGGTTTGGTTTGTAAAGCACGGATGCATGCTATATTTTGTCCGTGTTCTTGGATCCATCGCGTCCATTATAGTCTATGGGTCAATGATAACCACGGATGCAACACGGATAGCATCCGTGTTTCATAGATCATTAGGAAGAGATGCTTTAAAAATTATTTTTCAGTCGTGCAGTGTAAGGCCTCATGGACACGACCGTATGTACTGTATTTTGTGGTCCGCAAAAAACGAATCTGCAAAAAATACGGATGACGTCCATGTGCATTCCGTATTTTGCAGAACGGAACAGCCGGCCCCTAATAGAACAGTCCTATCCTTGTCCGTAATGCGGACAATAATAGGACATGTAATTTTTTGCGGAACGGACATATACGGAAACGGAATGCATACGGAGTAACTTCCGTTTTTATTTTGTGGACCTATTGAAATGAATGGTTCCGTATATGGTCCGCATAAAAAACGGAACGGACACAGAAAGAAAATACGTTAGTGTGCATGAGCCATTAGTGAAACACGTATGACACACAGACAGCAAAAAACAGACACGGACCCATTACGGACATCTTCACGGAGGCATCACTGACCACCTTTTCACGGATTTAAGCACGGACACAGACGTGTGAATGAGGCTTTACCAAACCAGGTTTTTACAAGTCGGCAAATAGTCTGACAAAGAAGCGCCTCCCATCTGTATTTTCTTTTGCTCTATTCTTTATATGTCTTTACACCATGATGATGTTACCGGACAAGGTAAAGGGTGAGGCAATCCTAATGTCTGTTACCCTGCCAGGATCACTTATGGTTGGCACTTGCTTTGTATCATGTGAATGCAAATCACCCAGGGAAGTGAAAAAGGCGAAAGCAGGTATCTGGGTGGAGTATAGCTTTTGTAATGCTGAAGTATACATGTAAGTTGGCGCACCTCTCGTTACACAATACAACAGAAACAAAAAGGTTGAATCATCACATGATCATCCGCATCATTCTTAAAGAGCATTTGTCAACGTGATCAACCCTATTAAACCTGTCTGCCTGGTAGGCTTGATCATACTGATTAAAACGATATCTTGTTTATGTCTGTACAATGCACCATTCCAGATGAAAACTACAGCTAGTTGGAGCACTCAGGGTCCGGCCAGAGCCCTTGGAGCACGCCTTCCTGCAGTCTTAGCCATTCCCACTTCCTGCTTTCCTTGAGATGTCCAGTGCTGTCAATCCACGGGCAGGAGGAAATGGCTACAACTGCAGGGATGTTCACAAACTGGTGCTCCAAGGGTTCTGGCCAGCCCTTCAGTGCTCCAACTAGCTAATTAACATAGTCATAAAAATGCTATTTTCTTTAGATCGGTGCATTGCATAGACAAAAGCAATGGATCATTTTAATCAGCATGATCAAGCAGTGTGCCTGGTTTAATAGGGTTGATCATGCTGACATGTTCTTTAAAAATACATCTATAATAGAGACCGGGCACATAACTGCTAAGGGGCCCCTGGTGGGAAGTGCTCTGACACTGAACTGCTTCTCATTGCCATAACACAGCCATAGCACTACCTGCAATTGCCACTAGGGGGGCTCACTACATACAGATTTAAACTAATCCTTATGCAATTAGCTCCCCCTTCTGGAGGCTACAGGCAGCCAGAATTATATCATTTATCAATTCAGAAAGTCAAAGCTTCCTTATATAGATACAATATGAAATTCGTAACAATGTCATAGCACTACCTGCAACTGCCACTAGGGGAGCTGACTGTATACAGATTTCTACTCATCCGTATGCAGTTAGCTCCACCTAGTGGAGGCTACAGGCAGCCACAATTATACCATTTATCAATTCAGAAAATCAGAGCTTCCTTATACAGATACAATATGAAATTCATAACAATGTCATAGCACTGATTATACGGAAGCCAAGGTTGGCACATAACAGGTAGGAAATAGTGTTAGGTTCCCGTTCTACAGAGATCACCTGGACGATTTTGTACAAAATATATTTGCCAAGAATCTCTAATTTACTAAACAAGCATAGCATTAGCTTCAGAATACCTCATATTACTATGGCATTTTGTGCTTTATCTGGTTGGCAGTGTGCCGTTGCATTGTATGTATTTTCCTTTCCAATGTCATAGCACTACCTGCAACTGCCACTAGGGGAGCTGACTGTATACAGATTTCTACTCATCCATATGCAGTTAGCTCCACCTAGTGGAGGCTACAGGCAGCCACAATTATACCATTTATCAATTCAGAAAGTCAGAGCTTCCTTATATAGATACAATATGAAATTCATAACAATGTCATAGCACTACCTGCAACTGCCACTAGGGGAGCTCGCTGCATAGAGATTTATACTAATCCTTATGCAATTAGCTCCCCCTTGTAGAGGCTACAGGCAGCCAGAATTATACCATTTATCAATTCAGAAAATCAGAGCTTTGCTATATTATAAAATTCAGATATTTTCCCAGCAATGGAAATGTATCCCTTCTACAGCATTCGATAAACTTCTCTGCCACATTCCCGGCATCTATAAATCGCCTGCCTCTTATTCATTTACATATGAATGCGACCAGCAATCATGTAGAAATGCTATTTCATGTTGTCCCCTAAAGGCACGAAATCCCGTGCCAAATGTTTCTCTTTGGGGAAAGCAAAGTCACAAAATGTATCACGTTGCATGAAAAATAGATTGCAAATCCCGTTTCAGTCCCATGGATCCTCTGCCTAGGACAATTCTCTCAGATGTCAACCTTTAAATGTCACTAGAAAAAAAAAAACCCTTAAGACCTTTACATCAAATCTGCAATAAATTCTGAAAGAGTCAAATATCTTAAAAAAAAATTCTGAAAGAGAAACAAAGATTCATCTCCTCTGGTTCTTTTCATCTCTAGTTTAGAGGGTTGGACGGTGGTAGAACTTGGCTTCGTTTGGTCTGCGTTACAGGGAGGGGTGGTCCGTGTCCCAACCTCATACATATCAGCCTAAATTGCCCACTTTATCTTAAAACTAGCAATCATATGACTCGGGAGAGAGAGAAAAAGGGAAGACAGATTAATTACCTATAGAATAATGATATTTTTTTTCTCGGTTGTCTGAGAACTGTCACTGCTCTACCAGTGGTTATTTCTTGTACATGTTCCCATGCAGCTCATGAATAGAATCTGTAATAACATAATGCAAGTATGAAGCCAGTCCTACAATAACATAAGGCTTGCCATACACATTGGATGGCTGTAGGCTGAGCATGCATGTGTACTGATTGGGGAAAGGGGTAAAAGTACACTCCTCTATCAGGAGCTTATCGCCCAGAGAGCACAAGGATGGGGCAGCTGCAATCCAACGCTCCTATCTTATCTCCTTTAACATCTGCTATCAGTGAATGATTTGGAAGCCCCCATAAACATTAGATAGCTGTAGGCTGAGCATGCATGTGTACTGATTGGGGAGAGGGAAGTAAACTGTTCTGGCAGTGGCTTATCCCTCAGAGAACACAACGATAGGGCAGCTGCAATCCAACAGCCCAATCTTATCTCCTTTAACATCTGGTATCGGTGAAGAATTTGGAAGCCTCCAATACACATTAGATAGCTGTCAGCTGAGCATGCATGTGTCCTGAATGGGCAGAGGGGTACAAGTAGACTGCTCTGGCAGTGGCTTATCGCCCAGAACATGAGGATGGGGCAGTTGCAATCCAAAAGCCCAATCTTATCTCCTTTAACATATGTTGTCAGTGAATGATTTGGAAGCCCCCATAAACATTAGATAGCTGTAGGCTGAGCATGCATGTGTCCTGAATGGGGAGAGGAGTAGAAGTAGACTGCTCTGGCAGCGGCTTATCACTCAGAGAGCACAAAGATGGGGCAGCTGAAATCCAAAGCCTAATCTTATCTCCTTTACTATCTGCTATCATTGAAGAATTTGGAAGCCTCCATACACATTAGATAGCTGTCAGCTGAGCATGCATGTGTCCTGTATGGGCAAAGGGGTAGAAGTAGACTGCCCTGGCAGTGGCTTATCGCCCAGAACATGAGGATAGGGCAATCCAACAGCAAGAGCGTACGGCGTCATTGGTTGCTATGACGCCGTGCGCTTCCTAAGGCTGCCGCTGTACAGTGATACACTGTACACGCTCGTATAGAGTGTATCACTGTACAGCGGCGGCCTTAGGAAGCGCACAGCGTCATAGCAACCAATGACGCCAAGCGCTCCTGCCCTCAAAAGGAGCACGGTCTGGGTTTTCTTACTATCTGCTATCAGTCAAGAATTTGGAAGCCCCCATACACATTAGATAGCTGTCGGCTGAGCATGCATGTGTCCTGAATGGAGAGGGTAGATGTGGCATCCTCTGGCAATGGCTTATCACTCAGAGAACACAAGGATGGGGCAGCTGAAATCCAACATCCCATCTTATCTCCTTTAATATCTGTTATAAGTGAAGAATTTGGAAGCCTCCATACCCATAAGATAGTGTTGGCTGAGCATGCATGTGTCCTGAATGGGAATAGGGGTAAATGTAGACTGCTCTGGCAGTGGCTTATCACCCTGATCACAAGAATAGGGCAGCTGCAATCCAACAGCCCAATCTTATCTCCTTTAACATCTGTTATAAGTGAAGAATTTGAAAGCCCCCAATACACATTAGATAGCTCTCGGCTGAGCATGCATGTGTCCTGAATGGTGAGAGGGGTAGAAGTAGACTGCTCTAGCAGCGGCTTATCACCAGAGCAGTCTACTTTTACCAGTCTCCCCATTCAGGACTAATACACGCTCAGCCAACAGTGAAGTTTTGGACGACCCCATTAAACATTAGATGTCAGCCGGCCAACCTTTGCACCCCTTGATGTACGACAGTATTCGTACAAATCAGTAACTAGATTACAAATTACCTAAACATAATAATAAATTCTCTAGTGCTACTTGTAACACATTAAAGAGCTCGTACTGGATTAGAAAAACATGGCTGCTTTTTCCCAGAAACAGCACCACCCTGTCCACAGGTTGCACCCGGTATTGCAGCTCACACCCATTGCACCCATTGGAACGGAGCTGCAATACCAGACACATTCCACGGACAAGTGAGGCGCTGTTTCTGGAAGACAGCCTCCATGTCTTTCTTCTCCTGATAAATTCGTGGATGGTCGTCCACCTATTAGTGGTTCACAGGCAGACAACTTACTTGGACGATTTCTTCATAACTATCTTGGCCACGTAGACAACAAGAACGAGGAATAGGAAAACCGTCATAGCGATAAGACCAACGCCCCATCGAGGAATCATCCTGGCTTCTGCAGTTCAAACATCAGACATTAGTTCCATAACTTGTTGTGAACAGAGACGTACCTTCAAGCTCCGGGGCCCCCAATGCAAAATCTGTCAGTGGAGCCCCCAATTTATCACACATCATTGATAGTACTGATTTGCTAAGGGCTGGTTCACACGACCGTGCTCGGTCCAAGAAACATCTACCGGACCGATCGCGGATCCATTGACCAAAACTTCTATCCGACAGCAGGTCTATTGTACCGTGCTCACATGATGACGAGATGTTCCAAATATATCCCCTTAGGTGTCTGACATCGAAAGGACAAAGGTTTCAAGGAAAGACCATTGACTTTAATGAGAACTTGTGCAATGTTTCATTTCCCCTGCGGGGGCGCTGCAGGGAGACAAAACCATTGCAGCTACAATGCAAGCTTTTCTGTGATCGGATTATTATTGAGGGTCCTTTTAAAGGGATATTCTGGTTGGATTAAGTTATAACTATTATATTGGTGGGGGCCCTATACCCCCTGTAACCCCCTGAAATGACAGAGCGAACAGTCGCACATACTCATGGCCGCTCCATTCATTTCTATGGGAGTTCCGGAGATTGAGGAGTCCAGCGCTTGGCTATCTCCGGAATTCCCATAGAAATTAATAGGATAAGCAGAACACATGCCCAGTTGGCCGCTCATTTCAGAGGGCTGCAGAGGGGCCCCTGTTCTCGTTATCAGAGGGATCCCCCACCAATCTAATAGTAGTCCCCTATCCTGTGTATAGGGGATCACTGAATCTAACTGGAATACCCCTTTAACAAAAAGGCAATTGTCTATTTTGGGCAAATGTGGTCTAAAACTGGAGCTTCCCCATAACACATGGTGCCAACCCCAGCACTGGCCTCTAAAGCCCGGGGTAATTCCTCATAGTACATAACATTTCTTAGGCTAGGTTCACACAGAGTATTTTGAGCAAGGAAAAAAAAACTGATGTGAATCAGCATGAGTTTTTTTTTCTATGCATTTATTTTTCCTAACAAGTTTTTTTACGTGGTTTTGGGTGCAAGGATTTTCATTCCTGACCATTTTTAAAGGAACTCTGGATGTGTGTTCCATGTGGAATCCATGTCAAGGATGGACAGGGCACTTCTTTGTTCCATGGCCGCGGCCTTCTCTCAGCTTTTCCTAGGCCAGTGACGTCACGTTCATTGGTCATGTGGCCTAGGAGCAGCTCAGCCCCATTCAAGTGAATGGGGCTGAGCGCGATACCAACCACGGCCACGCTGTACTATGTACGGTGCTGTGCTTGGTAAGCTGTGAGAAGATAGCAGCGCTCACAGGAGCACAGGTACCTTCTCAAACAGCTGATCGGCGGGGGTCCCGGGTGTCAGAACCCCACCGATCAGATATTGATGACCTATGCTGAGGATAGCTCATCAGTAGTTAAATCCTGGAAAACCCCTTTAAATTTAATGGGTCTGCAACAAAAAAAACGGAAGTTTCTCCGTGTGCATTCCATTTCCATATGTCCTTTCTGCAAAAAAATAGAACGTGTCCTATTATTGTCAACATTACGGACAGGTTTAGGACTGTTCTATCAGGGATCAGCTGTTCCGTTCCGCAAAATACGAAATACACACAGAAGTCATCCGTATTTTTTGCGGACCGAAAAATACAGACGGTCATGTGCATGAGCCCTAAGGCTAGGGCTACACGGCGACATGTGTCCCGCGACAATAAGTCGCGCGACACATAGTGCACAACTACACGACGACAGTTGTCGCGCAACATTGATGTCGCACCAAAGTCGCGTGACAATTTTTATACTGGAAGTCTATGGTGTCGCACTGCGACATGCGACATGCTGCGACTGCGACGCGACAGTCGCAGAAAAATCCATGCCAAGATGGATTTTTTTGCGACTGTCGTGTCGCAGTCGTAGCATGTCGCAGTGCGACACCATAGACTTCCATTATAAAAATTGTCGCGCGACTTTGGGGCGACAAGAAGTCGCGCGACAACTGTCGTCGTGTAGCCCTAGGCTTATTGTGACATACACTCCTACTCCTAGTAAGGATCCAGAAGAACTTGGGCAATGCCTCTGACTGTTGATTGGATGGTAACCCAGACTCCTTAAGTGCTTGCGAAACCTACTAGAGGGAAGCATAATAACAATGGCGTGTTTGTCTTCCCTGTTACACAATGGCGGGCAGTGCACTGGCCTAACAGCAGGTGATTCATGTGCTTTTGTAAATGTCTTACTCCTTTTATTTCACAAGTCACAATTTACAAAAAAAGTACCGTAAAATAAATCAAGACAAAAATATACACGGGCTGACGTAGAAGCAGAGAAAGTGGCAGCGGCCCCAAGATTCCTGGCACTGATATACAGAGCTGTTTGTTTGTATAGGTCGGCTGCTAATGGCACTTACATCTTTTCCAAGTCAGACAGCCCCCTGTGTACATACATGACCTGGCAGAACCCCTCACATGTGGCATCACTGAGGATCCTTCACCCCAAATGATGACATATATATATATATATATATATATATATATATATATATACTTAAAGGGGCTTTGTCATCACAGAGAACTACTTTAATATAAGAGGTCTGACTCCTAAGACTCCTTAGGAGAAGTTGCCTCGGAGAAGGTGCTACTTGCCGTTTGCCATTTGAATTGCATTGTTTTATAGCGACCATTCAGATCAAATGGCCGTACCCCAGAGCAAGTGGGTATCTGAAAACTGGTCATTTCATTATGTTATGTAATATTATGTCATGCTATGTACTGCATATACCATAGACATGTATGGATGGCACAGTCAGGGTTAAAAATCCTGGCTCAGCTCTTGTAGGTGATTAGGTGTGGACTGGCTCCACCCCTGGCTCTGGGGAGTGAGAGAGAGAGTTTCGAAGACGTGTGCTTCCTTTTCTTAAGCCCAAAAAGCTACAGAGACTGACCGATCTCTGCATGATCTACAGAAGATAAGAGAACTAGAGAACCTAGAGTCTGCTTGGCCGAGAATTGGAGCCAATAAGGTAACCTGTTGCCAAAAGCTGCTAAAACTTTACTGCAGTGAGGGGAATACAGTTAAGACACCCTTCACACCTGGATACAACCTGGCCAGCCAAATCTCTAAAACCCTCCATACCTCAGTGGACATTACAGTCACCAATGCAACAGTATGATTGCCTGCCACAGATTTTGCAGAAAGAGTCTTGAGATAGATAGAGACCGAAAACGTCCATAACTCCCATCCTTTCCTAAATCCATACATTGTTATAAAGGAATAATTTCACTCTGTACAGCTGGGACTGTGTTGTGCCGTCGTTGGATGTACTACAACTCCTATTTTGCACTTCCGTAAAGAGAGACATTTATTCTGCTACATCGGAGCTGGTTACTGACTCCAGTACCACACGCTGGTCATTGCACTCTACACTCCCTGCCTTGTACCCAGGGGTGCACCTAGCCTTTCTGGTGCCTGAGGGGAAAACTGAAACGGCCGTCCCTCCCCCCAATGCCAATTTCTTAACCTAACCCCTTCCCTCCAGCCCTAGTGTTAAAGACACACTTGGAAAACATTACATACAGAGCTACAAAACATACAGGGTAACACAGCACCAAATACTGTGCCCATTGTGCTTCCCAATACTATACTGCAGGAACAGATAATCCCTCTTCCGCTGCCTCCCTCTTGCCCCTACCTGGTGCTGCCTGAGGCAATCGCCTCACCTCGCCTCATTGGTGGTGCTCCCCTGCTTGTACCCATACAAATACTCAAAATCACAGACACCTGACTACCATCAGGCAGGGATGTGCCCCGGGAGAATAAAGGATGCGCCTTTTCACTGCACGGCCCTGGGGAGCAGCCGTGTGAGAAAAGCCACTGTGATGGATTGTAACAGCCACTGTTACATCCTTCTCTCTGACTCCAGCCGGGTCACTGTATGTGCAATCACATCCAGTTTAGAAAATCCTCTGTGAGCTAAACACAGCACTATTACACATCACTCTTCTTTTGAAGATCTCTGCTAGCTGTCAGTAAATTAAAAAAAAATGTTTATTTGCATGGAGAGTTTTATCACCCATGCTGACTATGGCTTCATTTACATCTGTAACATAGGATCTGTCGCATGACAAACAGCATCCAAGGAACCCCATTGACTGCACTGGGCGCCATGGGGGTCCGATAATTGGCCGCACAAAAGAGCGCAGCATACGGCACTCTTTTTTGTCGGCATTTTTTCCGGGTTTTGAGATGGAGGCACCAACACAGAGGCAAAAGAGGTCCTAATATGTTTCAAGGAAGAGGTTTTGTTACAATAGAATCTAGTCTAGACAATGCTCTGCCAGCTGGAAACCAGACGAACACGTTCCGCCTATACTGACACACTGTGCCAAACTATCAGGCCAGAAGTGAGCTTTGTGCAAGTGATGTATTTATGTAACTGAGGACTGTTCGGACCAACCTGTGGCCCTCCAGCTGTTGCAGAATAACAACTCCCAGCATGCCCTGATAGCTGTAAGCTGTCCAGGCATGATGGAAGTTGTAGTTTTGCATTAGCTGGAGGGCCACAGGTTGCACATCCCTGGTTTAGACAACTGTAGCAGACTCTCAGCTGTGAAACAAAGTATCAGTTCTGTGGAGGTATTTTGTAAACAAGAATTTTCCCATTCACTCGCAACAAGCAGAGATCTTGAAAGTGGTAAGGACTGAAAATGCAAAGACTACTATGATATTGAGGAGCATAAAATACTATTAGTAATACAGTGACCTACCTGACTGGCAGGAGACGGGTCCTACAGAAAGAAGCAGCAGGGAGAGGAGCTGCAGGGAGAGCATGGTTACCGAGAGTCCCTCCGGATGTGTCCTGTGGGAATCAGAAAAGTAAAATCAGATGACACATCATCTGGAGAACAAGGAAGAATTCCAGAGCAGTTAATGCTCAACCTGTCAGGTATTTGGAAACACCTCTCCACTTTGGGAGGGACCCGGCTCCGGTCACAGGAGCTAATTCATCACCTAGTAAAATAACCTGGTAAAATATAAGCAGAGAAAACCCACGAGTCAGGATGTTCTCTCTGATGGTTAATAATCCCTGATTGGAATATTGCACTTTTAAAAAAAAAAAAAAAAACAACAAGTTTAGGCTTTAGAATGATCACAGCTTGGGGTAGAACTTAAAATGAAAGAGGAACTTCGGGGATCATTTACTAAGGCCTCACATTTCCGTGTCAGTGTCACGTCCGTGAAAAAAAGCGTACGTGTTTCATCCGTGAAGATGTCCATGAAGGATCCGTAATTCACTGATGCTGCTCAGCTGAAAATTAATTTCCAAAGAATCTATTAGGCCTCGTTCACATTTCCGTTTTTCACTGACGAGCGCTGCCCGCTTTTTCCACGGACAGCACATGTGCCCATTGATTTAAATGTCCGTTCACATTTCAGTATTTTTTTACTATTTTTTTAATATTTTCTACTTTGATACATGATGCAGACCAAGCACGCCCATTGATGTCTATGGGTCCGTAAAAATCACTGACACACATCTGTGATGCGTCCGTTTTTCACTGAAGACTATTACGAGATTCTTTGGAAATTAATTTTCAGCTGAGCAACGTCAATGCATTACAGATGATCCACGAATGGTAAAAAACGGACACACGGACCCACCATGGATTCTTCACGGACATCTTCACGGATGAAACACATATGCTTTTTTTCACAGATGTGACACTGACACAGAAATGTGAACGAGGCCTTAGCCTTCATTGAAAAACGGAAGCAAAACAGATACATAGACTTCAATGGGTGTGCTTGGTCCGCATCACGGATCAAAGTAGTGCATGTCTCCATGATTTTTTTTACTGACCCACGGTCAGTAAAAAAATACTGAAATGGGAAAAGACACATTTAAATCAACGGGTTTGTGTGCTGCCCACAGATGCGGACAGCACACGTCAGTTAAAAACGGAAATGTGAACGAGGCCTGACTGAGACTGGCTTTTATGCCAGTCTAAGTTCTTTCCCCCCCCCAAAACTGCCATAGGATTTGGCTAATTAATGACGATGTGTGCGCCTCTTCATAAATAAGCCGAATCTACAGCAGTCCATGCGCCTAGCGTAAAAAGTAATTTTTCGCCAAGATTTACTCCTGTTTCCAGGTGTAAATGAAAGGCTGGGTTCACCTCACTGTTTCTTTTTCTGCCAGAAGAACAGAAAACAAAAAAAAAAACGGATCCTGTATTTTGCACATCTTTTATGCTCAGTTATGCACATTTTGCATCCGCTTTAGCCATTTCCATCTGAGATCCGTTATTTTAGACAAATAAAAAATCCTGCACAAAGTATTTTTTCCCATCTGAAAAACGTATCTCAGACAGAAATGGCTAATACGAATGTAAAAGTGAGCATTTAGTCCGGCCTATCAGTCACATTCAGGTGAAGTAAACTTTTAAACTTCACTTCCAGGTATTAAGTAAATACGGCCCCTGACATCCTACAGATGGACGCTGTCTGTGCCGCCGGGTGTTTGCACGTGTTAATGAAATTTCAATGATAAAGGGTCATATTTGTTTTCACACATTAATTAGTAACAAATTCACATTAGGGAAGATTTACTTAATGAGGAACTTAATCTTATTTGCAAATACCACCGTCACTGGGCTGGAAAAAAAGATTGCCTAATAGTCTTGTACATAAGAGCTGTATTATAGTAGTTATATTCTTGTACATAGGAGCAGTATTATAGTAGTTATATTCTTGTACATAGGAGCAGTATTATAGTAGTTATATTCTTGTACATAAGAGCAGTATTATAGTAGTTATATTCTTGTACATAGGAGCAGTATTATAGTAGTTATATTCTTGTACATAGGAGCAGTATTATAGTAGTTATATTCTTGTACATAGGAGCAGTATTATAGTAGTTATATTCTTGTACATAGGAGCAGTATTATAGTAGTTATATTCTTATACATAGGAGCAGTATTATAGTAGTTATAATCTTCTACATAGGAGCAGTATTATAGTAGTTATATTCTTGTACATAAGAGCTGTATTATAGTAGTTATATTCTTGTACATAGGAGCAGGATTATAGTAGTTATATTCTTGTACATAGGAGCAGTATTATAGTAGTTATATTCTTGTACATAGGAGCAGTATTATAGTAGTTATAATCTTGTACATAGGAGCAGTATTATAGTAGTTATATTCTTGTACATAAGAGCTGTATTATAGTAGTTATATTCTTGTACATAGGAGCAGGATTATAGTAGTTATATTCTTGTACATAGGAGCAGTATTATAGTAGTTATATTCTTGTACATAGGAGCAGTATTATAGTAGTTATATTCTTGTACATAGGAGCAGTATTATAGTAGTTATATTCTTGTACATAGGAGGCAGTATTATAGTAGTTATATTCTTATACATAGGAGGCAGTATTATAGTAGTTATATTCTTGTACATAGGAGGCAGTATTATAGTAGTTATATTCTTGTACATAGGAGCAGTATTATAGTAGTTATATTCTTGTACATAGGAGCAGTATTATAGTAGTTATATTCTTGTACATAGGAGCAATATTATAGTAGTTATATTCTTGTACATAGGAGCAGTATTATAGTAGTTACATTCTTGTACATAGGAGCAGTATTATAGTAGTTACATTCTTGTACATAGGAGGCGGTAATATAGCAGTTATATTCCTGTACATAGGAGGCAGTATTATAGTAGTTATATTCTTGTACATAGGAGCAGTATTATAGTAGTTATATTCTTGTACATAGGAGCAGTATTATAGTAGTTATATTCTTATACATAGGAGGCAGTATTATAGTAGTTATATTCTTGTACATAGGAGGCAGTATTATAGTAGTTATATTCTTGTATATAGGAGTAGTATTATAGTAGTTATATTCTTGTACATAGGAGCAATATTATAGTAGTTATATTCTTGTACATAGGAGCAGTATTATAGTAGTTATTCTGTACATTAGGTATTCTTGTACATAGGAGGCAGTATTATGGTAGTTATATTCTTGTACATAGGAGGCAGTATTAAAGCAGTTATATTCTTGTACATAGGAGGCAGTATTATAGTAGTTATATTCTTGTACATAGGAGCAGTATTATAGCAGTTATATTCCTGTACATAGGAGCAGTATTATAGTAGTTATATTCTTGTACATAAGAGCAGTATTATAGTAGTTATATTCTTATACATATGAGGCTGTATTATAGTAGTTATATTCTTGTACATAAGAGCAGTATTATAGTAGTTATATGCTTGTACATAGGAGCAGTATTATAGTAGTTATATTCTTTTACATAGGAGTAGTATTATGGTAGTTATATTCTTGTACATAGGAGGCAGTATTATAGTAGTTATATTCTAGTACATAGGAGCAGTATTATAGTAGTTATATTCTTGTACATAGGAGAAGTATTATAGCAGTTCTATTCTTGCACATAGGAGCAGTATTATAGAAGTTATATTCTTGAACATAGGAGCAGTATTATAGTAGTTATATTCTTGTACATAGGAGCAGTATTATAGTAGTTATATTCTTGTACATAGGAGCAGTATTATAGTAGTTATATTCTTGTACATAGGAGCAGTATTATAGCAGTTATATTCTTGTACATAGGAGGCAGTATTATAGTAGTTATATTCTTGTACATAGGAGGCAGTATTATAGTAGTTATATTCTTTTACATAGGAGCAGTATTATAGTAGTTATATTCTCGTACATAGGAGCAGTATTATAGTAGTTATATTCTTGTACGTAGGAGCAGTATTATAGTAGTTATATTTTTGTACATAGGAGGCAGTATTATAGTAGTTATATTCTTGTACATAGGAGGCAATATTATAGTAGTTATATTCTTGTACATAGGAGTAGTATTATAGTAGTTATATTCTCGTACATAGGAGCAGTATTATAGTAGTTATATTCTTTTATATAGGAGCAGTATTATAGTAGTTATATTTTTGTACATAGAAGTCAGCATTATAGTTGTTATATTCTTGTACATAGGAGGCAGTATTATAGTAGTTATATTCTTTTACACAGGCTCGAACTGGTCCACAGGAGAACAGGTGAATCCCCTCATGTGCCCCTGAGCAAGACAGGCACCTAGCTTCAAAGTAGGCCCCCAGAATGAATTTTACTGGTGGGCCCCAGGCACCCTAGTCTGACACTGATTGTACATAGTGGGCAGTGTTATAGTAGTTAGGGCTGGTGTAGTAAGTACATTGCTTGGCTGTAATTGTAAAAAAACAGTATCTATGGAAAGACTGGAGTTCACATTTTTACTCGCAGACTTATGTTGATAAAAAGTCTTTGCTCCATTTTAAGGCTTTATGAAAATAAGATACCAAATAAAAGATATTCCTGAAAATATATTTTGCTAAATGTTTTTACTATTATGATAATCCCTTTCTTTATGCTCTATTGGTGCACATGGGCATCATTGAGGGATGTCCACCCCTCTATCAACCAGAATGAGTACTCAGTGCAGTTGAATCAGCTCCCACCCTGGAGTACTTGGTGCACTTGTATCAGCTGCCACCCTGTAGTACTCAGTGCACTTGCAGGAGCTCCCACTCTGGAGTTCTCAGTGCACTTGCATCAATCTCCCACCCTGGAGTACTCAGTGCACTTTAATCAGCTCCTACCCTGGAGTACTCAGTGCTCTTGCATCAGCTCCCACCCTGGAGTACTCAGTGCACTTGCAGCAGCTCCCACTCTGGAGTTCTCAGTGCACTTGCACCATCTCCCACCCTGGAGTACTCGGTGCACTTGCATCAGCTCCCACCCTGGAGTACTCAGTGCACTTTAATCAGCTCTTACCCTGGAGTACTCAGTGCTTTTGCATCAGCTCCCACCCTGGAGTACTCAGTGCACTTGCATCAGCTCCCACTCTGGAGTACTCAATGCACTCACATCAGCTCCCACCCTGGAGTACTCAGTGCTCTTGCATCAGCTCCCACCCTGGAGTACTCAGTGCACTTACATCAGCTCCCACCCTGGAGTACTCAGTGCACTTACATCAGCTCCCACCCTGGAGTACTCAGTGCACTTGAATCAGCTCCCACTCTGGAGTACTCGGTGCACTTGCATCAGCTCCCACCCTGGAGTACTCAATGCACTCACATCAGCTCCCACCCTGGAGTACTCAGTGCACTTGAATGTAATATCAAATTGTTGCTACAGTGGCTGTTACAGGAAAAAGTAGCAGCTCACAGAGTTTTCATCTTCCAGACCTGTAGCGATCAACTGATTACTAGCAGATCCTCATTTAGACAAGAGGTTCTTCAGGTCGGAGAACCCCCTTAACTTAGAATGGTTTCTGTACCATTGAAGCTAGTATTTATCACATCTAACACTGCCCTTTTTCCTGTTCCTGTTCTACTTTTTGCAGTACATTATTATTATCATCACCAAGGATGAGCAGCCGCTGTCATTTTCCTGCCATATTATTTAGGCGAGCCATTTCCACATCCTTGCAATGTCCATAAGGAAGCAGAAATTCTGTGTGATGTATAACGGTGTCACCCAAACACCTTGCCTGCACAAACAGCGATTACAAAGAAATTGAATTCCTCTCCCTAATTGAAATACTATTTTCTGCTCAGATGCTAATCCCTCTTGAACATGGACTTATAATTACAAATTCATAGAACACGTTTCCCAGGAGCGCGGATAGTGCTTGTCCTGTAACCTCTGAGATGGGGTCTTATTAAGCATTCGGTGGCAGGAGCTGACGAGGCTTCATTAGCTGCGGAGAATAGATAGAGTTTGGAAGCAGAGGTAGCCGGCTCCTCCGGGGACAATTTAATTGGAACGACTCCATAACGTAACAAGGGTGGATAATGTGTCTCCTCCTAAATTATTGTTTTTCTGCCATATTAATGTTCTAATAGATAACATTGTGCGGAGAAACATTCGGGAACCTCCATAGAACAGGGTGTTAATTTATATATAAAAACTTTATATTAGTTGCCAAGACAGAGGATTTTTTCCCCCAGTGCCCAGAACCACATTGCTTTCATAGTAAATTTTGATAGGATCTGTCGATTCCTCAGACGTGTCTGGTTTAGTAAATATTTGCATTCCCCATAATATGATAATTCTAGAGCATCATGTGTTGTTCCTCTATTTTTAGTCTGACTAAATCGACAACAGGGCGGCACCAGTTGGGGGGGGGGTGTCCCTATACAAGCTGACATTATTAAATTAGTACTGATGGTGTCAGGAACACGCCCCTGAGGAGCGTCGGGTGTAATGATATTAAAGGGGATGTCTCACTTCAGTAAGTGGCATTTATCATGTAGAGAAAGTTAATACAAGCCCCTTACTAATGTATTGTTATTGTCCATATTGCCTCCTTTCCTGGCTGGATTCATTTTTCCATCACATTGTAAACTGCTCGTTTCCATGGTTACAGACCACCCTGCAATTCATCAGTGGTGGTCATTCTTGCACAATATAGCAAAAAGCACCAGCCTATGTGAGCTCCCATGGTCCCAGCCACCAGAGAGGCTGATGCCTTTTCCTATAGTGTGCAGGCACGACCACCACTGATGGATTGCAGGGTGGTCGTAACCATGGAAACGAGCAGTGTATAATGTGATGGAAAAATGAATCCAGCCAGCAAAGGAAGCAATATGGATAATGACAATACATTAGTAAGTGCCTTGTATTAACTTTCTCTACATGATAAATGCCACTTATTGAAGTGAGAGAACCCCTTTAATAAATGTGGTTTACACAATTTGCACCATATTTATCAACACAATGGGGCAGGTATATCAATGTATTTCTGTCAGTTCATTGTAAATACTGTTATTCACTGGTCCTGGACCGTTACTACCTCTCTACCCTCCTCTCTTCTTCTGTAGGTTGGGTTGACGCACCGACTCAGCACACGCTGATCATGTCATCCAGCGGTGGAGGGGCACAGCCCAGCTATTCCAGTTTGCACACTGGCCACCAAGCTCTGATTATTCTGATCTCTAGTTCAAATCTGCTTCATCAGTTCCCAGTTCAACTCTGCTACATCAGCATTCAGTTCAGCTCTGCTGCATCAGTCTCCAAGTCTGCTACATCAGTATTCAGATCACCTCTGCAGCATCCATCTCAAGTTCAGATCCGCTTAATCATCTCCAGTTCAGTTCTGCTACACTGGCCTTTAAGGGGTTCAGCAACTTTGGGGATGGGGGGTCATATGACCATTTTAGATGATGTAAAAGGAGCAGGTCACCACTGCAGCCAGTGATTGGCTGCAGCAGTGTCAAAACGGAAGTTTACATCCTGGAAGCGCAGTGCAGCAGCCAGGGCTGGGGAGAGAAGTAGCGAGGAGCCAGAAGCGGGAAGCAGCTTCCCTTCACATGTCTTCCTAAGGCCTGTTTCACACTTGCGTTGTTAATTCTGATATTGAGACCCAGCAGAGGATCTCAATACCGGAATTAGATTTGATTTTGCACATCAGGATGCAACCGTTCTGTTAGGATGAGGTTGTGTGAAATCACAACGAACTGAATTGTTTTCAGCGCCAGATCGTTTTTTTTTTTTTCTGTTTTTATGACCGGACACAAAACGGCAGCTTGCAATTTTGTGAACGGTCATAAAACAGAATGCTGCCAGAAAGGAAGACATCTGATGCATCCTGAACTGATCTCATTCCATTCAGAATGCATGAGGACTAAACAGAAACGTTTTTTTTTTGGGGTATTGACATCCTCTGCCGGACCTCAATACCGGAAAACAACAACCCAAGTGTGAAAGTAGCCTAAGGCCTCATGCACACGAACGTGTTTTGTAAAATGTATAAATCTGTATATCCGTTCCGTAGCCCTGCAAAAAAAATAGATCATGTCCTATTCTTGTCCTTTTTGTGTACAAGGATAGGTATTGTTACAATGGATCCGCAAAAAAAAACGGATGCCATATGGACATCATCCGTTTTTTTTGAGGATCCGCAATTGGAGGACCGCAAAACACATACGGTCGTGTGCATGTAGCCTAAGAGGGGGGGGGGGTTGCCAAAAACACCATCAAAGCTGTGCAACTCCTTTCAATTCAAGTCTGCCACATCGGTCTTCAGTTCAACTCTGCTATACCGCTGTGAGTTCAACTCTGCTATATCATCCTACGGTTTAAAGAGGATCATAGCTCACGCAGCGCTTAGGGAGGTGAGCTGGGACTGCAAGGGGGAGGGGTTGGTCTCAGCACAGCCACGGGAAGATCACCTCTCCCCCCCCCCCTTTTTTTGATACGATTGGTCAGCATGAGGTGAGGAGGAGCTGGGAGAGTAAAAGGAAGCGCGGGCCGCAGGACTTCCTCTCTGGCCGCGCTTCGGGAAGAAGGAACGCCCTCCCTCCTGCCCAACTTGTTGATATATAAGTTTACAGATACAATATATTGGTTATTGAGAATGGTTGTCACAGCTGGAGGCGGTATGCCGTGCCCAAGGAGTGGAAGTTCGGCCTTCATGCTCACTGTTTGAGGGGTAGCGGCATTCAGGCGGCGGGATTTACTTGATTAAATGGGCACGGTCATTACGTGATGTGTTTAAATACGGAAATTGTGCAATAAAGCTGTGGCCATCCTCCTTTGTTAACCCATAATACAAGTTTGAGTGTATTTATTAAAGGGGTTTAAGACATAGGGAAGGGTGATCTTCCCATTTAGAGAACTGATTTAGTTATACTTGCAGTCCCTTTCACCACTCCTGACATTCCTGTTTTAATAGTTTTATGCATTCCCCACGTACTAACAATTCTGGAACATCTATTCTTATAGCTCTATGTTGTGCCATTCCTTTATTATTTGCACTAGAAGTTCTGAATGAATTTCTATTTGCCTTCAATAAAGGAACAGAGGGGAGGTAACCAGTTGGGGGTGTGTCCCTGCACAGACTGACTCTAGCCAATCAGTGCTGCCATGTTCAGACTGTAAAGGTACACACCCCCAACTGGTTACCTCCCCTCTGTACCCTGACTGAAGACAAATAGCAATTCATTCATAACTTCTAGTAGAAATAATAAAGGAATGGCACAACATAGAGACATAAGAATAGATGTTTCAGAATTGTTATTACATGGGTAATGCATGAAGCTATTAAAACAGGCATGTCAAGAGTGGTGAAAGGTCCTCTTTACCTCTGCTGCACCTCCAGCCCTATTACTTCAGTCCTTCTGTTCTGCTGGGCAAGCGCTACCTATGCTGCTTTAAGATCTGCTCTAGGGGAGGAGGAGAGCACTGACATTGTGTAGAGCTTCTAAACAAATGATGCGCCCCCAATGTACAAGGGGGTACTCAACAGAAGCGGTTCTGCTGAGTAGACATGTAAAGCCATTGGGATCCCTGCTGCTGTATGTTGCCTCTGATGCCTCTTTGTAAGGGCTCATGCACACGACCGTATGTATTTTGCAGTCCGCAAAACACGGATCCGCAAAAAATACGGATGACGTCTGTGTGCATTCCGTATTTTGTGGAACGGAACAGCTGGCCCCTAATAGAACCGTACTATTCTTGTCCGTAATGCGGACATGTTCTATTTTTTTGCAGAACAGAAATACAGACATACGGAAACGGAATCCACACAGAGTAACTTCCGTTGAAGTGAAATGAATGGTACCGCATACGGTCCGCAAAAAAAACGGAACGGACACAGAAAGAAAATACGTTTGTGTGCATTAATCCAGTGGTATATTTGAAGATTGCTTTATTGAGGTGTAAGGACAACGTGTTTTGGGTTGTACTAACCCTTTCAGGAGCGGGCGAGATGTCCATCCTTGTCAATCAACAGTTAGGTGGACGCTTCTTCACCTGTGGAGACCACCCCTCACAGAACTCCAGCTAATAAAACCAATATATTACTTCAAGTTGACTCGCTCATCCATGGTCCTGATGAAAAAATTTTGAAGCCCATTTTTTGCCACATTCAAACATGTCAGAAAAAGCAGGTGAAATGCCCTTTAATGTCAGCGCTACAGGTGCACAGCGCCATGTGTCACAATAAATTACACACAATGCAACACCCATCCCTCTATATAAAGTGACTTTTGTGGCCCCCCCGGCCCTCTGTCAGGCCTATTAACCACTAATGTGTGTTGTCATTGCCAGGCTTCAACCATTCCTGGTCACAGATCAAACCATTTAGCATCAGGCCAACGCCGTAAACAACAGCACTTGACGACAAGCCCTCGTAGACTTCGAGACAAAGACTGACGTTATTAACCCCCGGGACGGCGGAGGTGAATGGGGAGCCGGGCCGATCAGCATTATCTGCTAAATGGGGTGAAGGGGACATTCAGCAGGAGATAAGCAGATCTCACTCAGATCAGATGCATCGGGGACTTGTAGAGGATCCTAGGCAACCGGGCCAGCGGCTAATGGGGAAGATTTATGGAGTGTCACATGCAGAAGGAAGACGTTCCAGCAGCACACAAAAATAGACGGCACGCATCGGATTAAAGTGCTCCAGTTATCTTCAGTATCAGCAGAGTTGGCAGAACGGGGCACTGACAATGTTGGTATTTATGGGTTCTTGAGCCCAAAAGCAATGCCCTACCTGGCCCACCTGGACTGTGCTGAGTACATCATGCTGTATAGGATCTGTATGCAATAAACCCAAAGAATATACTGGTATAGTGATCAATGTGTCTCCATGGTTACAGACTACAAAGAATGCCTGCGTAGTCTGATCCTGCAGTCATACTCCATTCAGTTTGTCCCTAAATTTTTGCTTAAAGGGGTTATCTGATATCTAAAATACCCCCCCCCCACCATGGCACCCATGTCGCTCCAGATCCCCTTCAGGCCTGTCCCCATCGCAGCCTGCTATTGGCTGGATATGCTAGGACAGTGATGGCTAACCTCCGGCACTCCAGCTATGGTGAAACTACGACTCCCAGCATGCTCTATTCATTGCTATGGAGTTCTGAGAACAGACAAGCAAGTGTGCATCTTGGGACTTGTAGTTTTAAAACAGCTGGAGTGCCAGAGGTTAGCCATCATGATGCTAGGATGGATATGCCATCAATGTCTGATAGGTGTGGGTCCCACCTCTGGGACCTGCTCCTATCTCCAGAACAAGGTCCCCTGAAGTGAAGGAGATGTGCAGCCACCCTCCATTCCTGGCTATGGGAGATCCGAAAGTTGCCAAGCGCCGGTTCGGCTATTTCCAGCAGTCTGATAGTGGTGAATGGATAGGTGGTTGTACATGACTATTTTCAGAACTCCCATAGTGATGGATAGGGAGCGTGCCATACTTGCGCAATGTGCTTTTCTTCACTATGGGAGTGGCCATTTTAGGAGAGATAGAAGTTGGTTCCAGAGGTGGTACCTGCACCTTTCTGACATTGATTGCATATCCCAGCGATATGCCATCAATGTGTGTGATGAGCCAACCCTTTTAATTTTAAAATGTTTGTTACATAGCAATGAAAGTAGGACCCTAACCAGAAAAACATACCCAGGTGTCCTAGTCCTGGGGACAGTCAGCCATCTTGTACCCTCTTTGGTCCTGGTCGGAAAGTATTGACTTTATGGCTGTGTGGATCAGATTTAGACATCCACAAAAGATTGGAGATTTGTAAGTGCCACCAGAACATCTCAGACTTCCTATGGAACGGACCGAACTCATGTTAGCTGTTGGCTTAGCAAAGTGCAGACCCAAATCATTACAGCCATAGGCAGGGGTGGATTGGCCATAGACCCTATAGGGAAATTTCCCGGTGGGCCAATGCCTAGAAGGGCCACCCAAGTCCTCTTCACATCCACCAGCCGGGTACATAAGGATCTGATTCTCTCCTATGCCCCTGGCCAGCAGCTGCAGGTGTCCTCCTGAATTCAACTGTATTGTCATCCTCAGTTGAATACCGTGGCGCATTTTGTGCTGCACTCTAGTATTTGGTTCTGCTGGGGCGGTATAGTGTTCTGCACTATGGTATTGCTGGCCCTGCCTACTTGTGTTGCCCCGCCTTCTGTCAATTTGGACCCACCTACAACTTTTAGATTTTTTCCAGGGCCACTTTAAGTTCCCAGTCCACCCCTGGCCATAGGCTATTAACTGTGTACCATATGAAAGACCGGTTCATCTATTGGCCAGGGTGGTGCTGCAAATCCCAAAGCAGTGGTCACAGGGAAGGCTCCAGAGCAGTGCTATAGAACTGCCAAGTCGTGAACACCCTAGATGCAGCTGTCAGTATCAACCGCACCATTTAGATGGTTAGACTGAGACAGGGGGCTCCCTTTGTCACCCATCAGCTCCCCCACAAAGCAATCATAGGGTACTATTGTTTGCTATAGCAGTTGGTCCTTAGGCCTCCAGTTTTTATTTTGTTCATCTCCCCCCCAAAAAATGGAACAAAAAGTAATTTTAAAAAGTCATATGCACCCCACAGTTCTCATGTCCGAAGATGACATTGGTGAAGGCTCGGAGCACTACTGATTCTAGAATGAATTGGACTCAGGACTGCACAGGGATTCCTGTTACTGAAAAACCAACACAACAACCTAAGTCGCCATTATGTCAGATGCTGGACCTACTGCTACCATGTAGTCTCACACAGGGTTAATTAGAGATCAGTCCTTCCCTACGAGGACCGAGTAACCCAGTAAAACTGAGCCCCCCCGCCGGTCATCCCTGGGCAGGTGGTTATGCACTGAACATCCCTCGGTTTATAGAGCGGAGCCTGTAAAGAGACAAACATGTTCCGTCCTTCTCCCCATGACAGATGTGTCCCTGGGGTGGGAGGATGGAAATTCCCAATAAAATCCCACCCTCATCACTTGTTCATCCACAAAGCCATTTGTTGCCATTACTGCAGGACTATGTGGACCTTTCCTCCTCATTGTATAACTGATCCCCGGCTCCATATTCAACGAAAACATCTTATTCTATACTATGCTGTACGGTCATATACAATACTATACGATATTGTACTATATTATACATTACTACACAATACTATACGATATTATACTATACTATGCAATACTATATCATACAATACTATACTATATTATACAATACTATATACTATATTTCACTCAATACTATACAATACTATATTATACAATACTATATTATACAATACTATACAGTACCATACTATATTGTACTATAACTATACTATGCTATATTGTACTTTACTATAACATACAACTAGTTGAAGGACCCGGCTTCGCCCGGGTATATTTCATATATTTCATTTAATGTTTATGTATGTGTCGTTAAAAGATATCGAGAGTAACCTCTACAGCACCATGTCTCCTTAACAGTGACCTCCACAGCCCCCCCTTAACACTGAACTCCCCCCCCCACAGTGCTCGTCTCCTTAAAATAGGACCTCCACAGCAGCCCACCCCCTTAACTTTGACCTTCACAGCAGCCTGCACCTTTAACAGTGAGTTCCACAGCACCTCACCCCCTTGACAGTGACCTCCACAGGGGCCCGCCCCCTTAAGTGACCTCTACAGCACCCACCTCTTAACACTGACCATAGGTTACAGTTCTCTTAACTGACCTCCACCATTCCTGGCCCCTTGACAGAGACCTCCACAGCGACTGCCCCTTTAACAGTGACTGTCACAGTACTCCGCTGCCCCTTTAATAGTGGCCTCCACAGTCCCCTCCTCCTTTAACAGAGACCTCCACAGTGCCCGCTCCTTTAACAGTGACCTCCACAGCAGCCTGCCCCCATAACGGTAACATCCACAGCGCCCTCCCCTTTAACTGTCACAGAACCAAGCAAGGAAAACCACAATGAAGTGCACATCCAACAATGGTAAAAGCAATAGAATTATTTTATTGGACAACACAATTATACAAACATCTGAAAATTGTATTTAGATGTATGTATAACTTTGTTGTCCAATAAAATTATTGTCTTGCTTTTTGTTGGATGAGCAGTTCATTGTGGTTTTCTTTGCTTGGTTCTGTGATAATTGTTTCTGAACCACTTGTGCACTTTATTGTTAGTGTGCCCCCTATTCTTCTGGTTACTTCCTTTTAACTCTGACCTCCACAGCAGCCTGCCCCTAGGGCGGCCAGAGGTCCGTTTTTAGGCCGAACAGTCCGGCTTTCAGACTCAGGGCCTGGATGGACACAGGGATATCCTTTTAAACACTCACTCACTCTCAGACAGCAGCACTGTGTAGCTTAAGCATGAGCTGCAGGGAGAAAGTCACCCTCCCTTCCACCCCTGCAGCTGACAGAAGTTGATTTTTACCTTCATCTTTGCAAACCCTGTCTGCTGTGGAGTGAGAGGGGGCGTGGTCTGTTCAAACCAGGGGCGTGGTTTAGTGGGACATGGGGGTGGGGCTTTTAAGTCCTTCTTTTGAGGGTGGCCTGAATTACAGGTTGATGCCATGGTAATTTATGAGGAAACACAGTGGGTAGCAGTGGAAGAAAACATCTTTTATTACTACTGAATGGTAAATATGTGAAATTTACATTATATTAGGTAATGATTGATGATGAATTAGACTAAAACATGTTATATTTAT
Organism: Rhinella marina; assembly: GCA_900303285.1. NCBI lineage: Eukaryota > Metazoa > Chordata > Amphibia > Anura > Bufonidae > Rhinella > Rhinella marina. The sequence continues at coordinate 838,202 of ONZH01009270.1, read as the reverse complement.
GGTAACCGGAATACCCCTTTAACAGTGTCATCCACTTCTTCACTAAAGCAGACCTACAGCAGTGAAGAAAACTGGCTGGGTTGTTATGGAAACCTGGTGCCTCTATGTTATACAGCACTATACTATAATATACCAAGTTATTTAGTACTATACAATACCATACAATATTATACAGCACTAAGCTATACTATGCATACAATACAATATACTAAACAATACTAGTACTATACTATAAATTACTATACTATACAAAAATATATTGTATAATATTATGCTATACAATACTATATTATACAGTACTATACTGTACTGATACTATGCAATATTATACAATATACTAAGCAATCTTATAAAATACTATACTAACTCTGGACTCCAATGCAAAATCTGTAGCATGGCCCCCACCTACCATTTATAAGGCCCCTTTCATATGAGCGAGTTTTTTTTCACGCATCATTTCTGCGTTACGTGAAAAACGCAGCATGTTCTATATTCTGCGTTTTTCACACAGCCCTGGTCCCATAGAAGTAAATGGGGCTTCAGTGAAAAACGCATTGCATCCTGAAGCAAGTGCGGATACAATACGTTTATCACTGATGGTTGCTAAGAGATGTTGTTTGTAAACCTTCAGTTTTTTATCACGTGCGTGAAAAACACATCAAAACGCATTGCACCCGCGCGGAAAAAACTGAACAACCGAACGGAATCACAGACAAAACTGACTGAACTTGTTTGCAAAATGGTGCAAGTTTTCCTGAACGCATCTGGACCTAATCTGTCACGCTCTTGTGAAAGGGGCCTAATACTGATATTTTCTTATATGGCAGAAAGGCTTTTGCCCGCCCCTCCAGACACCAGGGCACAGGTGTGACTGCCACCTATGTACCCCCTATAGCCGCACTTCTGCCAAGGAGTTTTGTGACTATATACAAGGCACCACAGATGATCTCCAAGTCATTAAAGGGGTTCTGTAGTTTTTTCAAACTGATGATCTATCCTCTGGATAGATCATCAGCATCTGATCAGTGGGGGTCCAACACCCGGGACCCCGCCGACCAGCTGTTTGAGAAGGCAGCGGCGCTGCAGGAGCTCCGCGGCCTTCTCTGTGTTTACTGCAGGCCAGTGACGTCACGACTAGTATCACTGGCCTGGGCGGGTCTAAGCTCTGTTCACATGAATGGAGCTTAGCCCCGCCCAGGCCAGTGATACTAGTCGTGACGTCACTGGGCCTGAGGAAAACACAGAGAAGGCAGCACCGCTGCCTTCTCAAACAGCTGATCAGTGGGGGTCCCGGGTGTCAGATCCCCGCCGATCAGATGCTGATGATCTATCCAGAGGATAGATCATCAGTTTGAAAAAACTGCAGAACCCCTTTAAACTCTGGTGACTTGTAATACGTTATTCCTTAGAAATCACAACTCAGCTGTTGCAGAACATCTTTATTCAGTGGCGTAACTACAACTAACTGGGCCCCACAGCAAATTTTTGAATGGGGGCCCCCCCCAGAAACTTCCTCACAACCCCGAACTCACATGCAACCCTCACTCTTGTGGCTAGTCAAGATTGAGCTCTCCCAGACAAGGCCTGACAGCCGCTCCATCCGCTTTCTATAGTGTCACTATATATAATGTCATTGTATAATACTGTTGAGGGGGGTCTGACAATAAAATCTTTTAGTCTCCCTCCTGAGGGGGCCCCTTGTGGGTCTGGGCCCCAAAGCAGCTGCTTCCCCTGCTTCCCCTATTGCTACGCCCCTGTCTTTATTACAGAGCAGGTGAAATCCCTGTTCATCACTGATTCATATGAAAGCCTCTCATCTTTTTTAACAAGAAGCTCTGCAGCATCTGAGGTATTAAGATGATGTATTATGATACTGAAGAACCCGACACTACGTGTCAGTCAATGAGCAGGTAACGAGGAGACCGGACGTCCTGCAAAAGTAACCTGTGACCGACCTTTCCTGCAGGAAGGGATAAGTGGTGCCCACACCGCACATCCCCATATAATCCATATCAGGGATGCTCAACCTGTGGCCTTCCGGCTATTGTAAAACTACAACTCCCATCATGCCCTGCTGTAAGCTGGTGGCTGTCCGGGTATGCTGGGAGTTGTAGTTTTGCCACAGCTGGAGGGACACAGGTTGAGAATCCCTGATCTGTATAATCTCTATGTGGTGATTATATAAATATGTAACATAGATATTATGTAATAGAAAGTGATTTATACAGAATATACCCCAACGATGGTAATAGACAGAGATGAATTGTCCAGGGAGCGGAGCCAATGACATTGTGTTTATTTAGTGATTGTCATTCATTATTTCTCCTTTCCGGTGAGAAACTCTGTATCAAGTGATCCCCGGTGACAAGTTATTTGTCAAAGTCATTGAATTTATTACCCTCAATTTGTGATATCAGTCCTGAGATCAGGATCGTTCATTGGGTTCTGGGGTCTTTTTAATTAACAGGTCCTGGAGGTTCGCTGCGTTCTCTGCTCTCAGGATCAGGCTTTTCTCCAGGGCATTCAATTGGGACTGTCCTTGAAGTCAATTCACACCGGCAGCTAAAGGGCAAGTGCTTTCCCAGACATTAAGTGACACAATCAAATAGTCACTGGCCGTCCCTCCATTGTGCGCCGCTGTCTCCGGGGAGGTTGTGCGGGGTGTTTGTGTACACAGCTCTCAGCCCATCTTCATCATGTGTGACATCCGGGTCCCCGATGGAAACAGTTAATCACAATCATCGCTTACAGATATTGTAACCTGTTAGATCGCACAGATAACCACAAAAAGGAAACTGAACCAATTATAGGATAATAATTGATGTCTGGCTACTGTGACAAAGCATCCCCGATGTGTCCAAGGCTCTAAACCACAAGATATATATATATAAAATAACAGTAAAAATGAAGTTATTCTGGCATCAAAGGGACTGGATTATCAGATACTCTATCGAACAGTCATATAAAGCTCACATGTAAGGGTAGAGCCTTCAGGATAATGCCCCCGAAATAAAACGTGAACACAGATTTACTGTTGTATCTTTTCTTTTTTTATTTGACAGAATTGGTTACATTGTATCCGTTTGAATGTCTCCAGTAAAATCATACTAATGAAGTGATTTCATAAGTTACAATATTAATTGGTTCCTGCATGACCATTATATGCTGAAACCATTGTAAGGTGAGTCCATAACCATATAGAAAAATGTTAATTGGTTCCAAAGACCCAAATGTCATTCCGAGATAAGAGAAAGTGAGCAGATAACCAAGACAGATAAAACAAGTCCTAAGGCTACTTTCACACTAGCGTTTTTAAATTCCGGTATTGAGTTCCGTCATAGGGGCTCAATACCGGAAAAAAACGCTTCAGTTTTGTCCCCATTCATTGTCAATGGGGACAAAACTGAACTGAAGACAATGGAATGCTCCTGAAAGGTGTGACCACAATGGTACACGGATCCACCCTCCATTGACTTTCAATGGAGTTCAGGACGGATCCGTCACCTACACATATAGACATACATACAGACATACATATAGACATACACATACACAAACATACTTACATACTCCAGGCAGGCAGGCCGCACGTCTTCATGCCCAGGAGGCGTGCCGCTATGGCAATTCCCTACAGCGCCCAGCAGAGGGCGCTGTGGGGAATCGTCATAGCGGCGCGCCTCCTGGGAGTGAAGACGTGCGGCCTGCCTGGCTGGAGTATGTAAGTATGTATGTGTTTGTGTGTATGTGTATGTGTGTATATGGTACTGTGTGACATGTGTGGGGCCGGAACGCGGTTCCGGCCCCACACATGTCCCTGCGCCAGTCCGGATCCGACGGCACCCTTCACCTGCCGGATCCGGACTGCCGCTAGTGTAAAAGAGGCTTTACATATAACAGTCAGGAATAAATGCTGGAAGATGTAAATTACTATGAGGACAGTAGCTTCTTTGGTATCCCGTATACCAGAAAAATAAAATGGAGCCTCCTTCACCTGACATCCAGAGGAGCAGCTCATCCTGGCACAGACAGGGGGCAGTAGAGGACATGTAGTACCGCACTGTACTGTACAGAGGAGCAACTAGACAACCTATACAGGGGTTTTATCAGAGACATGGCCATGTCCATTGGTTGGATCTCAGTCTCAGGCATTGTATTGTATCCCTATCTTGAGAGACCATTGTATTATATTATATCACAGCTCTATGCTGGAAACAAGTGGCAAATTAGACTTTCTGGATTATCAGATGCCATTAAAGAAATGTATTCTTACTTTTATTTATTTATTCTTATTTACTTTGATTCTTCTTATTTATTTATTTATTTATTTATTTGCATGCAGTTTTTTTTTAATTTTCCTTCCAGCCAGTGGTACCAGTGTAGAAATTCATACTCAACTGCTCCCTGCCATTCCGGCTCTGTGGCTCTCACCTCTCTTCTCTGGACTTCCCACCCCCCTCTGTCAAAGGATGGTGTCACGTGTGTCTAGTGGTGTACACAGAGAAATAAGGGCCCCATAGCAAGGATCAGACCAGGCCAGGGGCATAGCTATAGGGGGTGCAGAGGTAGCAGTCGCTACCGGGCCCGGGAACCTGAGGGGGCCCAAAGACCCTTGTGCCGCATAAGAAGACACACAAAGCACTGAGGGAAGGGGGGCCCAAGCTGAACTCTTGCACCAGGGCCCCCCACACAGGACAGAAGGGTTTCTGCCTAAACCCTTTTCAATGACTCTTGGGCCATTTTCCCACTGCCTCATTTGCTAAAAGTTGTTCCTTTAGAGGGTAGAATCCTGACCAAGTTTTCACCTCCAGTAGAAGAGGAGATGATCCCAACTAAGACTGGGCCCCCTCTTGCCCTGGGCCCCATAGCAGTCACATGGTCTGCTGCTATGGTGGTTACACCCCTGAGTGTGCCACTGCAGCCAATGACTGGCCTCAGCGGTGATGTGTCCCCAAGCGGCAAGTCACTGCTGCCTATCTTCTTGGGGATATATCAGGCAAATTTATTATAACTTACTCCAGAAAATTAGTGTAACCCCAGGATAGGGGGTAACGTTCTCTAACCAGAATACCCCTTTAATATCACTAGAGGGAGTTTAGGTTTTATATGATGCTGCTTTATCATTGAGTTCAAGGTATAGAATCTTATGTAGAAAGCTGCTATGCGCTTATGGTTTAAAGGGGTTACTGTAAATATTGTCGACCTATCCTCAGGATAGGTTATTAATATTTGATCGCTAGGTTTCCGATTCCTGACATCAGCTGTTGTCCCGGCCTCTGCAGCTCAGTCTAATTCAAGTGAATGGGATTGAGCTGCAGTACCAAGCACGGCCACTAAAAAAGTATGGTGCTGTGGTTGATAGTCTACTAAGAGGCTGCAACGCTCAGCAGAGGGCCAGGGGTCGGACCTCCACCAACATGATATTAATGACCTATCCTGGGAATGGGTCTTCAGTATTTAAGTCCTGGAAAACCCCTTTAACTCTATGACTATTTGAATGATTTGGAGCTCAGTATAGCAGAAATTAATGGAGTTGTACAGCCATTTAACACTTTTTTGCCACCCATACCTGTGGAGAGAGACACACATACCTGCTCCCCATCACTCGCTTCCTTTGACCCATAGCTGTGTTTGCTGCAGTCCCCGCATGCAAACTTCTGGCATGGATGTGGTCACAGGTGCCGCTACAGCCAGTGATTGACCACAGCGGTGACACATTGTGCCTCCTTACAGTAGTTATTCCCGCATTGTGCCCCCTCACAATAATTATGCCCACATTGTGCCACCTCACCGTAGAAATGCCCAAACTGTGCTCCTCACAGTAGTTATGTCCACATTATGCCCCCTAACAGTAGTTATGTCCACATTATGCCCTCTCATAGTAGTTATGTCCACATTATACCCCTTCACAGTAGCTATGCCTACATTGTGCACCGTTACTGTAGCTATGTCCACATTATATCCCCTCACAATAGCTATGCCCACATTGTACCCCCTCACTGTAGTTATGCCCACATTGTGTTCACTCACAGTACTAGTTATGTCCTCCTTGTGTCCCGTCACAGTAGTTATGCCCTCCTTGTGCCCCCCTTACAGAAGTTATGTCCTTTTTGTGCCCCTCTCACAGTAGTTATGTCCTCCTTGTGCCCCCTCACAGTAGTTTTGTCCTCATTATACCCCCCTCACAGTAGATATGTCCTCATTGTACCCTCCTCACAGTAGTTATGTCCTCATTGTACCCCCTTACAGTAGTTATGTCCTCAATGTACCCCCTCACAGTAGTTATGTCCTCATTGTGCCCCCTCATACAGTAGTTATGCCCTCATTGTACCCCCCTCTCAGTAGTTATGTCCTCATTGTGCCCCCCTCACAGTAGTTATGTCCTCATTGTGCCCCCTCACAGTAGTTATGTCCTCATTGTGCCCTCCTCACAGTAGTTATGTCCTCATTGTGCCCCCTCACAGTAGTTATGTCCTCAATGTACCCCCTCACAGTAGTTATGTCCTCATTGTGCCCCCTCTTACAGTAGTTATGCCCTCATTGTACCCCCGCACAGTAGTTATGTCCACATTGTGCCCTCCTCACAGTAGTTATGTCCTCATTGTACCCCCTCACAGTAGTTATGTCCTCAATGTACCCCCTCACAGTAGTTATGTCCTCATTGTGCCCCCTCTTACAGTAGTTATGCCCTCATTGTACCCCCGCACAGTAGTTATGTCCACATTGTGCCCCCTCTTACAGTAGTTATTCCCTCATTGTACCCCCCTCTCAGTAGTTATGTCCTCATTGTGCCCCCCTCACAGTAGTTATGTCCTCATTGTGCCCCCTCACAGTAGTTATGTCCTCATTGTGCCCTCCTCACAGTAGTTATGTCCTCATTGTGCCCCCTCACAGTAGTTATGTCCTCATTGTGCCCCCTCACAGTAGTTATGTCCTCATTGTGCCCCTCACAGTAGTTATGTCCTCATTGTGCCCTCCTCACAGTAGTTATGTCCTCATTGTGCCCCCTCACAGTAGTTATGTCCTCATTGTGCCCTCCTCACAATAGTTATGTCCTCATTGTGCCCCCTCACAGTAGTTATGTCCTCATTGTGCCCCCTCACAGTAGTTATGTCCTCATTGTGCCCTCCTCACAATAGTTATGTCCTCATTGTGCCCTCCTCACAGTAGTTATGTCCTCATTGTGCCCCCTCACAGTAGTGATGTGCAAGAGGCTGATTCCCGGCCTGTAGCTCTCCTCCATCACAGCTAGCATTGTGTCGCTTTGAAACAATGCCTATTTTTGTCTGAAAAACGGACAAAAATGAAACATGGTCTTTCTCTTTTTTTCAGACTGTGGAACTGACATACAGCATTTTTTGCGGCCCTGTTGAAATGACTATGTCCACATCCTATCCGTAAAAAAATTTGAATTGGATGTGGACCAAAAATACGGTTGTGTGTATAAGGCGTAGGTACCTATGCATAAAAAAAGGGAACTTCTACACTACGGTAAGAATGCCGACACGACAGCCCATATTTTCTCTTTTTAGAATTTCTATTCTTTTCAGTGGACGTCACAGTCTGGTCAAAACAGCTGGAAAAATACAGTAAGATGTGAAGTTATAAAGAAATCCGCATTTAAACATTACATGCTGAGACATTTTGAGCAAATAATTGGAAATTTTTTTGTAGATTTTATTTCACTTGTTGAAATCATTATTCAGTTCTATTCTTTTGCATTGTGTTTTATACAATGATTTACGTTTGCTTTTTTTTACAGTAGGTGATTTTAACTAATTCCATTGGAAATCGAAGAGCTGAAATATTCCAGTCTCCGCTTAAATGATAAGAGAGCATCTCCTTAATTCAATTAATACCCAGCCGGGCACCTGGGAAATGGCTGCTTGCATTTTCTTGGCTGTAATCAATGTGTCTCTCCTCCCAGCGCTGCCTCGATTGCCTCCATATATTCTCATTTTTGCACAAAGGACGCAGCAGCAAACTGTACTCTGGGGAGACTGTAAGCGGGGGTCCTATAAACATCACTATGCATATGAGCCCATTGAAGGCGCTGATTGCTATTCACACTCTGATGATGGCAGAACTGGGAATCTGAGATAAAGGCAGTTCATTCAAGCAGCCTATATTAAATAAATCAGAAACAAATGGAGGGGTCCGGGACTGCCCACCGGGGAATTTCATTCTTGCATGTAGAATTTTTTTTTCTCTGCAGCTTCAAGTTGTTGGGAACAAGAAAAGACAGACTGTCCGTAGACTGGAGGAAAATCTATTGTGACTGCGGCCATTTCTACCCATAGTGCATCAACCTTTATATACATGGCGGTAAGAGAGTCAGAAGAACCGATTCATTATCATGGGTCCTACCAAAAATGTACCAGCAGAGCTTACAATCCAAAGTCACTTCAATAAAGAAGAATAAGATTTTAAAAATGAATGAATAATAATATAATATAGTTTGTTATTTTTATTATTATTACAGATGAATTAAGTTTTCAAAAATTTGATTCGGCTTCACCGAATTTTGACAAGAAATTTGATTTGTTATAAATCACTTTCCATTGTATGGAGCGGGCACAATGACGGGGAATGGCGATCGCGCCGCCCTCGTCATTTAACCCTTCAGATGCCGCGTTCAATGCATTTAAAAAAAATATAAAAATTACAATCCCCTCATACACTTAATCGCGGAGAGGCTGTCAGCTCCGGTCTTGATTAAAGAAAACCCACCAATGACCTCACCACGTGATCACGCTCAGTGATGACATCACCCGTGCTCACGTGGTGAGGTCATCACCCTCTTCGCAGGTCCTTTGGCAGGTTTATGATGTCACCGCACGCGCCCTGCGTGATCACCTGGTGAGGTCATCACCTTCGCCGCAGGTCCTTTAGCGGGTCTTCTTCAATCAAGACGGGAGCGGATCAGTAATGACGTCACCCAGCGTGCTAAGCATGATCAGGTGGTGAGGTCATCATCCTCATTGCAGGTCCTTTGACAGGTTTATGATGTCACTGTGCTCACCCAGTGTGATCACCTGGTGAGGTCATCACACACGCCGCAGGTCCTTTAGCGGGTCTTCTTCAATCAAGACGGGAGCGGATCAGTGATGACGTCACCCAGCGTGCTCAGCGTGATCACGTGGTGAGATCATTACCCTCTTCGCAGGTCCTTTGGCAGGTTTATGATGTCACTGTACTCACCCAGTGTGATCACCTGGTGAGGTCATCACACACGCCGCAGGTCCTTTGGTGGGTTTTCTTCAATTAAGATGGGAGCGGATGGCCTCTCCTCTATCAAGTGGATGAGGTGAGTATACTTTTTTTACCTTCAGCCACGATTTTAGAAAAAATTAATTTGTTATTATGAAGGGCAAGGAAATTGGGCTTCGTGATGACCAATTGAATTTTTCCTGAAATTTAGTCCGAATACTTTGATTTGCTCAGGACTAATTATTGCAGAAACTAGGAATGAGCGAATCGACTTCAGATGAAACATCCAAATTCGACTCGCATAAAACTTCGTTAGAATACTGTACAGAGCAAGCGCTCCGCACAGTATTAGAATGTATTGGCTACGATGAGCTGAAGTTATTACTTCACGAAGTCTCGCGAGATTTCAGGTGATAACTTCAGAAATTAATTTCTACTGTTAAAAACCTTTTACCGAACTCGGTTTCAGTTCCAAGTGGTACCTGTCTGCAATGAAGAGCATTTGTATGCCTAGGATTTTGTAACGTAGCCTTCTATCTCATCATACAAATACTTCATTACCATAGTGAATTATATGCTTCCAGCAACTTCTTGAGCTTTAGGTGTGGGGTGTGGGGGGCACCCATTTTCACACAGTTAGGCCCCTTTCACACGGACGAGATTTCCGCGCGGGTGCAATGTGTGATGCGAACGCATTGCACCCGCACTGAATCCTGACCCATTCATTTCAATGGAGCGTTTCATATCAGCGATGTTTTTCACGCATCAGTTCGCCGTTGCGTGAAAATCGCAGCATGTTCGATATTCTGCGTTTTTCACGCAGCCCTGGCCCCATTGAAGTAAATGGGTCTGTGTGAATCACGCATTGCCTCCTGATGGTTGCTAAGAGATGTTGTTTGTAAACATTCAGTTTTTTATCACGCGCGTGAAAAACGCATCAAAACGCTTCGCACCCGCGCAGAAAAAACTGAACGAACATACGCAATCACAGTCAAAACTGACTGCGATTGCGTGTGGATCGGTGCGGATGCGTGCGGATTTTCCGGAATGCATCCGGACTGAATCCGTGACGTCTGTGTGAAAGAGGCCTTACAGTTTGTTACAAAGTATAGGGAGTGGTAGGGATCAGCCACCATGCTCCATTCACATCTATTGGAGTTCTGCAAACAGCTGAGGAGGCGCTGACAATAAAATCTTGTCGTCCTCCTCCTGGGTGGGACCCCAAAGCAGCCGCTTCCCCTGGTAGACAGTTACGTGAAAGACTAGAAGATCATAGAAGTCTATGAACCATACTGTACCTCCACATGCATCCAGTTGCATACCATAGGGCAGGCATGGCCAACCTGTGGCCCTCCAGCTGTTGTAAAACTACAACTCCCACCATGTCCTGCTGTAGGCTGATAGCTGTAGGCCATCTGGGCATGCTGGGAGTTGTAGTTTTGCAATAGCAGGAGGGCCGCAGGTTGGCCATCCCTGCCGTAAGGTTTCTGTGTGCTACCACGCAGCTCCACGCACACAGCTCTGCTACATGCACGAACCATACATTACATTATTCTGGGAATCAACAGGTTAACAGAGACCCTTCTAGTCAATGGGTTTAATGAGCCTACTTGTGTCCTACTACAAGACTACACACGAGCGGCTCACAAAGGCTCTTCAGCAGAACTTTTATAGGACTGTCCACATCTGCTGCATGGACGGGCGCCACTGATTTCCATGACACAGAGGTTCAGTTTGGCAACGCTCTTCTTTATTCACAGACTCTGGACATTGCTTTCAGACAGAGAAGAGCCCGACAGATGTGGGTATAAAATCAGTAATTGTGCGGATGTGAGGAAGACAAAGAAGTGTCTTGGCAGCTTTCAGAATGCAGACTTGATATCTTGGGTAATGGATCCTGGCACTGCCCATATAGCGACACGGCTGTGACTAGGGGGGATTTACATGGGGCGGTTTTTCCATACGTTGCATACGATTAAACAAAATGGGTCTGTTTCTGTTCCGGAAATGGCGCCACTCTTGCTCTTGGTCATGTTGCTGATATTGCAGCTCAGTCCCAGGACTCATGCACACAAAAACATGGATCCGCAAAAAAAAAAAAAAAAAAGGATGACATCCATGTGAGGTCCGTCTTGCATCCGTTTTTTTTTCTGATCCATTGTAACAATTCCTAAAATGGACAAGAATAGGACACTATTTTCTTGCAGAATGGACATGCGGATATACGAACGTGGAATGCACATACAGTTATTTCCGTTTTTTTCAAGCCCCTTTGAAATTAAAGGTTCTGCATATGGACCTGTAAAAAATCGGAAGGAAAATATGTTCGTGTGCATGAGCCCTCATTTGAATGGTGTTGATCCTGTAAGAGGGTTGAAAATGGCCTGTCTCCGTCTTACAAAATAAAAGTGTGTGCTTTACAGTTATATGTTGCCATGGTTATCATTGACCCTCTTACGGTGACGGTTGAAATATTATGTGACTGTTGCAGAGGAAAAACTAGCATTACATTCCCACCATTTAGTACCAATGTCCCAGATGAGACAACTCCTGTAAGTGCAGGGAGATATAATATAAATGTAATCCTAGTGTGTCCTCTGCATAGTTATCGCAATTATATATGTAGTTACTATATTATGTTACTGATGCAGAGGACACACTAGCATTACATTTATATTATGTTTAGACTATATGTCCCTGCACTTAAAGGGGCTGCCTCATCTGGGATATTGGTGGAATATCACTAGGATGTGCGACCAATGTCAGATAGGTGTGAGTTCCAAATACCTTTCATTAGTTATAATGGCTCTTTTTGTCTAGGGAGCAATGATTAGGAGAAACAAAATGGCCACCGTCCTATTAGTACACACAGAACCTGTCCTAATCACACAACAGAACAAGTTACTTCACAACACTGAGGTAAAGAGCTGCCTCATCCTTCATCCATTTCAGGGATTATGATCCTGAATACAGTTTAATATTAAATTTAGCTGAATCTCTTTGGGAATGGTGTTTATGAGGAGACATGAAGTACAGAGACAGACTGTGGTGATGGAGACTGCATACAAGTGCTGCTGCTTATTAGCCACATCTGCTCATGAATTAAAGTTCCCAGAGATTAAGTCGAAGATCTTAACCTCTGTATTCAGGACCATAACCCCTGACAAGCAGAGCAGAGAGGAGGATGAGGCAGCTCTTTAGCTCAGTGTTGTGAAGTAACTTGTTCTCCTGTGTGATTAGGACAGGTTTGTGTGTACTAATAGGACGGCGGCCATTTTGTTTTTCCTAATGATTGCTCCCCAGACAAAACGAGCCATTATAACTAATGTAGGGTATTTGGGAATATACTTATAATGAAGTAATATTTAATAATTTTCATTTTCTTAATTTCCGGAGAACCCCTTTAAGCTCTAAAGGTAAATGTTTTAAAGGAATTTGTATTCGTCTACAACCCATTACCAAAATGAATGCCCCCTGCTGGAGGTATAAGGAGGAGGATTCCCTGCTGCCATCCACTCTCCTACTGATCGCTATCGTACAGTATATAGCAATATACAGTCTAGTATGTGTAAATAATTAGCTTTTTTTAAAGGATTCCCACAGTTGTCAGCATCTTCACACCTCCATGGTCAGCTATGACAAGTAATGTGGTTTTCTGAGATTAAATAATGCTTGAAGAGACCACATCACAGGGTAACAGAAGTCTATGCTCAGTGGTACCATTGCAGGGCAACACTGAAAATGCCCCATTCGACAATCATCCACCATCATCAGTGGTTTTACATGACCAAAAAACAATGCTGTGCTTCTTCCTACACCTTCTCCTTCAGGTCTGCGCTTCTAGTCTGGGTTCTAACCCCCTCCACATCTCTAATGCACATCATGGTGATTGGAAATTATCTAACTGAGCTGGCGCCAATCTACACATTCATTTTCAAATGTGAAAAAAAAAAAGTCCTGCCTTGTGAAATCACATTTGGGTGGTCAGCATGTTCTTTACCGAGCATCCTGAGACACGGCCATATCTCTAGAATCCATAAAGAGATGAATTTAAAAGCACTCCACCCCATCTACCCTAAAATGTGCCTCAGAAAACCAAAAGGATTTTTTGCTGGGGAGTAAGGAAAGTGCTGACAAGAGATAAGGACCCTATTGAGCTATACATGTGTCCACCCTCCAGACTGTAAGCAGGGGCGTAGCTAAAGGATCATGGGCCCTGGTGCAAGAGTTCAGCGTGGGCCCACCTTTCCTCAGTACTTTGTGTGTCTTATGTGGCACAAGGGACTTTGGGCCCCCTCAGGCTCTTGGGCCCGGTAGCGACTGCTACCTCTGCACCCCCTATAGCTACGCCCCTGGCTGTAAGGGAATCTGTAGTGAGGCGGCAATCCCTGCAATATCCTAATAAGAAGAAAGGATATATGGGTATCAAATCTAATTTGGCACCAAGGAACCAGCTTTGCTGTGTAGACTGGGACAGAGACAGAAGAGTTATCTCATGATCATTAAAGGGTGGTGGATTTCATGATGGTTGATAGCTCTATTGTATTGCCTACATAAGCCAGGATAGTAACACTATAGGTAAAGCCCATCTTCTTGGAGACAACAGAAGTCTATATTAATCTTCTGTCTGTTAGGTTGACCACTTTCTGGTTATTGTTGACCAATGTGTTTGCGAGATGATTATATGACACTTAGTTATATAGTCTGCACCACTTTCTATATTTCATAAGGTATGTCCCCTTATTTACAGAGTCTTTTCTGCTGTCCACACAGAGGTTCCTTGTCCATAAAATGGCCGCTGATGGAGAGTCATGTGACCAGGGGAATCACCTCCATGCAATGCCTCCTCCATTCAGATACACTGCACCTGCCATCTGTACTTGTTCAGTTAGGAATTTAGTGCAGGTGCAGTGTGTGCGAATGGTGGAGGTATCACATGGAGGTGATCTGCCTCGTCACATGACCTTCCATCAGCGGCCATCTTATGGACAGGACCTCTATGTGGACAGCACAAAAGACTCTGTAAACAAGGTAGTACGTACCTTATAAAATATAGAAAATGGTGCAGAACTTCAACAAAGACTATATTAGAAAGTGCCATATATTCATCTCACCAACACAGTGGCCAACCCCATTAAGTCTCATTCATTGCAGCTGTCATAAAGCGCACATACCCTCTGCTGTAATGTCTATACAGGCAATGCTGGAAGGATGCTTGTGCCTCCAATATGGCAGCTCTTTATTTTCATCGCTTACCACGCTAATTATTCACCAACTAGTTACAACCAAAGAGACGCCAAGTGTCTTTATAGAACTTTTATTTAGGAAGAACATCTTCAATATTACATTATATAACAAAAAAAAAATGTGTAAATAGCACATAGACAGAACTGCCGAAACGGCTTTACAAAGTTAACCCTTCCCCTGCTGAGCGAGTAGAGGAATTATTAAATGGGTACCAGGCCCGATTACTTACTTTCTGCAAAAAAATAAAAATAAAATAAAAATTTGCAGAAAACAAACTCAAGACTTTACTCGAACAGTACGACATAAAGGGAAAGTGCTGTCAATTTACATAGAGATCCGGCGCAAGCGAACGAAAAGAGGGATAAAAATATATTTATATATCTATATATATATCTATGTACCTTTCTCATAACAAGTGAAAACTCATGCGAACTTCAGAATGTTTAGACGTGATGTATAAAGGTCCATGTACCTTTAATACCCAGGACACTAGATCATGTGAGATCAATCCTGTGGATCTATGGATCTCTTATACCGGCAGTAGGTTCATCTCAGGGACAACATGGGGAAAATGAATTTGACTTATATGGGACGTTTAGGTTGGCAGTTTGCATCCATGGTCATATACCGGTTGTACCTCTGATGCCTGAGCCCGGTGGGGCCCCAATGTGGTGCAAGCTCACACCACCACATATACTCCATGGTCCAAGCGGAGCTGGTGCTTGTTTCTGCTCACCCTCCTATTACTTATACTAGGTATAGACAGGGCCTCTCTCATATTGAGGTTAGGACACCATGCACCCAGAATGGGATCAGCTACAACAAAGTCCCTTTCCCATAGTCAGGGGTGGATTGGCCATAGACCTTACAGGGAAATTTCCTGGTGGGCCGATGCCCAGGGGGCCACCTGAGCCTTAGTATTTTTTCCAGGGCCACTTTGAGTTCCCAGTCCGCCCCTGCTCATAGCAGTGGCATGCATCTCCTCTACGGCATGTACACCCTTGCACATAAGACAGTAGTGTTGCCTGCACAAAATAAAGTTAATCAGCCCAATAAAGAGCTGCTTTCTAATACTTATTGAGTTACGTCAGGTCTTCTTTATTCATATCTAAAGCTAACGTAAGAATTCTGAATATTTCGGATGCCAAACAATGCATTGTGGGAGCTCAGATGACATCTAGAGCCATTAGGTCACGTCTGACAACAAGGTGCAAATGATGTGTTGTCTGTTTCCAAGGGCAACCAGTAGAATTCTACAAAAAAAGCTAAGTACAGAGGAATGGAGAAAGCAGCTTGAAATAACTCAAGATCTCAAAACAAAGACAGTAAAACCATGTAATAGTATAACGTTGCTCAAATATGAAAGATTGGTAAGATATGAAAGCAAAAGGAGCCATATGATATGCTTCCAATCCTTTGAAATAAAGTGTATCTGTATGGGGAGAGGGCAAAGCCATGGCAGATATTAGCTCACATGGTGGAACCTATAGAGAAGGATCACATACATGTATTAGGTTTGCTATTGATGGTGGATACAATTAATGTTCTAAATCTCATTTATGACGTCTAGTATACAGAAGACGTTGGGTTGTAGCCATCAGAAAATTAAGCAATATGTTTGGTGGCTGCAGGTAACATGTCTACCTGTGAAAGTTTTGCACCTTAGATCCATTGTGTAACATGGCAGAATAGTCTTATTATTGATATGGACACTCCTCATGGGCACACACCAAACCTATCTGAAAAGCCCACTTATGGGTGGGGTTTAAATAAGCCTCAACCATTTTCAGTCCAGGACATGCTGGAAATGTGCCTGAAGATCAGGGGCCTAGCTATAGGGGGTGCAAAGGTGGCAGTAGCTACCAGGTCCAGGAGACTGAGGGGGCCCAAAGCTCCTTGTGGTGCATAAGAGGATACCGGTATTATAGAAAGTGCATGCAGTAGGACTCTGTTATAGATTTTGCACTGGGGTCGAGAATCTTGAAGTTACACCTCTGGAGGGATGGGTTAGGTCAAGAATTTGGCATGGGGGGTGCCGTTTTAATTTTTGCCTCAGGCAGCAGGAAGGCTAGGTGCTCCTCTGCCCCTGGCCACAAAGCACTGAGGGAAGGGGGCCCCAAGCTGAACTCTTGCACCAGGGCCCATGAACATTTAGTTACGCCCCTGCTGAAGATTCTGAGCAATCCATACAAATTCAGGACTGTTGGCAACTATGGATGAAGCTCAAAGGAGTGCAGAGGTAGTTGCACCTGATCCCTGGTGCTGGAGGGGGCCCAAATTTCATTCTGTCATATAAGAGGATACATAGTAGGTGGGGGCAGCCTGTTATAGATTTTGCATCCAGCCCAGAGGCTTCAAACTACAACCTGCTAACTTGGATCCTGGACCCCCTTCCTTGGTGGCATTAGAAATGGACCTAGGTTGGTCATAGCATCCAATCAGATTGTAACAGAGTCTGTATAGTTGTCATGAGTTACAGAAGAATTTGATCTGTAAGTATATCTTGTATCTATGTCCGATTATTATTTCACTGAGGACGCACACTGAAAAAAAAAGCAGGACATTCTCACCCATGTATAGGCATATATATAAAAAACAAACCAACCAATCAAAACTACCAAAAAGCCTAAATGAATACGAGATATAACCCAATACTGTAGTCACATCAAATAACATTCTGTTGCCCCATTATAAATAGTAAAAATACTGATGCCAACTGAACACTTCAGAAATAAATGTATATATTCATATCTATATACTGTACCTTATTTCTATTAGGTACCAATTAGAAAAAAACAAGAAAGTCCCAACACTTGGGTGTAAGTCACCAGTGTTGCATATTTCTTCCCTTGAATATTACCTATTCTTTATGTAATTTAGCATCTGAAAAGCCAAAGTTCTTCCCATTTGCTCCAAAAAATAGGATCATCTTTTAAATTAAAAATTTTACGCTACTCATTTCATGGTCGAGTCATTGACGTGGTAGTAGAAGTGCGGGTCCAAATTTATAGGTGTGGCATGGCCAGGATGTCAGATAGGCCAAGCCATTTCAAGGTGGGAAGAAGTAGAACATCATGACTTCATCAAGACATCCCCTTCCTCGTGCCTCCATGATAGATTTGGTTTCGGATGCTAGAATTTTGAAGGGTGTTGTCAGGGTACCTTTAAGATTTGCATTGTCTTGTTATCCCATGTATGTGAATAAACACAGGAAATACAGAAGAAAAGGGCCCAAAACCATGTGTCATAGTCAAGAGACGGTCAGTAGAGTTCCTTGTTCTACAGCGCTGTCACCGCTGCCCGTTGCTTTCTATGGGGAGCATGGCCTGGTGCAGATTTCTGTTGTGTTTGGAGTCCATTGTGTCGTGATCTTCTGAGAAGCTGTCAGGACTCGGCGCCCCATCTAAAGAACTTCCACAGCTGGAGTTTGGAGACAGCATGTCCTGCAGAAGGTCCTGCTGGACCATACCATTATCTTTACTTATTTTGCTCCTTTGGCTGCCTTCTTCTTCCTGGTCGTCGAGAAGTTTAGCAAGGAAGTTAATGTATTTCATGGCCAGGCGTAAGATTTCATTCTTGCTTAGCTTCTTGTCTGGAGGATGAGTTGGGATCAGTTTTCGGAGCTCGGCAAAAGCTCCATTGACATTTTGCTGTCTCCATCGTTCCCGGCTGTTGGTGAAGATACGACGGACCACCTTTGTGTGAGGACCTCCTGCAAAAAAGGATGCCATAGTATTATCAAGACCAAATAGCCTATCATAGAAAATGAAGGTTCTAGTTCTTTACAATCCAATATATACATAAAGAGAGAGGTAAAGATAAAAATGCACCATATACCAAATACAACACAAAAAGAATAAATCTGATTGGTTGGCAACGGAATTGTCCATCTACCCCATTCCAAATATATACACCGCATGAAATGTGTGGCATTAAAAAAACATTAGTTTTAAAAGTGCTTAATCTGGTTTAGAAAACGTATTTTCAAATATTCTATTTGGGTATCATTATTTCATAGAGGTTAAGCTCAATTAACCAGTGTGTCTCTATCTGGAGGACCCATGTCCATGTATTACATAGACAGCCCATTCATTTCAATGGCAACTGTGCAATTCCTCATTTCTCCTGTGGAGGTGCTCCAGGGAAATTAAAACCTTGATGCTGGGTTCTCCTACAGATTACATCTGATCATTGGGGGTTTCAGCAGCTGGACACTGGGTAATCAACTTATCCAGAAGACTGTTTTGGCAAAATGGAATCAGCCAAAGTGAATAACTCCATTTTTTTTAGAAATGGAGATAGATCGATAGATAGATAGATATAAAATTAGTCTGTATAGGAAAATTAGCTAGAATACAGGGGTCTAGCGGCCTTGGAAATCAGAAGGATGATATAAATAATGTGCACATACATGATAAGAAGCAGTGAAATACGATTAAAGGCTTAGGAACTTACCTTCCGTAACTTCCACTTCATACGGCCCTGTCCGCCTCTTGACCCTCGCATTATTATTGTACATTGGAAAGGTTTCCGGCTCGCCAAAGTAGCCACTGCAGAGACAAAAATACAGTCATCAATATGTTTTCAACTAGGTGTAGGCATGTGTAGAGCTGACACTGCCCAGTATGTAAGGGAACAAGAGTAGTAACGATATAATAATAATAATAATAATAATAATAATAATAATAATAATAATATCAATAAATATTATCTTCTAATTGTTAAAAAAACAAACTAAAATTAAAGATAATTAAAAACAATGTTATTAATAGAATAATATGTATTTATTAATATGTATTTTAGCTATTAAAAGTAGTAACTTAGCATAATTTATATTTTTCTGTAATTTTTTAATTAATTAATTAATTAATTAATGTAGCAGCTGTCAAAGGACATTACCGGAATGTAGCATCATCAACAAGATTTTATTTTGGCTAGCGGCATCATGTCACAATAATCGCATTATTATCAGAATAATAGGACAATATTAAATGGGGACCCACATACTCAACAAGATACAATATATGAAATATATATAATTACAATTTATTTTCTAAAAAAAAAAAAAATGTATCTCTTTATTTACAACTATGAAACAAAATTTATTTAAAATTAAAAAAAAAAAAAAAAATATATATATATATATATATATATATATATATATATATATATATATACTATATCTATTTTACAATGATATAAAGGTACCAATATGCTTGCCACGCTGGAACTTATTTTAGTTGATTTGCTTCTCCTTTTGTATTACTACTTTTTTGTTATTTTTTTTTTTATAAAAAATTAATTTTTTTACTTATTTATTTTACTCAATTATATAGCGCTGACATATTCTGCAGCGCTTTTCAGATATTGCCATCACTTGCTGTCCCCAATGGAGCTCAGAATCTAATTCCCCCTCCTTTAAAAAAAAAAATTTCAACTATATTTCAGTATTGCATTTATTATAAATAGAAGTCGCTTCTGATTGGATTCAATTAGCAGTATTGACAAATACCATACAAAAAGGCATCAAGGAAAGGGTTTCAGGGAAAAGGGAAGATTAGAGGAAGTAATACAAAGATTCATTAAAGAAATGACCAGGAATGGGAAACAGGGCAGGAAATAGTAGATACAGTTACAACAAGAGAGGATGCAGCAGGCAGGATCTCTGTGGGATGGAGATATGCCGTAGAGCAGAAGTTTTTATATATAAAGAAAGACATTAGTATGAATATTATATATATTATGTGTATAGAATTAAGTGATGAAACAAAGGACTAAAAGGACCGTAGCACAGAAAGAATACGGCCACACGGTCAGGTTTCCTGCTGCAGATTTGGAAGCCAAAGCCATAGGTCATATCTGTCCTTTACACTTTCTCTCCTTTTACGATCCGTTCCTGATTTTGGCTTCCAAAACAGCATCAAAAACCTAACCACATGGCCGTACCTTAACAATATTCCTGCAGGATATTGATCAGTTAAGGAGCTGTTGGTCGGTTATGGACTTTATACGTATGAAATTGGAACGACACACGGATGTACAGTGGACCACATTAGTGACCGCATTAGGGTACGACCACACGGTCAGGTTTCCTGATGCCAAAACCAGGAGTGAATTCAAAAAAGAAGAGAAGTCGTATCTGTCCTTTATACTTGCGCCCCTTTTATGATCCAGTCCTGATTTTGGCTTCCAAAACTGCATCAAGAAACCTGACTGTCTGGCCATATACTCATAGATGTAACATTCTGACTCCCTAAACGGCCCTAGGTTTTCAAGGAAAATCTGTCAGCAGATCCTGTCACTCTTCACAGTAATATTGAAGCCCTAGCCCTGCTTTGAAATACCCCGGCCAAGGCAGAGCGGCTTGTGCAACCCAGGGCACATACTCTGCCAGCCTCAACTGATACTGATACATTTGTGATATAAGCTGTATCGTACAGGTGCTATGTACCTAATGCATGTCATTGATGTAGGGATAAAGTAGCATGCACTGGATGTGTTGGTTTTGGGCAGGATGTGTTGAGATTTCATGTGGGTTTGTTGGTTTTGGCTTTCGTGTTGTAAGCACCTTAACCAGAGTGATCTACTGTATGTGCAAGTCTACTGAAGAGTCCTTACAGTTACCCATAGCAATCAATCAGATTCCTCTTCTCTATCAGATTTCCATTATGCCAGTATTGATTCCCCTCCCATTGGGTAGAGATTGCTGTATGACTACATAATAGCGCCAGGTTACCATATGTTCTAATACATTGCAGGAGAGGTGTCAAATATTGGTGCAGAATAAAAGTGGAGCGGTTGTCCATAGCAACCATGTTTCATCTATAGAAATGCAACATTATTGGTTGCTAGGGGCAACTGCTTTGTTGTCCACACTGCAATTTATCATTTGATCTTTGGGTATTTTCTCCTGTATAAAACAGGAGCCACATTCTCCCAGGTGAGAACTGTACTTCATTCACATGGCTTCTCTGCTTTGTAACAAGCAAATAAAATACAGCAAGCGGCCCTTTAATTTTCTCAGGTACTACAAGTTCCAGCATGCTGCCCATTCACAAGCCGTAAGCACAGAATACTTTAGTATTTGCAACAGATTCATTTTCTAATGCAATTAGAATCCAAGAAGATATATGCAGAATGAGATTTATGTATCTGCATAGGGAGAATAAATATCCATAGGACAGAGATCAGGGTTATGACTTACATTTGGATAATCACATAGTCATGTAATTGATGCCAGCCTGATCTGCATAGTGTTTTTGTTTTTGCTAGTGCCTCCTATATAACTTGCAGGGTCTTCAGAGGGGTTGTCTGGAGTGAGGCACAGTTTGGATCTGTTTTGACACCTATGGGATTAGGGGCTGTTGTCTGCCTGTCATTGAATGAATCAGATGATCTGCAAGAGTTTTTAAGCTGTTGAGCTAAAATGTATTAGTGAAGATGTAGAGACTTGGCAAGCATGAAGGGATGCTCTGCAGGTAGGATGCTCTGCAATGTGAGATCATTTGCACAGAATTGTGAAATGCTCCATTCAGAGGTAGGACTTTGCAAATTTGTAATGCAGCTGTATGTTCTTTCTGATGATGATATATACAAGGTAACTGAGCTAACATGTATCAGCTAAGATGTAATGCCTTGGAAAGCTTAATAGGATGCTCTGTAGGTAGGATGTTCTGCATTGTGAGATCCATTTGCACAGAACTGTGGTTAAATTGCTCAGTTCAGAGGAAGGACTTTGCAAATTTATAATGCAGCCTCCTGTCCTTTCTGATAATGATATATACAAAGTAACTGAGCTAAAATGTATCAGCTAAGATGTAATAACTGAAAGGCTCTGCAGGTAGGGTGCTCTGCAATGTGAGATCCATTTGCACAAAACTGTGGTGAAATGCTCAGTTCAGAGGAAGGACTTTGCAAATGTATAATGCAGCCATATGTTCTACCTGATGATGATGTACACAAGGTTACTACATGACTGGGAAGTAATGAACATGACTTTAGCAGGGTGGGCAGAGCAGTGGGTGGTGCCCAATGTCATGTCAGAGATCATACTACATGTGTTTGGACTGTAGGCTGCCCCCTAATAGCCTGATACATATGAGATGATGAAATGAAAGAATAACTACTACCAACCTGTTTCCTGGGGTCAGAGGCTGACTCAATCCATACAACATGGCTCTGCCAGCTGTTTGCAAGGGGAGGTTAGCTGGAGGACTCAGCTGCACCATTCGGGCTTCAGAGGCTTGCTCAGCTTGTGGTCCAGTCAGTGGAATTGGGGGTCTGCAGAGTTCTGTAGTAGCAGTGAGAGGTGGTCCAGGAACTGGAAGGGGCGTTCTGCAGAGCTCTGTGGTTGCAGTCAGGGGGGTTCTGCAGAGATCTGTGGTTGCAGTCAGAGGGGTTCTGCAGAGATCTGTGGTTGCAGTCAGGGGGGTTCTGCAGAGATCTGTGGCTGGAGTCAGGGGGGCTCTGCAGAGCTCTGTAGTTGCACTTAGGGGGGCTCTGCAAAGCTCAGTAGTTGCAGGTCTGCAGAGCTCTGTGGTTGGAGTTAGAGGGGCTCTGCACAGTTCGGTGGTCCTCAAGCTTTGTAGTCTCAGTTCCTGCTCTCTGGCCTTTATATTGGTGGATCCCTCCCCCCTCCTGAGCAGCTCAATCACCGGCACAGCTCTAGGGGGGGAGCTGGGGGCCGCCCCCTCATTCACCCCACTCAGCTCCACACCACTGCTGCTCTCCGCCTCTGCTGTATCTCTAGCAGGAGATGCCACATCTTGAGAGTCTCCCATCTCGGTGCCCAACCTCTCCATCATCTTCAGGGACAGTGCAGAAGGAGGAGGACAGGCTTCATGCCACCACTGTCACCTCCCACAGAAAGCCTACCTGCAGACATAGAGAAATGCACATAAGTGACAGCAAATAGGATTCACCCCCTGCAGATGTCTGCAAGCCTCAACCACCCACAGATCAGCCCTCATTCAGTGGGCTCCAACCTGTGTCACTCCAGCTGATGACGGACTACAACTCCCAGCATGCCCTGACAAGGGATAGTGGGAGTTGTAGTTTCACCAAAGGTAGTAGGGAGCACTGCTGTAGTCATTATTAAAAGCTGCACCCAGCACTGCAAAAATTGTCATAACCATCATCATCTCTGTCCAAAATTGACAGAAAGAATAGTAATCAGGTGGATATGCAAAAATGCAAAATTCTCAATTTCAATATTTTTAGAAAGACACCAGCGCTTGATACCTCTTTTTGGTTGTGTTGGTTATACTATATTTAGGAAATGAATGATTAATTATAGAATTATTACACTCCCCCCCCCCCCCCCTCCAATTGTCAAAGAGAATCAGTGTCATAAAGATAATTAAGGATATTAATACTGCAGGATAATAAGGGGCTCAGCACTGTGGCTCTGGTGTCTTCCAGCACTTAGGTCCTAGATTCAAATGACATGCTGATTTTGAATATGTCAGCCATAAGTGAGTAAAATAACTACAAAAATGCTTCACCTGCAGGGGGCAGTGGAGGACATCAGAGCAGACTGACCACAGGGCTATCAGTCCTAAGGGTTAACAAACTGATGGTAATGTCTACATTTAAAGAATACTCTAAAAGGGATTAAAATGTTGCTATGGCTATCATTATTATTAGTAGTAGTAGTGATAGTAGTAGTATTTCTATCAACAATAATAGCAATGCTAATTATAATAACAAAATACTATTGCTAATATTGACAAATAATAATAAAAATGTAGTAATAATGATAATACTACTACTACTAATAATAATAATATAATAATCATAATAATAGTAATAATAATATAGTAGTAGTAATAATAATAATAATGATAACACAGCCAAATAATAATAATAATAATAATAATAATAGCACTGGAAAAAATGAACTCCTCTAGTCTCTGGCCATTAGAGAATTCCTGAAAAAGTCTGGATAAATACAGGAATTGTTATTGTCCTTATTTCCTACAATTATTAGGTAATATTTAGAATAATAATTCGTTTTAGTAACAATCATTATTTCTATCATAGGTTCTATGTAGTAATACTGTGATCTAATCCAGAAAAAGAGCAAAAGAAGATCCTGGTTGTAAGGCCTGGGTGCAGGGTGCTCTCCTGTATTTCATACTGTGCGCAAGCTAATGGTGTAGTGGTAAAAAACAATTACAATAAATAAATAAATTAATTATAAATTATATATTTCTAGATATGTGGTAAATTCAGGAAACAGAGTCTGTCCCCTGCACAGGACAAAGCCTCTCTACATATTAATAGGACCATCCACATTGTCATTACACAAGGCAAATAAAGTGAATGGAAAGACACATATTAGATATCGTACAGTATAATCCTACTGTCATTACATCGAATTACATTTACATTCACATATAGACTGATCACAGCCATGTACATATTTTACCACCGATCACATCATTAGATGCACATACACATACTGGTGCATTATTGTATTGTTATCTTTTATTTTTGCTATCACCTCCTCTCAGTATAACATACACACGCACACACATTGCCTCTCCTCTCTGTTTATTTGCCATTTCATCTTTCTGTTTTACAGCAGAATATGTTAAAATATCTCATGATCCGATCCTTTTACCTAGGAGCAAATTAATGAGGATGAATGTGGCGCAGGAGAGGTTAATCCTCCATGACAAAAGCGCCCTCTTTATGGTCTGTGCCCTATAAATGTACATAGCTGTGGACCAGAACTGTATCTACAATGTAACCTTACATAGAAAGTATACAGTATACATAATATAGCAACAATATAGAAAACAAGATCTATGCATCCTCTAGCTAGCTAATATATATATATATATATATATATATATATATATATATATATTCTATTTATTTATTTTTATTTTTTATTTACAGATGTGTGTGTCTGTTTTCTATTTGCTCCCATTCTTACAAGCAGTTTCCATTTTTTCCATAGAGCCTGATATTTAGTTCCCCATAAACAGCAGGACAGACGGACATGTCAGTGTTATCGGGGTCATCCCTGTACCCCATGTGTTAGATAGTCCCGTATAATAATATCCCCCCATCTCCTCCAGTAATGCCCCCAGTACCCACCGCCGCCAGCTACTAATAATGTATAAAAATAATACATCAGTTCTCAGCATTAATACCCCATCACCTACCAACAAAACCGAATCAATAATCGTAATAATGTAAGTCATAACGAAAACAAAAATAATAATATAAGAAAACGTAATAACACGGTAACAATAAAAGCAATTATTTATTAATAATAATAATAATAATAATTCAACAGTATCTATAATAGTATGTATCGTTCTTAAATAAATATATCAAATAGATTAATCCGTTCATTTGTAAATGATGTGAAGTATTATTATTATTATTATATTATTATTATTATTCGGATTCACTGAAAATGGATGTGATTTAAAAAAGCTATTATTAGAGGGTTAGACTATGTTAGTGTACTATTGTATTATTTTTGATATGACATGTACATGTGTGTACAGAAGATGATGTAACCGAGCGATCCAGAGAATGATACAATGTATCGATATTAACACGCGACAACACGCTGCTCAATCATAAATAGGTCGGGTTTAGGTGATGTCAATTTGTCTGACGATACAATCATTAGATGAAACAAGGATGAAATAATTTCACACCTCCAATATTATAGGTGGAGGGGGAGGGGGGCAATGTACAAAGCACAAGAAGCATTGTAAATAAGACGCGATTACATCTATAGCCCTGTACACACACA
This sequence comes from Rhinella marina, assembly GCA_900303285.1. NCBI lineage: Eukaryota > Metazoa > Chordata > Amphibia > Anura > Bufonidae > Rhinella > Rhinella marina. The sequence continues at coordinate 811,969 of ONZH01009270.1, read as the reverse complement.
GGTGGATACCCCTATATACCCCTCCAGATGAACCTTCCGCATGCAGTGACACCCCATACCTGTACCCCCTCCACCCACTCTGTAATTCCCTGCACCCCATCAGGTTACCATTCAACTATGTGCCCCCAATAAGTAGCACAGGGACAGTCACCTCCTTCATCCAATAAAGGACAATGCCCCCCTAAATTCTGTGGGGTGACCCCCTCCAGCATGGACTCACCGCCTGCTCTCCAGGAGGAAGAGTGAGTGTGGGCGCCATGTTGTGGCCTGTCTGCAGAGCCGGGTGTAGTGAGGGGAGTAGCCGGGAGGTGCTGGTTGTGCAGTCGTTTCCTATTTAGTATGGAGAGAGGAACACTACAGCAATGTGTCCAGGAGAGATAAGCCCTGGCAGCAGCGGCCAGCCTGCCCCGATAAGCCCCCAGCCCATTATTTATCACATCACTCATCATCATCATCATTATTATTATTATTATGTGGCCATTTTATCCAGGGAAGGAGGAGAGAGACAGATGGATACTATGTAATAGCTATATATATATATATATATATATATATATATATATATATATATATGGAGGGGGGGGGCATGCTATACAGCATGGCACACTGCTAACATTCAACATTACTATACCCATTTTATCCAAGGAAGGGGGAGATAAATATATGTTTACTATATAATATGTAAAATAAATAAATAAAATATATAGAGAGAGAAAGAGGAGGGGGCATGCTATACAGCCTGACACACTGCTAATATTCTACATTATCATTATTACGCCCATTTTATCCAGGGAAGGAGGAGACAGATGGATACTATATAATATGTACAAAAATAAAATAAAAAAAAAATAAAAATATATATATATAGAGAGAGAGAAATAGGGGACATGTTATGATAGATATATGTATACTATATAATATGTACCAAAAAGAGATTATATATATATATATATATATATATATATATATATATATATATAATCTATCTAGCTATCTCTTTATCTATCTATCTATCTACCTATAGAGGGGGGGGGCATGTTAGATAGATGTATACTAGATAGATATATGTATACTATATAATATGTACCAAAAAGAAAAAAAAAAAATATATATATATAATCTATCTCTCTATATATCTATCTATCTATCTATCTATCTATCTATCTATCTCCTATCTATCTATCTATCTATCTATCTATCTATCTATCTATCTATCAATAGAGGAGGGGGCATGCTATGTAGCATGACACCCTGCTAATATTTATTATTATTATTATTATTATTATTCCATTATATCTAGGGGAAGAGGAGACAGACATATGTATAATATATATATATATATATATATATATATATATATATACACACTGTATGTCTATATACTATATGTGTGTGTATGCAGCATGACACGCTGCTAATATTCAATATTATTATAATTATGTGTATCTTTTATAAAATATGGGATCACACAGGAAACTCCCCATGAAATGCAATCAGCTACATGGTGCACAATACAGCAACCATATATATGTATGTATAAATGTGTATGTGTGTGTATTATATATGCAAGGCAGCAAAGTGGTCACTGGAGGCTCCTGAGTATAATGTGATGTGGAGGATGGAATGAAAGTAAAAATAGCTGTGAAAAATGGCTGCAGGTAAAGATGGTAAATGTACTACACTGAACCAATGACAACTGACATCTTCCAAAAGCACTGCAGTGGCTAAGAAAAAACCGCTATACAGTGCCGAAATAACATTACCTTGTTGTAACCAAAGAATACCACCATAAAGTGATCAATAATTAACAGTACCATGCCTCATTCAAACACCACTCTATAGCGCCCTGTAAATAATAGTGGAGACAATTCCACCATACAGGGATCAATAATTACCAGTCCCATGCACTATTCAAATAATACTACCATACAGTGCCAAAGTGACAGTACCATGCAGTATCCAAACAATACCGCCATATGATGTCCAAAAATTGACAATATTTAAACAATGTATATACAGACCACTGTATAGTGCTCAAAAATTAGCAGTACTGTTCACTATCCAAACAATACTACCGTACATTGCCCAAGTGACAGTACCATGTAGTGTCAAAACAATAGCATCACACAGTGACCAATAATTAAAAGTACCATGCAGTATCCGAAGTACCATAACAGTATCCAAAGTACCATAAAAATACCATCATACAGTTCCCTAAGAGACACTACCATGCAGTATCCAAACAATACCACCAAACAGTGCCTAATAATTAACAGTACCATGCACTATCCACATAATATCACCATACAGTGCCCAAGTGACAGTACCATGCAGTAACCAAAGTATCATGTACTATCCAAACAATACCACCATACAGTGCCCAAGTGACAGTACCATGCAGTAACCAAAGTATCATGTACTATCCAAACAATACCACCATACAGTGCCCAAGTGACAGTACCATGCACTACCCAAACAGTACCACTGTACAATGCCCAAATAACAGTACCCTGCAGTGCCCAAAAATACCACCATACAGTGCCCAATAATTAACAGTACTATTCAGTATCCAAACAATACTATCATACAGTGCCCAAGTGACAGTACCATGCAGTATCCGAAGTACCATAACAGTATCCAAAGTACAATAAAAAATACCATCATACAGTTCCCTAAGAGACACTACCATGCAGTATCCAAACAATACCACCAAACAGTGCCTAATAATTAACAGTACCATGCACTATCCACATAATACCACCATACAGTGCCCAAGTGACAGTACCATGCAGTAACCAAAGTATCATGTACTATCCACATAATACCACCATACAGTGCCCAAGTGACAGTACCATGCAGTAACCAAAGTATCATGTACTATCCAAACAATACCACCATACAGTGCCCAAGTGACAGTAGCATGCACTACCCAAACAGTACCACTGTACAATGCCCAAATAACAGTACCCTGCAGTGCCCAAAAATACCACCATACAGTGCCCAATAATTAACAGTACCATTCAGTATCCAAACAATACTATCATACAGTGCCCAAGTGACAGTACCATGTAGTGTCAAAACAATAGCATCACACAGTGACCAATAATTAACAGTGCCATGCAGTATCCAAACAATACCATCATACAGTGCCCAAGTGACAGTACCATGTAGTGTCAAAACAATAGCATCACACAGTGACCAATAATTAACAGTACCATGCAGTATACGAAGTACCATAACAGTATGCAAAGTACCATAACAATACCATCATACAGTTCCCTAAGTGACTCTACCATGCACTATCCACACAATACCACCATACAGTGCTCAAGTGACATACCATGCACTACCCAAACAGTACCACTGTACAATACCCAAATAACAGTACCCTGCAGTGCCCAAACAGTATGACCATACAGTGCCCAAGTAACAGTACCATGCAGTAATAATTTTAAGAATAATCTTTCTTTATATAGAGCCAAGAAATGTTGCAATGCAGAGGGTTACATACACAGACACTGCAAAGGAACAAATAAATCTACAATTTAAAGAAGAGTGAGGGTCCTGCTCCCGATAGATAACAAACTGCACAATACTATCATACAGTGCCCAAGTAAATATACCATGCTATGCCCAAATAATTCCACCTTATAGAACCCAAATAGGAGGGGTGTAAGTGTAAGACAATATCACCGTACAATGGAGAAATAAAAGTGCCATACAGTGTCCACATAATAGTACCAGGCAGCACCCACACATCTGGTAAGGGCACCATGCTGCTCTCATGTTAGACCGCCATGCAGTGCTCACATAATACCACTATACAATGGCAGTACTGCGCAGTACAGAATAGCAGGGCATGATACAGTGCCCAATTTACATCCAAACAACAGTGATGTCATCATCAATAGGAACCAGGGTTATTGTTCGGATGGGACTCTCAGGGCAGTTCAGCCAAAAAAGACACAATGTAGGATAATGGTCATTGTTTGGACAGGAACTTGACAATGAAGAGAAGGGGAATAATTACCGTAAAGTTACTGGATGCAAGGACGTGGACTCTTGGAAAAATTCATTTTGAAATTAAGGCAAAACAGAACTTTTTAGTTGGAATTTTAGGGCTCATGCACAAGAACATATTTTTTTCCTGTGTCCATTCCACTTTTTTGTGGCCCGTATGCAGAACCATTCACTTCAATGGGCCCACAAAAAGAAAAAAAAAACGTTTCCGTATGTCAACATGGCCGTTCTGCAAAAGAGATAGAACAGGTCCTATTCTTGTCCATTTACGGCATTGTTACCATGGATCTTTAAAAAATGGATGCAATACGGATGTTACACGGACGTCATCCATATTTTTTGCGGATCCGTGTTTTACAGACCGTAAAATACATACGGTCATGTGCGTGGTGAATGTTTGTCATGTACATACACATGCAATTTAGGGCTCATGCACAGGACCGTATGTATGTTGTGGTCCACAACACACTGATTTGAAAAAAAAAATGGATGACATCCGTGTTGCATCCGTTTTTTTTTTTTTTTTTGCGGATCCATTGTAACAATGCCTGTCCTTCTACTGATACTAAATATTTAAAGGGGTAATCCATCCAAATGTCTGCCAGGTCCTAGAGAATTCTTTTACTTGTTACCACTAACAACAGTCCAAACCAGTGGTCTCCAACCTGGGGCTCTCCAGTTATTGTGAAACTACAACTCCCAACATGAACGTGGCTGTCAGAGCAGGCTGGAGCATTAAACTCCTGGACACCAAGGAATGGGAGACTCAACGAATCCAAACAGGTTTTACTACAAGGTGTTTAGGGTCTCAGAGAGGGGGTGTATTAATCAGCTTTGCCTTTGCACCAAAAAGATCTTCCAGTAACACTGCCTTTGGAATCCTAAAGAGGTTCTCTATTTGGACAATTCCTTTAAAGGGGTTGTCTCACTTCAGTAAGTGTCATTTATCATGTAGGGAACGTTACTACAAGACACTTACTAATGTATTGTTATTATCCATATTACCTCCTTTGCTGGCTGGATTCATTTTTCCATCACATTATACACTGCCCGTTTCCATGGTTACAGACCCTGCAATCCATTAGCGGTGGTCGTGCTTGCACACTATAGGAAAAAGTGTGAGCCTCCCTGGTGGTCGGGACCATGTGAGCTCACATAGGCTGGGGCTTTTTCCTATATTGTGCAAGCACGACCACCACTGATGGATTGCAGGGTGGTCTGTAACCATGGAAACGAGCAGTCCCACTTGCTGAAGTGAGACAACCCCTTTAAGTTAGAGAGCAGTGCTGCCTGGACTCCCAACCATCGGCTGAAATTAAAGTAGGTTACTGAAAGCAAGCATTCAATTCCCCAGTAGCTCCACCACAGGAGAAATGAATTATTTACATAATTCATCTTCCTCCAGGAAGAGAGAGGTACTCCCCAGGGGTGGATTGGCCATAGACCTTACAGGGAAATTTCGATGCTCAGGGGGCCGCCTGGGCCCTCCTCACAGCCGGCCAGTAGAGGTTTTTAGGGATGTATTTTGTGCTGCTGGCAGTATTTTGTGATGGACTGTGGTATTTGGCTCTGTTGGGGCGGTATAATGTGCCGCAATATGGTATTTCTGCCCCTACCTTCCATCAATTTGGACCAAACTACAAAACAGGGCCACTTTTACTATTTTTTCCAGGGCCACTTTAAGTTCCCAGTCCGCCCCTGGTACTCCCTGATGGGAGATTTGAAAATTGTATTTCTAAACCAGAATTATCCCCTTTAATGGGAGCCTGTCAGCGGTTTTGACCATGCTAAACTGCTGACAGCACTAGGTAGTGGCTGGGGAGAGCAGTATAAACATACGTGGAGACTTTATTATCAGAAGTAGTGTGAATATAAAGTTCTATTCTGCCAGGGTCTACTCCTGCAGGTTCCCAGGAGGTGGAGCTTCACTGTGAAGTGTTCTCTGCAGTAAGCTGCTTCCCAGCTCCTCCCCTGTGCTCTGAGTGACGGTCTCCTGGTTGGATGATACAGCTGTCACTCAGCACAGAGGGGAGGGGCGGGGAAGCAGTTTATTGCAGAGAGCACTTCACAGTGAAGCCCCACCTCCTGGGAACCTGCAGGAGCAGAACCTGGCAGAATAAAACTTCATATTCACACTATTCCTGACAGTACAAACTCCACAAAGGGTATGTTTGTACTGTTCTTCCTATCCCCTACCTGGTGCTGTCAGCAGTTTAGTATGACTGACAGACTCCGTTAAAGAAAATGTCTTCTGTTGCTTGACTATTGAGAATTTTCTCTCAGCGTCACTGCAGGACATCTGAATGTATAGGTTATTATAGCATATCGTATAGTAATCCAAAAATACAAGCAGGGGTGCACTGGCACTACAGGGAAATCTCTCAGTGGGCCAATGGCCAGGGGGGGCCACCCAAGTGCTCCTCACTGCCTCTGGCTAGGATCATCAGGTACTTATGGACCTGGCTGGTGACCGCAGGTGCCCTCCTGAATTCAACATTATTACCATCCTCAGGATGGGGGGGCAGCAGTATATTGTGCTACACTGTGGTATTGCTGGCCCTGCCTATTGTCAATTTGGACCCTCCTACAACATAGGGCCACTTTTTTTCCCCATGTGCTGCAGTCATTACATAGCCTGGCCATATTGGCCTGTGGTTATATTCAGGAGTGGACTGGGAACTTAAAGGGGTATTCTCATCTCAGACAATGGGGGCATATCGCTAGGATGTGCTCCCATTTTCTTATAGGTTGGTCCCATATCAAGAACGGAGCCCCGAAAGTAGTAGAGGGTGCACTGCACATGCGCAGTCGACCTCCATTCATTTTCTATGGGGGCCTCTGCAATAAGCTGAGCGCTGGCTCGGCTATTTCCGTCGGGCCCATAGAAGTGAATGAGAGCGGTGGCTGGTCATTTGCGGTGCGCTCCCATTCACTTCTATGGGGAGAGCGCTTGGTGGTGGCTGGACCAGAGTCCTCCAGCAACCACATTGCGGGGCTCCGTTCCCAATATAGGTGCAGGTCCCAGTGGTGGGATCCGCACCTATAAGACAATGGGGGTATATCCTAGCAGTACGCCCCCATTGTCTGAGATCAGAATACCCCTTTAAGTTCCCAGTCCACCCCTGAATATAATCATAGACAGAGGACTATGTAATGACTGCAGCACATGGGAAAATACGGTAATCATGATTTGTTATGTTGTCAGATATATGGAAATTCTGACCATGGAGATGTATTACGTATATGACATCTAGAAATAAGCAGGAGGAATTGAAATGTTCCTCTTGTCAGGTCTGGATCATGTAAAAGCTCAGCGGAGATGCCGGACAGGGGAGAAGTATTGAGCGTTGGTCCAGAACGCGGAGCCATCTCCATTAATCAGACAGTGATTCCATCAATAAAGGCAAGGATATTCCACGAAGCAATAGAAAGGTGCCACTGGCGGTATATATGGAGGATGTGAGGGAGGCTGCGAGGTGTTAAAATGCCTTGTATCTCCAGCTGCAGAGCAGGAAGCAGTCCAGGAAACAGGAAAGAGTCGAGAGCTTGAACACTGGATGAGTCTGCCATGAAGGTTTAGCGACCTCCTACAAACTCCAGAATCTTATTTATTTCCTTCTTACGATTTGACCCCCTAAACCTTTCTTAGCGCAGAGTTCAATGAATGGGTTGGTGAAGATTTCAGTGCTAATTGGCAAGTGCTCCACTAGAACAGAGGTTGCCCCTTAGTACGCCCTGTGATCGCCCTGCTTGGGACCCTCTTCTATTAGCCAGATCAGAAATTCACTACAAAGAATGGCACTTAAAGGGGTCGTCCCACTAAAAATATTCTACATTTTTCCATCCAGCACCTGGATCTCAATACTTTTGTAATTACATGTCATTAAAAATTTTGCATAGCCACTGAGTTATTCACTGAAATCTATCTGTATAGCGCCACCTGCTGTTTACTCTTTTTCTAATTTCTCTGTCCTGCTCACTGAGACAGCCGCACATGCTCAGTTCCATCCTTCAGCTGCAGTAGAAATGAAGCTCCACCTGAGCAAGTGCACGTCCCTAGGTTGTCAGCTTAAAATAAATCTAGCAGTGAATGTGGAGATCTCTGGATCTATGTGAGGTACAGCGCCGGTAGAAAGAGATTGTCACGTACTATATGATATTGAATTTTCATTTTTTTTTACATTAATCATGGGATAACCCCTTTAAAGCGCCTCTAACTTTTCAACAAAAACGTTTGATACGTCATCGAGATATATCAAATATTTTGATCGAAAATGAGGGGAGAGAAGAGAGCGCATATCGCTCTCTCTACTAGCTGCAGAGGACGGAATCGAGACAGGCCCATAGACTTCTATGGAACCGTCTCGTGCAGAGAGGAGAGAGATATGTGCACTCTTCTCTCTCCTCGTTCTAGAGATCGGTGGGGGTCTCAGCGCTCGGACCCCCGCCATTAAAAACTTTTTCTATGTCTCTATGACAAATCAAGCGTTCTTTTGAAAAGTTAGTAACGCTTTAAATATTCCAAATCCCCATCTGTTGCTTGTTCGCCCATTCTTTTGGATTGCCGCCATGTAAGGCTACGTATTTTGTTTCCGTGTCCATTCCGTTTTTTTTGCGGACTGGATGAGGACCCATTGAAATTTCTATGGGTCTGAAAAAAATGCAGACAGCACACTGTGTGCTGTCCGCATCCGTATGTCTGTTCCGTAACCCTGCAAAAAATATACAGCAAGGGTAGGCAACCTTCGGCACTCCAGCTGTTGTGAAACTACAACTCCCAGCATGCATACTCGCTCTGCTCTTCTCAGAACTCTTACAGAAATTAATGGAGCATGCTGGGAATTGTAGTTTCACAACAGCTGGAGTGCCGAAGGCTGCTGACCCCTGATTATAGAGCATGTCCTATTCTTGTCCGTTTTGCGGACAAGGATTGGCATTATTACAATGGATCCGCAAAAAAAAAAAACGGACGCCACACGAACGTCATCCGTATTTTTTATGGATCCTTATTTTGCAAACCGCGAAATACATATGGTCGTGTGAAAGTAGCCTAATACTGCAAGTGGCTCTCCGTTCTGACTTAGGGCTCATGTACACCAACGTATTTTCTTGCCATGTCGTTTTTTTTGCAGACCGTATGTGGAACCATTCCTTTCAAAAGAAAGAAGTTACTCTGTGTGAATTCCGTTTCCGTATGTTCCGCAAAAGAATAGAACATGTCCTATTATTGTCCGCATTACGGACAAGGATAGGACTGTTCTATTAGGGGCCAGCTGTTCCGTTGCGCAAAATACGGAATGCACACGACATCATCCGTATTTTTTGCGGATCCGTTTTTTGCGGACAGTAAAATACATACGGTTGTGTGCTTGAGCCCTTATAGAGAGGGTCCTGAGTGTGAGACCCACCCCTATGAGCTTCAGTTGTCTTAAAGGGGTTATCTGAGATGCCGCACAACCCTGTGTGGATGGTACCTCTGGGATCACGTGCCATACATTCGGGATTAGAACCAGCATCGCTTTAGGCTTCTTGGATAACAACCTTTAAACGGATTTCCAAGTTTTTTTTTTTTTTTTAAGTGCCAGAGTACAGAGGGCTGAATGAAATGAAGAAAACCCCGCGCTCACCCTTTAAATGTCCAATTTTCCAAATGTCCCACTCTGATCCTGCAGCGCTCTTGCATCGTGCCGTTCAGTGATTGGCTGCAGTGGTCATGTGAACAATGAACGGGACCAGAGCTGAGGGTCATTTAAAAAATCTTGGGCCACCCTTGTAATAGGGCGTATGTAGTGTGGTTGTCTTCATCAGACTATATCTTTAAGTAAAAGTTATGATCTAAGAAATGTTTAAAGAGCACCTGTCACCTCTTCAGACATGTCTACATCTATAGTCTGTGCCATTCCTCTAGTATTCCTGCTAGAAGTTTATGAATAATGGTTCCCTGCTGCTATCGGTTGTGGGTTTTCTGCACCCTACACACATGGGATATTATAATCTGGCCTGATACATTGGACTTCCTGTGTGTTACGCGCTGCACCTGCCAAAACAGGAAACTATAGGAAAGGTGATGGGTAATTTGGAACTTTCGAAACCACTTAATGCCCAGGAATGTCATCCTGTTTCCTGTGACAATGAGGACATAGAATAAGTTAATCTGCTCCAAATGGGCGTCATATTCACATGCTAGCTGGCGTTATCTCCCGGTGATTACCTAGTGCTAGGAAATTTACTGACAGTCAGTAAAACTATCTAATGAAATGTATGATCACTAACGAATAAGACAGGATAGTGTAACATATATGGAGATTAGTGGTGTAAATCCGTTTTTTATGGTGCATGTACCAGGCTAGGGTGACACAGAAATTGTGCTTTGTAGCACCAAGTCATAACATGTGAATGACAGTCAGCGCTGCTCCGGCTCCACACATGTATAGCGTTAGCACGGATCCGTCGGCACCCTTTAGGTGCCGGATCCGTGCTAACGCTAGTGTGAAAGTAGCCTTAGTCATGTAACATTTTCCCTTTTATTTAACCATCAACTTTAATGTTACTCTCTTATCCCTATTTGGAAATTGATGTGTTTCTACAGGCAGCAGAGAAGGTTTCATTGAGCCCTTGCCTTATGTGTGTCAGCAGAGGACCTGTCTCTTCTCCTGACACGTCTGTTTTAGTAACTACTTACATCCCCCATGTAATAACAGTTCTGGAGCATCAATTCTTATGACGATGTTGTGTCATTCTTTTATTATTCCTGCTAGAAATTGTGAATGAATTAGTATCGGTTTTCAATGAAGATCCAGATAGGCGTTACCAGTGTCCCTGAACAGTCTGACACTGACAGCATTGATTGGATAGTGTCAAACTGGACAGGGACACACTCCCAACTGGTAACCCCCATCTGGACCTTTATTGCAAACTGCTAGTAATTCATTCATAAATTCTAGAAGGAATAATATAGGAATGGCACAAAGAGAGTCATAATAATAGATGCTCCAGAATTGTTTTTATACAGGGTATGTAAGCAGTTACTAAAACAGACATGTCAGGAGAGGTGACCGGTCCTCTTGAAGGAGGCCTCCTCTATCTCATGATACGTCTGTTTTGGTAAATTTTTGCATTCCTGTTAAAAGGATGTTACTACAGAATCTTTTCTTAGAACTCTGCATAGTGCTATTCCTCCCTTATTCCACCTGGAAATGTATCAGGGCTCATTCAAGCGAACGTGTGCGGCCCCTGCCACAAGATACGGAGCAGTGAGGAGTGGATGCACGGATTGGAAGCACTTTAGTAGGATTTCGGTCTGTGCCTCCGCACCACAAAAAATAGAACATATTCACGATGTGGACTGAGTCTTGCGGATCGCGGACTCATTCATGTGAATGAGTCTGCATCCGCAAACAGGAGGCACATGGCCAGTACCCATGCATTGCGAACCGCATGCATGGGCACAGGGCACACACATTCTTGTGCATGAGCCCTATATCAGTTGATACCTGGGCATACCATTATGCTGATCCATAGGGTGTCTCCCGCCACTTTCAGCAATGATTGTACAGTGTGAGGGTGTGTATAGACTGGTCCAGATGAGAATCTATTCAAACATTTCCACTGGAAATAAAAGGAATGTTACAAAGCAGCGTTTTAGTCCTACAGAACTATAATTTTATAGAAAATTAAAATATTTGCTAATACAGACAGCTTATAAGTTCACTTTCAAGGGAGTGTCTCGAAAAAAAATTTAAAAGGCTTCTTATGGTGCAAAATTATAAGTTATACTCACCTTACTGATCATAGTTCAATTGCTTCTCATAGGAAATAACCAGTCAGCCAATTATTGGTCAATGTGGAGTCCCACTTCAGCCAGTAATTGGTCCTTTGTCTCCAGAGGGACCAAGAAGCACAGTCCGGAGATGGACCATGAAGTGTCGGAAGGGTGAGTGGCAGAAGGCTCAGTAAAGTATGACTATTATTTTACACCATGCAGAGCCTTTTTTTTTAAATGTAAAAGGTTGGACAACCCCATTAAAGCCAGGTCTGAAGACTTTACATATTCCTACACATATAAGTCAGGGAATACATGAGACTGCCTGACATGACCATGAGTTCAGTTTATCATAAATAGAAAGTTTTGTTTTACCGTGAATTCTGAGATCCAGGAATAAAATAGGCTTAACATGGCTAAGGTGCATAAAAATATTGATTACACTATAATAAAATACATACAGAAGATAACATACAGAGTACAGTAAGTAACAGTCACCAAAGCTGTGAACAATTGAGCAAGCTCACCATCAACATGGCATCTGGCCAACGGCCATATGATACAGAGAGTGGTGGTAATAGCAAGACACCTCTAAACCCTCATTCACGCGTCCGTGATGAAATCCGTGAGAGGGTGGTCAGTGAATTATCTGTGAAGTTGTCCACGAAGCATCCATGTTTGGCCCCCTCCTAAAGGTCTTCGCTGTGCAGTACGCATGTACAGTTACGTCAGAAAAGTGGCCTGGTACCTGGTGTCACTAACCAACTTCATTACAAAGAATTATAAACAATCACTAAAAATAAACCTTACCACACAGTTTCCAACATCTCCACCTATTTTAGTAACCACCGGCCCCGTATACAGGCTGTATCCGTAGTTGTGTGCCGCAATACGCTTCCATGTTCCAGGACAACCTCATTGTTCTCATGTGATACAGTAAATACACACCTGGAATCTGGTTTCTGTGCATTCTCCAGTTATCTCCTCCGATGGCCAATCTGATATATCTCCTAAGACGTTACAGATACTGTGCGCTGAACTTAACACCGGGAGCTGTTGGCTGCACTTTAAGAAGTTCTTATCTGCTATTTTCAGGTCATTTCTCCAACGCCAAGAGATTAAATATAACTATTTAATGCTGGGACGCCAAATCTTTCAATTTTCTACCATTTCTTGCTTGGGCAGCAGAGGTAAAATGAAACACTAAAAAGCCTCTCCTTGCAGCCTGACATGGCAGATCTTCCAGCAGAAGGTAATGAATAGTAATGAAGTGTGACACTCAATTATTAGTTTTGACTTTTTAAAAAAAAATCTTAAATGCTCAAAAACCTTGCAAGGTTGTTCTTGTGTATCCGGAGATACAGGGGAAGCTGGCGTCAGGGGTTTTGAGGGAAAAAAAAAAAAAAGGTGGAAGATGTTTAGGAAGGTGGAAAAATAATTCTAGATTATCGGATGGTCAAAAAAGTCTGAATCACCAGATGTTAGATTAAAAGTACTTCATTCTAAGGGCTCATGCACATGACCGTATGAAAAACCGGATCCGCAAAAAAATAAGGATGACGTCTGTATGCATTCCATATTTTGTGGAACGGAACAGCTGGCCCCTAATAGAACAGTCCTATCCTTGTCCGTAATGAGAACAATAATAGGACATGTTCTATTTTTTTTGCGGAATGGAAATATGGACAAACGGAATGTACACGGAGTACCTTCCGTTTTTTTTTTTTAAGACCCATTGAAATGAACGGTTCTGCATACGGTCCGCAAAAAAAAAAACCAAAACGGAACAAACACGGAAAGAAAATACATTTGTGTGCATGAGGCCTAAGGTCCCATCAATATGGAGCCTGCACGGCGACCTTCTGATCCGATACGGTTCCGTATAGACGTCATGCAATGGAATAATGCTGTGATATTTTGGTGATACCTTCATATAAAATAAAACTTCAACCAAAAAAAAAACCCTTTGAGAAGGGTCATATGACTGGTAATTTTTTATTGATACCATTTTGGAAGTGTGTAGAACTTTTTGATCACTTTTTAGTCTATTGTTTTTGAGAGGTGAAGCAAATAGGCCATATTGTTTTTGTTTGTTTTTTTTTACCCAGTACACCGCTCACCATACGGGATAATTGCATTTATATTTTAATAGTTCAGGCGTTTTAGGACGTGGCAGTGTAATGTATCTTTTGTTTTTTATTATGGGGAAAGGGGTTGATTTGAATTTTTATATGTACTGTATATTTTTTTAAATTTTTTATTTTTCATCTTTTTACACCCTCTCTGATGCAGTAGTCAACATCGGAGGGGTTAAATGTCATTAGCTATGGTGTCTGTTGTGTAAAACAGCAGGCACCTGGCGGCCATGACACCCGCTCAACTCCGCTCCAGCCAAGAGCAGACTCCATCTTTAAAGGGGTTATCCCATCTTGGACAATGGGGGCATATCGCTAGCACCTATAACGAGAACGGAGCCCCAAAAGAGAAGGAGGGCGCACTGCGCATGCTCAGCCGCCCTCCGTTCATTCCTACGGGGCCGCCGAAAATAGCCGAGCGATGGTGCTTCGTTCTCGATATATATCCTGGCGATATGCCCCCATTGTCTAAGATGGGATAACCCCTTTATAGACCCAGTATGCGCAGGACACGTACTGCACACATAGGGAAGGGGGTCGGGTTAAATCAGCTCAACAGGCAAAGCGCAACCGCTTTCCCATTCACTTTTTTTTTTATACTAGATTTGTGGAACAATGCAAAACGACTGCACAAATAAGCCCAAAAAGTTGACGTCATATTTTTGGCGACTTTTTGAAGCCAGAGCCTGATACATTCCTCCGTGTGTTTTTATGTTGCTTCCTTCTTGTACAGCGGCTCTCGCTGGTTGTATGCACAGTGCTAAACCTCAAGTAAAAATAAAAACAATTATTTTTGTGAGATAAGTCCTTTAAAGGGGTAATCCGGTTGTTATAAATTATTACCGATAACTATCATAGCGGTAGGAGTCCTACCAATGGGTCCACCACTGATCACGAGGATTCTGTACCCTTCTCAGAGCCCTCCCAAATGGAGAGGCAGGTCAGACTCCATTTATCTCTATGGAAGTTCTGGAGACAGCAGGGTACAGCACTCGGATATTTCCAGAACTCCATTCATTTCCGGGAGTGGCCAAGAGATACAGGGTCCCCATTCTCATGATTGGTGGAGGTCTTAGCAGCAGGACCTGCACTGATCTAATAGTTATCCTTAAAGTCATGGATGCCCAACCTGCGGCCCTCCAGATGATTTAAAACTACAACTCCCACCATGCCTTGCTGTACGCCAATAGCTGTAGGGGCTTTCTGGGAGTTGTATTTTGGACATCCCTGCTTAATGGGGGTGATCTGCGCAACAGGGAGATGCAGAGGCACAGGGGCGTAGCTAACGGCTCATGGGCCCTGGTGCAAGAGTTCATCTTGGGCCCCCCTTTCCTCAGTGCTTTGTGTGTCTTCTTATGCGGCACAAGGGTCTTTGGGCCCCCTCAAGCTACTGGGCCCGGTAGCGACTGCTACCTCTGCACCCCCTATAGCTACGCCCCTGCAGAGGCAGCTGTGCAGGGAGCAGGAGCTATGCGGGTGCCGGGAAGTGGGGTAACTAACATCTATATGAGGGGCCCAGGCATTTTTTTAAACCTTGGATAACCCCTTTAACTTGTAATAACTGGAGCACCCCTTTAAGTCCTGTATTAACGGCCTTTCATTGACGCATGCACTGCTAGTTATTAAGCCTGTGGCGCACAATGGGAGCAGGCAATGGTTTGGTTGCAAATGTACCAATGACAAGTGGACCCCAACATCATAGAGGTCCACAGTCTGACAGGCATAGGGCATACTATAAGGCAGGGTTGGCCAACCTGCGGCTCTCCAGCTGTTGCAAAACTACAACTCCCATTAAGCCCAGACTGCCTACAACTATCAGCCTACAGCAGGGCATGGTGGGAGTTGTAGTTTTACAGCAGCTGGAGAGCCACAGGTTGGCCATCCCTGCTAGAAGGCCTCATGCACACGACTATTTTGCATTCCTTGTGCTGTGGACCATACACACCTGCATATTTTATTTTTTTGCACATCCATGTGGCCTATTCATGTCCGTATTGCAGACAAGAATAGTCCTTTTTATTGATGGGAACAATAAAAGCATGGAATGCAGACGGAAGGTATCCGGATTTTGCGTACCGAAATACAGAATCCGAAAAACTAGGACGCTTTTAAAAAAATGAGACTGAAGTCAGCGCAGCCACGTTGCAAAGTGTCTCTCGGTGCAGGGAGAGGAGCAGGAGATGATGTGATCAGGGGTCATCACAGTGATAGCGATCAGTCTGGTTACCCAATTCCCAGCCCTTGCCCCCGTCCTCCGCACTCCTGCTGGTAATCTCCCTGCTGTAATACCGTCTGCCTGCTTACTAAGCAGACGCTGTGCGGGGCAGGAAAGGATAACGCATGGTCACCAGCGAGTCTCTCTGATGTTTAGGTTACATCCAGGAAGCAATGTCGGTTCCAGCCCACTTCCTCTGCCCAACAGGAAATGCTTAGAGATGGAACAGACCCCGAAAAGCGAGTGTTATTTTTAGATTAAAAGCCTTTATGAGGCGACTTTCACAAATCAGTCCTTTTATTTGGCCCTTTATTTTTTTTTTTCCATAGTCCTTCTTCCAGTCGCACTAAACCTCCCCAGCTTTAGGCTTTTAACATCATACATGACCTTGTGGCTAACGATCGGGGAAGTGCGTTATCTGCACGGAACGAGGTATTTTTAGAGCAGTAAATTTAGGCTTTCACAAATTTAGGCTATTTAGAAGGTATTAAATCTTATTAGCATGAAAGTGATGGCTGATTATGGATCCGCTTCTTGGCTGGTGATCAAGCAGCTACGAGGCAATTAGCAACGGGCTGGAAAACGAGATATTATAGAGATGTTTATGGCGGTGGAGTGACAGGCAGATAACCGCATCGCCCCGGCAATGACCGTACTGGATCCCGGTGGCATCTACAGGGACCCTGGGACAAAAAGCGGACTATTCAGTTAGCCCCCAAAGTTTCCCTTTCAGCTATTTTGCTGCAGATGACGCTTGTGCCAGCCGTGACAACCGGCCTCCCGAGTCATGAGCCATCAGTTTATATAGAAAGCGCTATGATGGCAGCGATTAGCCCACGTTTCCTACGGAAAACTTCCTATGTAGCGTCCCACGTGGCTTGGGACAGTGGTGACCAGAACAGGCTACATACAGTCGGAGCCTAGTAGAAACCAAACGTTGTAAGTGTTGTCCAGGATTTCTATACTGATGTCCTATGCTCGGGATGGGCCAATCAATATCTGATCGGCGAGGGTCCGACGCCCAGGACCCCCACAGTTCAGCTGTTTTCAAGCAGCTCCACTGCTGGAACAGATCTGTCCACTACATAGTATAGTTCATCAATATAAAAATGCTGGACAATCCCCTTAATGACATTTTCCCGTGGGGGTCATACACTTAAAGACTTGCTCATCAGCAGACATCCGTGTTTTGCAGATCCGCAATTTGTGGACTGTAAAACACCCAACAGTCGTGTGCAAAAGCCCTTAAAGAAGAACTCCCGCAAAAAATGTTATTCCATGTTCTGCTAGAAATGTACATGATGTAATCTGTAGTGAATGTCATTTTCTTACCAGTGTCTGTATTTTTCAGTTATATCTCCCTGATGTTTCTCATCTGTGTCATGTGACCAGCAATCAGACTCACCAACTGACAGCATCTTATGTGTGGACAGGAAGTCTAATTCTCTATGTATTCCTATGGGAGCCTCACTCTGAGTCTCATAGGAATGAATAGAGAAGTATCTGGCTTTCTGTCCTGGGTCAGTTGGAGGTCAGGGAGTTGGTCACATGACCCAGCTACAATAAGGGGATAACTCATAAATACAGTCTCTAATGAGAAGATTACATTTACTACAGATTATATCATGCACCTTTCTAACAGGTCAGAGAGAATAAAAATCTTAGCGGGAGTAATTCTTTAATGTATGGTCATGTGAACTTCGGCGGTTCGTTTGGGCAATCACCTGTCCGTGTGAAGGTCCTTAAATGTGCATCGATCAACTTGTCCATCAATATTGTCGATCTCTGCTAATTACCAGGGAGAAATCTGTTTGGACTTTCTGGATTATTCCTCAAAAAAGGGTGCGTGTGGACTGCCACTAAAGTGTGAACAAAGCCTAAAGAGGTGGCCATACACAACAGATGAATATCAGCTGAACCCACTGAGCACTGATTTTGGTGGGATTAGTGTACCATGTAAGGCAGGGATGCCCAACCTGCGGCTCTCCAGCTGTTGCAAAACTATAACTCCCAGCATGCACGGGCAGCCTACAGCAGGACATGATAGGAGTTGTAGCTGGAGCACTGCAGGTTGAGCATCCCTGATCTAAGGTGTAAGGGGACGTCCAAACCCTCCCCTGAAAGCAATGTTAGGAGAGAGAGAAGAACTGGGCAGTTGGATTTCAACATGGTCCAGACATTGTTCTCATGGGAGAATAAGCTCTGCCAGCAAATTAGGCTACATACACACAACCATTGTTTTCACAACCATTGAGATCATTTTTTTAAATTGCTGTCAAAAAGAAAAAAAAAAAAAAAAAAAAAGTCCTATTTTGGTTGTTTTCACGGACCAACAGCCCCCATACAATTGAAGGTGCAGTTTTTAAAAGGTCATGTGAATGTAGCCTTCCTCACCGGCACCACACTGAGAATACAAGCACACTTGGCCGAGCTGAGTTTGCATGTGTAGGGGAAGGTCCTTTAGGCCACCTGCACATGACTGCGGGTGAACGCACATAAGATCTGCACCCTATGTGCGTAGGGTTGCAGCGGTAACCGGTTCCACGATATACCACGGTATTGGAATGCACGGTTATCAAACCGTGGGCATTTGCTTATTACCGGTAAAAGGTGACCCTGCTGAGAAACTCATCCGCGCATGTGCAATTCCGCTCCTTTTCAGCTAATTAAGCACACAGTGGTAAAAATGGCAGAGCGTGCAGATTTAACAAGTCTCTGTCCTCCTAAAAAAAAGACTAAACTAAAGTCAGCAGTGTGGGACTACTTTGGATACCCACCAAATGCACGTGAGGATGGAAATCCAATTTGTAAGCAACGTGGTCGTAAAGTGGCAGCTAAAGGAGGGAATACCTCAAACCTGTTCTCCCATCTCCGAGAACACCACCCCACTGTGCAGCTTAAAGTAGGTGGGCTTTATCATTTTAACCCCTTGGCGACATGATAGGGGTGGAGTGAACGTACCGGTACATCCTGGGCGCGAGGTAGTTCGCGCTACAGGGCGTACCGGTACGTCCTGCATGTAAATGCCCGCTGCGCTGGCGGCTGTTAAACACAGCCAGCCATCCACAGTAAAGGCCTCGGGGGGAGCCGTGCTCCCCCCATAATGGCAATCGCTGTGATTGGCTAGTCTGTTCAGACTAGCCAATCACAGGATACGGGGGCTGGCTGTAAGGATCTGATCCCCTGCAGTCCAAGACTGCGGGGGATCAGATCCTGTAAAGGTAATCCAAAAGTGCCCCGGCCCGGGTGCCCCCGATCCCCCTCCTCTCCTTCCCCAAACTGTATTTTTCATTTAAACCCCCCCCCCCCTCAATTTCCAGGATGGCCGAGCGGTTGAAGCAGAGTGTCAGCATACAGCTGACACTCTGCTTCAAACGACCGGCATCGCTGCTGGCAGTGATGTCAGCCGTTTAACCCCTTCCATGCCGCGGTCCATAAGGACCACGGCATGGAAGGGTTAACAGGGAGGGCGCTCCCTCCCTCTCCCATCGGACACTGCAGCAGCGCTCCGATGATGGGGCCAGTGAGAGGGAGAGTGTGATACCATGATACTGTGATACCATGATAACCGTAATACCGCGGTATTTACTGAGACTGTTATCATACCGTGAAAATTTCATACCGTTGCAACCCTATATGTGCATTTCTGCAGCAAATCCACACCAAAATCCACAATTTCTAACAACCTTTTTTGTTGCGGATTTGCCGCAGATATCGCCCTTCAATTGAAAAAGGTGAAATCTGCAGATAAAACCAAAAACATACCAGACATTTGAAAGACGCAATGTAAAAAAAAAAAACAAACCAAACAATCTGCGAAGTGTACACCACATTAATATAACCACATACACTTTGCTGGTATTGTAATATGCTGCATTTTTTCCGCTCGGGAATCCGCTCAGAAAAACCATGCATATTCTGCAATGTGTGCAGGTGGCCTAAGGCCCCTTTCCCACGGGCGAGATTTCCGCTCGGGTGCAATGCGTGATGCGAACGCATAGCACCCGCACTGAAGCCTGACTCATTCATTTCAAAGGGGCTTTTCACATGAGCGATGTTTTTCACGCATCAGTTCGCCGTTGCGTGAAAATCGCAGCATGTTCTATATTCTGCGTTTTTCACCCAGCCCTGGCCCCATTGAAGTGAATCGGTCTGCGTGAATAACGCATTGCATCCGCACGCGAGTGATTCACTGATGGTTGCTAAGAGATGTTGTTTGTAAACATTCAGTTTTTTATCACGCGCGTGAAAAACGCATCGCACCGGCGCGGAAGAAACTGAACGAACGTACGCAATCGCAGTCAAAACTGACTGAGATTGTGTGTGGATTTTCAGGAACGCACCCGGACTGAATCCGTGACGCTCGTGTGAAAGAGGCCTTAGGGTTTTTTGCCCTGTTGTAGGCATGCTGGGAGTTGTAGTTTTGCAACAGCTGGAGAGCCTCAGGTTTACCATCCCTGACCTACAGCTTCTAAGGCAGGAGTCTCACGACCCACAATGAGAAAATGCTACTTCAGCCATATACACAGAGCCCTAGAACAAAGGATGACAGCAATGGCCGCCCTTATATTCCCTTTTTGTTTGCAATGCGTCCATTACCATCGGGAAACAACCCAGTCTGGTCTCCATTCAACACATTGCAGCAGATCTACGAAACACCAGCCGTAACTCACAAAGCCGGGAAGGCGCAAAATGATCTGTGGGGAGCAGCGTCCAGCAAGAGCAATCAGCCGACAGGTAAAAATTAGCTGACCTTTATTAAAAAATATAAAATATTTCACAAATATAAAAAAAAAGCTGAATTTAAATAGAAAATAGACTCGGATACAAATAGATATCACCATCTGGATAAAAGTTTCTCAGTCACACACAAAAACAAAAAAAGACACGCCAAAGACAAGTGCAAAATGTGAGCACAGCATCATGAGTAGATAACTGGAAATATTAGGGGTTCCAGCCACTTACATAATAATCGGAGGACACGCTCCCCCAGCTTTCCGGATAGTGTAGACTAATGACGTCATCAGCTTCTGGATATAGACTGGGGTGGGGGCATTTATTCCACAACTCTAGTAAAAATCAGATATAAAAGTAAAATAATTCATAGTCTGGATCCTGGAAATATTCCACCCAAATATAAAAATGAAGTCACTGCTTTTTAACACCGTGTCAGAGTCTCAAAATCTCTCCTGCTATTAAATGTGGTATCCAAAGGCTCAAAAAAACACGTCAGACGACACGTCTTAGTAAATACTTCTCGGCTTCCCACGGGATAATTCTGAAGCATCTTTTCTCATAACTGAGTTGTGCCGTTCCTCTATTACTCCTACTAGAAATTTAGGAATAAATTGACAGCTTGGTGTTACACATTGTCCAATCAGTGCCAATAGTAAGGATATGACCAGGGTTGCACTGCGGTCAAAAACAATGAAGCCATAAGAGCCACAGCGGCTCCAAGTAACTAATTAGGACGGCGCTGTTTAGTCAGCCTGCGTTGTTAATGGGTCACGTGTCCATAAACAAGGCAGACTGATTAAATAGCACGGTCCTAAGTAGTTAACTGAGCCCAGTGTGGCACATACGGCAGCACAGTCCTTAACAGGACCTTAAAGGGTTATTCCCATCATTGACAATGGGGGCGTATCGCTAGGATAAGCCCCTATTGTTCGATAAGTGGGGGTCCCACCGCTGGTACCTGCAACTATATTGAGAACGGAGCCCCCAAAGCGAAGGAGGGTGCACTGCGCATGTGCAGCCGCCCTCCATTCATTTCTATGGGGTCACCGAAAATAGCCGAGCACTGGCTCGGCTATTTCCGTTGGCTACATAGAAATTAATGGGAGCGGTGGCCGCGCATGCGCAGTGCACTACCATTCATCTCTATGGGAGCAGCGGGGAGGTGCGCCTGGGGTGGCCGGACACCGCTCTCTTCTCAATATAGGTGCGGGTCCCAGCAGTGGGATGCTCACCTATAAGACAATTGGGTCATATCCTGTCACGACCATGCTGTGTGGTCGTACCCTAACAGGGACACACCCTTTTGACATGTAGAATGATAGGTTGTTCATTTAGTCACACATTTTCAGTAGGAATAACAGAGGATCAGCACAACCTAATTTTCTAAAAAAAAAAATGTTGCTTCAGAATTCTTATTTCATGGGAAATATAAGTAGTTAAGGAAAAATGATAGTTCACCTTTTATGTATTAACCCTTTGATAAACACGCCCAAATGCCAATGCACGTCCATGGATGAGGTTCCTGTAAAATATCACCCAGACTAGGGAAACATGGAGGTACTCTAAGGGCTCATGGACACGACCATTGTCGGCCGGTGCCCGGATTGCAGCCCGCAATGAGCGGGTCTGCAATATACGGGCACCGGACGTCTGTGCACCGCATCACGGATGCGGACCCAGATACAGTGCGGAACAGAGGCACGGATTGGAAGCCCACAGACCGTCAGATGCAGATTGAGGACCCCATTCAAGTGAATGCGTCTGCAGACAGTGGGCACACCTTCGTGCGCATGAGCCCTAATACCGCTTTAGGATGTAATGACAAAGCCGATGCCAATCAATTTACTTCAGACCAGTCACATTAGGGAACCTGTCATCATGCACTGGGACCACAAAGAGTTAAGTTCAGGTACAATAAATCCGTGCTGTAGATGTGCGCTCTGTGAATGGACCCCCCAGTCTGCGGGTCGTGTACTTCCATAGGAAGGAATATCTGCGGTCACTAGCCATTCAGTAGATCCGGTAATTGCTCAGAATAGTTTTGGGAGCTGACGAAGTCTGTCGACATCGAGGATGTCCCCCGAGGAGCCGCCAGGGCCTGTGACTTTTTTAGCAGACTCCCTTGCCTGGAACAGGGGGGAGTTTCTTCCGTTCTCCTTCTCCGGGTGTGCGGTGAATTGGCCTTTTCCTGAGGTCAGCTTGGCCTTGGGGTTGAGATCCTTCAAGAACCTCAGAGAGGTCTCCTCAGATGTTTGCGCTCCAGGGACGACCTTTGCAGACACCTCATTGGTGATGTTTCTTAAGGTGTTCACCTCGGCGTTACGACCAAGCTCTTGAGGCATTTTGTCTGCGATTCTCAAGTTCACTTTAGGTTCAGAGATAAAATCCAGACGCTCTTTACTGAGGGACTGATGAGGGGACGGCCTCTGGTTCCTCCCCACGGGGTTGTCACTTGCGCAGGAGTCGTCCTCGTCGCTGTCGTTGCTCTCTATCAGGTTATAACGCTTCAAGTACTTCTTAGTGGCAAAAGACATGTTGTTGAGAGAGATTACGCTGAGGCCGACCATGTTCTTCTCCGCGCTCCCAGGGAACAGGTTGTGAAGAGAGGAGGAATCCAGCGCTTTGTTTTTGCTGGTGTGATTCAGGGAGAGCTGCGTCAGCTGAGACTCGCTCAGGTACTTCAAGGCGATGGCGTTCGCTTCCATGCTCAAGTCAACTCCATTGGGGATGAAACCGCTTAAGCCGATGTTGGTAAAGGACATGTAGTTCAGTCTTGGGATGACGGCGTCTGGGCTGATGGAGGCGAGAACGCTGCAGAAAGAAAGGGAGAGATACAATTACTGTCAGGGTCTATAGCCATCGTAGTATACTCTTAAAGGGGTAGTCCCATCTTAGACAATGGGGGCATATTGCTAGGATGTGCCGTCATTGTCTGATAGGTGCAGGTCCCACTGCTGGGACCCGCAACTATATTGAGAATGGAGCGGGGAGCGCTGTGCCTGGAGGACCCCAGGGTCCGGCCACCAGGCGCAGCTCCCCCGCTGCTCCAATAGAAATGAATGGGAGTACACCACTCCCATTCATGTCTATGTAGCCGACGGAAATAGCCGAGCCAGCACTCGGCTATTTTCGGCGGCCCCATAGAAATGAATGTAGGGCGGCTGCGCATGCGCCCTCCTTCACTTTGGGGGCTCCGTTCTTGATATAGATGCGGGACCCACACCTATCAGACAAGGGGGGGCATATCCTAGCGATATATATGCCCCCATTGTCTAACTGGAAATTTGGACTGCTGGATCTTCAACCCTTTCATGACCAAGGCAATTTTTTATTTTCATTTTTTACTCCCAGCCTTCCCAAAGCCATAACTTTTTTACTTTTCCCCCATTCACATAGCCATAGGAGGGCTTGCTTTTTTCGGGACAAGTTGTACTTTCTAATGGCACCATTAATGGTTGCATACAATGGAGTGGGAAGCGGGGAAAAAAAACAAAAACAAAACAAATTCCACCACAGTTTATGGGTTTTGTTTGTACAGCGTTTCCTACGTGTTAAAACTGACCTGTTACTTTCATTCTCCGGGTCAGTACGATTACGATACCGCATATGTATAGTTTTTTTTTTTTCATTTTAAGGCTACATTCACACGACCGTTGTGTTTTGCGGATGCGCAAAACACTGATACCGGCCCATGTGTGTTCCGCAATTTGTGGATCGCACATACCGTGGCTATCCTAGAAATGCCTATTTTTGCCCACAATTGCATACAAGAATAGGACATGTTCTATTTTTTTTCCACAAGGCTTCGGAACGGAGCATTGGATGCTGACAGCACGCGGTGTGCTGTCTGCATCTTTTGTGGCCCCATAGAAATGAATGGGCCCAGATCTGAGCCGCAAAATATGGGGCTCGGAGCCTGCAAAAACAACTGTCGTGTGAATGTAGCCTAAGGGCCCATTCAGACGGCCGTATTATTGCGGGTCCGCAATGCTACGGTTGCCGCCCGGCGTGTGTTCCTCAGCGCTGCGGAACACACGGCCGGGCGCCCCATTCAAAATGCCTATACTTGCCCGCTGTTGCGGACAAATATAGGACATGCTTTATCTTTTTATGCGGAGCCGCGGCTGCCCGCTCCCATAGAGGTGAATGGGGCAGCATCTATTCCGCAATATTGCGGAATAGATGCGGCACCATTCATACAGTCGTGTGAATGGGGCCTAATACTGAAAAAAAACAGCATCTGAGAGGTTAAATGTGTGCGATCGACGTCATAGTTGATCGCATACATTAGCCCCAGGTGCCTGCTGTTTAAAAGCAGTAGGCACCTGGCGGCTATGGAGCCCGCTGCAAGCTGGCGCTGTCTTTAAAGTCCAGACCACCGACATATACGTGCATAAGGCAGTCAGGAACGGGTTAATGGGTGTTATAGACGCTAATGTCATTAATGACGGCAGACAAGATGCTGGTCATTTAAAAGGGTTGTTTAGTCATAAACATCAGATTGGCGGGGTTCTGACTCCCGGCACCCCCGCCGGTCAGCTCTTTGGGGCTTCAGTGATTACATGCACGTTGTCTACATTGTAGTGGCGGCGCAGTGTCCTCGCCTGGTCACAACAACGGGACGAACAGCTGCACCGCCACTACAATCTAGACAGCAGGCTGGGGCACAGCAGTCACACAAGACCCGCGGTTACTTAAAGCAGTTGATCAGCTGGGGTGCTGGAAGCTGGACCCTCTCCGATATTGAAGACCTAACCTGAGGAAAGGGCATCAATACCTGTAACAACCCCTTCAACTGTTCCAGAAGTATCGTACAACAGATTCACATTTGACGCAGTTTTTACAGGAATGGATCCAAAATGTATGGGAAATATGAGGGAATGACGCCTACTTCTCCTTCCTACTGGATCCATTACTGACTTGGGGGTAAAAAAAAAATAAATAAAAAAAATGCAAGTGTATTTCCAGATTTAGGGTTCGGCTACACGGTGGCATGTGTCGCATGACTTGCAATGATAGTCAATGTAGTCGCAAAAAAATCCATCCACGTCGGACACAGTCCCAGCATCATAGACCTTTTTTCACACTGAAAAGAACAGCCAATAATGCTTTTCAATATAGGGATTTTTTTTTTTTAACAAAATGTACAAAATAAAGTCCGGCCAGACCGTCTTTTAACCAGTAACCAGCCCCTTCCACGTCTCTTGCCGACAGCTATATAGTCGTCAGTAATAGTTTTTGGAATTAGCACCACCACAAAAAGTATAGACTAGGGACCGGGACCGTTATCCGAGCACTAATCCAGCTGTATCTGCACTATAGCAAACTGGGACATTACCAGGCGTTATCGGACGTGTCCGAGGTTTCTTGTTCCATGTTGACTCCTAGTGACCTCAGCTGCTTTAGCGTGGCCTTCAGTACACCGTCCTGGTCATTCTGGCTCGCCCCGGGTGGCACAGATTCACTGGGTTTCTCCGAGGGAGATTCACAGGCTCTGGACTCATTTCCACTAGGATCCTCACTCGTTGAGCTCTTCAATAAATGGTTAACCTGACTCTGAACAGGGGGAAAAAAAAATATACAATTTTACATTTATAAAATAGACAAGGGTTACACGGCGACTTAAAATCTAATTCCCCTGATAAAGTGGTCATGCTGAAATCAAAGACTGAGTTCTGTTCCAATGTTCCATTCTGTTTGAAAGGAGGGAAAAAAAATAATCTAAATACACAAACAACCACCTAAAACAAATCACTTGGTAGGGTGGTTGCACGCAAACCTTTTTTTTTTTTTTTTTTTTTTTTTTTAAATAAAGCATTTTCTCCTGTGCTGTAAGACAAAAGAAAACCGTCAGGAAATGACTCAACAATGCATGATGTTATATATACACACACGGCATTTATTTGTGCATTTTTCCATAGGACTTGGGCGGGGGGGGGGGGTTAAAACCATGTAAAAATTTAGGAATTTATTAAAAAAAAAAAAAAATTTAAAAAAAAAAAAAAAAAAAAAAAAAAAAACACTTGTAAGAGTGTGTTCCCACAGTTTTTCGGTGTGGATTTTGGTGCAGATTCCACATGGAAAAGGCTTGCAATTCATCTCGAATTAAATGGGAAAACTGCTTGTTAATCCATATGGCTCCCCGCACCATTTGCGGTTTTAAAGACCATGCCTCAAGAAAAAAAAAAAAAAAAAAAATTAAAAAAAAATAAAAATTCGACCATTCTTGACGTGGCTTCTGTGTCTATAGCTTCCACTGAAATGAGCAGGATGAAAAACCCTGTCAAAAGCATAATAAAAATAAAATTAAAACAGCATCCTAACAATGAAGAATCCTGAAGCGGATTTGACATCAAGTTTCTTCCATCACCTAAGCGTGCTTTTTTGTTAGCATTTTTTTTTTTCGCTATTTAGTGCCGTTTGTTTGCAGTAGACCCACAGGTCCAGCTGTTACATGAAGGTCTCGGGAAAATATGAAAAGCAGGACACAGATTTTTTTTTTTGTGTGTGTCCTTCTGGCTTCTTTTGAAGAACACATTATGGTGGAGCACTGGCGGTTTAACATTTTTTACACTATGGGGAAGGGGGGGGGGGGGGGGGACACACTAGAAAATGCCACAAAAATTGCAGCAAAAAACATGGGTGCCCTAACAAAACACATTTTCTTATTCTGGCATTTTGTTAGTGGTAGCAAAAGGCATGTTTGTAAGACCCCCCCCCCAAAAAAAAAAAAAAAAAAAAAAAAAAAAGTAAAGGAAGCCATACAAGGACAAAATTAGTTAAAGGTAACACGATTAGTAAGGGATGTGAGGATGCGAAAAAAAAAAAAATATATATATATATATATATATATATATATATATATATATATATATATGTGTATCTTAGCTCCCTCTATAAGGGATCCATCAGAGCATTGTGCTGGATTACAGGGAACCGTGTAACTTATTCTTATTTCATCCATCCACGTGTAGATAATTTCTCTCATTACAAACACTGAAGCTCCATTACTAGACGACACCGGTCAAACTTACCAGTAAGTCCTTGTAAAACTTCTCTGGGGGCAGAGCAGGCAGATCCACCGCACCCGGGTTCCCCGACGTTCCCAGGCTGGTATCCCCGGACAATCTGCCGTCATATTCCGGGTGAGGAGAACGGGATTCATTCCTTGTGCTGCAAACACTGAAACGTAATGTCGAGCGCGAATTAATTCAGTTTACTTACATGAAAGTATTAATATTCATAAAAGGAGCTCGGACACAAGCTCTGGGTTTAGAAAGGAATCTTATTTCAATTATTTCTAGGTTGTATGTTAATAGCAGATTTAGTGAGGATTTTCCAGGATAAATTAAAAAAATAAAATAAAAATGATAAAAATATTAATAAATTAATATTATATAAATATATATATAAAATATATAAATATATATATAATAAATATATAAAAAAAAAAAATTATATATATATATATATATATATATATATATATATATATATAAAATATATAAAATAAATATATATCTCAATCATGTACACATGGGGGGCATAGAAAAGCATAGCATGATAACTAGGAACAACTAAATAACAAGAAAAGCAATATATACACACAAAATTGCGCCAAATTTATCCCCCGTCACATATTGATTGATAAATGCGGCACATCTTTAAAAATGGACTAAATGGAAGTGGGGTTGAAGGGGAGGCTAGATCTGGGTTAGATCTCGGTTGTTAGCAGAGGAGGCTACTCACGGCACTGGTGCAGCAGGAGAGTGCTCGCCGCCGTCTGTCAGCTGACTGCTTTCTGCAAAGCTGTAGATGTCTACAGCCTGTAAGGAGGAAGCGATGGTGGTGAGGCTCGCATCTTGCTCATTGTTCACAGCCGCGCTCAGTCGGTTACAGAGGTCAGACTCATCCTGTTTGTCCATAGTCTCCTCTTCCTCAGGACATGGAGGGGTGTTCCAAAACAGGCTTGCACCTAAGGAGGTCAGATGTAGCACACACTGCAATGAGGCCGATACTGTGAGGATCATATAGAACACTGCCGCCTGCCGCCCCATCATTTACAGTAGGATCAATACTCCAGGGCTCAGGTCTAAAGGGCTGCAAACAAAAGCCACGGCTCCGGCGAGTCCACGTGTCACAGTTCTGCTACGGCTTTGTCTTTTTTTTTTTTTTGAAAGTCGTAGACTTATTCTACGTTCCCTCTCATTTGAGATGCATGCAGTCAGAACCCGATAGACCCAATGGGGTCTGATGTTGTGTGGACCTGGCACAAGGCTGTGAATTCACACATGGCCGATTATTACAGAAATTTCTGCAACTAAAATGCAGTTCCATTCATGTGAATGCTAGTGCACGTGTGCGACCAGAACCACGCTCCGTCCCCATTCACTATAATGGGGCTGGAGTTCTGGCCAGAACAGCCTGCCGGACACCCGTGACGCTAGTGTGAAAGTAGCTTTAATTGTAGGTTTTCCCCCCCATCAATCTGCACTCAATAACACATAACGAGAAAACA
Organism: Rhinella marina; assembly: GCA_900303285.1. Taxonomy (NCBI): domain Eukaryota; kingdom Metazoa; phylum Chordata; class Amphibia; order Anura; family Bufonidae; genus Rhinella; species Rhinella marina. Next base: position 782,582 of record ONZH01009270.1, on the reverse strand, counting down.
GAATTTTAAAAATTTTTGCAAATTTCTTAAAAAAAAAAAAAAAAAATTTTTTTGCAAGAACATAAGTACTCAGACTCTTTACACTTGACACTTAGCTCTGGGGGCTCCCGTTTCTCTAGATCATCTTTGAGATGTTTCTACACCTTGGGGAAGATTTATCAAAATGGCATGATTGAAAACTGGCTTAGTTACACAGCAACCAATCAGATTTCACCTTTCATTTTCCAAAGGAGCTCTAAAAAAATGAAAGGTGAAATCTGATTGGTTGCTATGGGCAACTCAGCCAGTTTTCCTCTACGCCATTTTTGATAAATCTCCGCCCTTGAGTCACCCGTGGTAAATTCAGTTGATTGGACGTGATTTGGAAAGATACTCCTCTGTCTATATAAGGTCTCACAGCTGACAATACATATCAGCGCAGATCCAAGCCATGAGGAGAAAAGCACTGCCTGTAGAGCTCAGAGACAGGATTGTGTGGAAGCTCAGGTCTGGAGACGGGAACAAAAAAAAAAAAAAAAATTCTTAAATTGAAGAAGTTTGGAACAACCAGAACTTTTCCTAGAGCTGGACGCCCCAAACTAAGTAATCAGGAGAGAAGGGCCGTGGTTAGAGGAGACCAATAACCCAATGGTCACTATGGCTGAGTGCAAGCGAGAGAAACTTCCAGAAAGTCAGCCATTGCTGCAGCACTCCACCAATCTGGGCTGGGGACAGAAAGAAGCCTCTCCTCAATAAAAACACACATGAAAGCCGCCCGGCCTCTACAGTAGAGCACCTAAGGCAGGCATCCCCCAAACTGCGGCCCTCCAGCTGTTGTAAAACTACAACTCCCATTATGCCCTGCTGTAGGCCGTCCGGGCATGTTGGGAGTTGTAGTTTTGCAACATCTGGAGGGCCTCAGTTTGGGGACGCCTGACCTAAAGGACTCTCAGACGGTGAGAATCAAGATTCTCTGGTCTGGTGAAACCAAAATTGAACTTTTTGGTCTCAATTCCAAGTGTCACGTTTGGAGGAAACCAGGCCCTGCTCATCACCTGCCCAATGCCAACCCGATGGTGACGCATGGTGCTGGGGGGGGGGTTCTGTAATCACTGCCAAAGGGGCTTCAACTAAGTCCTGAATAAAGGGGCTGAAGACTCAGGTCAGTGCTAGATTTTAGCTTTTCATTTTCAATAAATTCTGCTTCCACTTTTTCCTTCTGGGGTACAGAGTGCAGAATGATTGGGGGAAAATTTTAACAATAAAACGTGAAAGGGTCTGAAGACTTTGTGAATGCACTGTATAAGCAGCAGGTTGATCTAGGGCTGGACGCCTTGGTGATATAGTCTTTATTTGCTAGTTGCATGATGAGAGTTTAAGTTCCATGGATTCTTCACACTAGACTGCTTGAGCAGAGTAGAACACAATTCACTAGCCCTATACTGCCCCCCACTGGCCACATCACTTTACTTATGCCAATGCTTTTCACTAATTAAAAAAAAACCCTAGAAAAGTCTTCATATAGTGACTGCACCACTTACTTGTGAAGAGTAAATCTTCTGTCCTCTAACAGACAATTGAGGATACATTTCAGAGAGCAACTGCAGCCTCGATTATTTAATAAAAACACCATCTCTTGTATTCTGAGCTCGTCTATTCTATAAATATGCTAAAGTTTTTACATCCAAATTTAACATTTCACAGTGACTGAAGAAATTTAGACTGGTTTGGGGTCCACCCAAAGTAGAGGGTACAACAGCTTAGGCTACTTTCACACCAGTGTTCTTGCTGGACCCGTCATGGATCAGCAAAAAAAAAAAAAAAAAAAACCCGTTTATGTCATGATAATACGACCGTCTGCATCTGTTATGAATGGATCCGGTTGTATTATCTTTAAATTAGCCAAGACTGAGCCTACATGAGCTCCATTAAAAAGTCAGAGGCATTTTCTATTGTGTCAGAGAAAGCGGATCCGTCCCTATTGACTTACATTGTCATGACGGATCAGTCTTTACCCGCACCACATTGCGGAATAGAAAAACGCTGCTTTCATTATTATTGCATTATTTTGTCCGCCATAAGGACGCAGCCAAACGGAACGCATTCTGGTGCACTCCGTTCAGTTTTGTCCCAACTGACAATGAATGGGGGGGATAAAACGGAAGCGTTTTCCCCGCTATTAAGATCCTATGACGGATCTCAATAGCAGAAAGGGAAAGTGCAAGTGTGACAGTAGCCTTAGCTGAAGCCCTTTGGCTTCAATTAGTTTTTTCAGTTTCTCCTGGAAAAGTTAAAGGGTAGAGATGAGCGAACGTGCTCGTAACAAGCACTGTAGCGCTCGGCTCCCCTGCGCTCGCATGGGCGCAGGCATCCGCTTCTGTCCTCCTCACCCGACGGATCCGGATGCCTGCGCCCATGCGAGTGCAGGGGAGCCGAGCGCTACAGTGCTTGTTACGAGCACGTTCGCTCATCTCTATTAAAGGGGTATTCCCATCTGGACGTTGATGGCATATCGATAGGATCTGACTGATCGGGCCCCGCCATGAATAGAGTACACATGAGCGGTGCTCTCTTCATTCACGGTTATGGGGCTTAAGAAAATAGCTGAGCAAGTGTGTTCAGTCATTTTCAAAAGTCTCACAGCAGTAAGTGGAGAAGACACAGCCCATGTGTGGCCACCCCTCCATTCACTTCAGCTCATAGAAAGTCTATGGACCTCCAAAAAAAAAATAGTCGAACCAGCGCTCGGTTATTTTGTGTCTCAGCAGTGAATAGAGAAAGCTGTTGTTCTTCATTTATGGCGGGGCCCTGTTCTTGAGATAGGAGCGGGTCCAAGAGGCAAGACCTGCACCTATCGGATACTTATGGAATATCCTATTGAGATGTCATAAATGTCTGGATGGGACAAGCCCTTTAAAGCTGTGCACAAGCTCACAAGGTCTATGGCATGTAAAAAACACTAAGCACATCTGTGGGGGTGTCCGTATCCTCACACCCAATGTCCAAAACGTCGGATATCTCATTACTAACAAGATGATGCTCTACTAATAAAAGCACAAATACTTGGGATGTGAATAAACCGTACCTGTACTGACAGCAATGCTGACGCTGGTTTTTTCGGCTTCTTTTGTTTCAGTGGCCACAGATTCCTCCACTTTCGGTGCAGAAGACACGTTCTGCGAGGAGCCGGCCTCCTTGCAATTATTCTGGGCTTCTAACAAGCGCTGAATCTACAAGGTAGACAAGTATACAAGTTTACATACAGGTTCAGACCATTCCAAAGAAAAGGACGCTTGTGCCGAGTCATCAGCAGAATGGAAGACTAAACCTAGGAAGGAACCACGCGGCAGATAACCTGCCCCAACTGTTTGTCAGTCTGGAGGATTTTCTGCAAGTTCCTGAAAAAAAAAAAGTAGAAATACTGCAGCGGGTACAAGGGATTACTATTCCAATGATTTGTTCCATTTTCAGCTGGGGTTGGGGGAATCATTTTTTTTTTTGTCCTACTGCACACAGGGGAGAGGCGGAGGCTCCTGCTGCAGGCAGTTGTCTTTGGCTTCATTCACACGACCATATTTTGTTTCCGTTCTTTTTTTTTTTGCAGATAGGATGTGGACCCGTTCATTTCAATAGGTCCGCAAAAAAAGCGGACAGCGCATCGTGTGCTGTCCGTATCCGTATGTCCGTTCCGTAGCCCCGCAAAAAGAATATGTCCTATTCTTGTCCGTTTGGCTGACAAGGATAGGCATTGTTACAATGGGTCAGCAAGCAAAAAAAAAAAAAAAAAATTCCATACGGAATGTCTTTTTTTTTTTTTGCAGATCCGCAATTTGCGGACAGCAAAACACATACGGTCGTGTGAATGAAGCCTTACAGTCCAACAGAGTAGTGAGGAGGGGGGGGGGGGTCATTTCTAAGCTCATTTCTTTCTCAGTTTTAACAAGACAAAACAGGATCAAAAGTAAAAGGACAAGATGAAAGGTATAATGGGAGATATCATTTTGATCTTTACTTTTTTTTTTTTTTTAGGTATTTATTAACCAGAAATACGCCTATATAAGACTTTTTTCAGGTGCCGATGGGGCACAATGGTTAGTTGCACCGCCATCTGAGACTTCTCCCTGCTCACACCAGGTCTGAAACTGTGGGAATGGCGTGAGCGGAGCCCGTCTCATTTACTATTTTCTACGCCTGGTTTAGGTGACAGCAAGGAAGCTCTCTTACATTTAGAACTGGCGTTGGGTGCACCAAAGTTATGGAAAGGCCGGCGCCTCTTCATAACTTTGGCGGATCCACCGCCAGCTGTGGGGCTTTAAGACCAGAGTGTAAAACGTCGGTGTTAATAAATGTGCCCCTTAGTGTCTTTCAGCTGAACTCCTATGATATTAGGAAGCAGTTTACTAACCTGGTAGGGTACGTTCACATGCTGTGGTTCAGAACCGCATCTGGAAATCGCATGCGGCTTTATTATCGAAATTCTGTTATCGACCCTGTGGTTTTTTTTACAGGTGATTCATGTAAAATGTATGCGTTTTACCTGTAATCCCAGCTCCACATATATAAATTGTGTCCAGCCAGGTATTTTAGGCCGGAAGCCGGACACAACTGGCACCTCAATGCACAGATTTGTCGTCTACGAGCGCAGAGTTTTTCTGTCTGTGAATATTTGGCATCCAGCATCACAACGGATGTATGTGCACGATCCCATAGAAAACTCAGGGTCAAGTCCCATCAGATGTTTTCTGCTTCATGATGGAGGGAATCTGAGCCGGATAAATGTGTAGGGGCCTAAAAACTGTGCAGTCAATACCCGCACTGCAACTACCAAGTGCGTTTTAATAAATGCGGTTGTCAGCTACAACTTCTGAAGAGCGTCAATCATCCTTACGAGATTGCAGATCTCTAGGGGTTATTTCTAATTCCCTGCTACTAAGCGATCGCTGCATTATGTGAATGAAGAGAATGTCAACACAAAGCATGTCCTGTTCTGTGGAGTCGTATGACCGCTCTCAGAGACGTTTAAAAGGATGATGTGAGGTAAACTCCACAACAGGAGTCACAGAAGATTGCAACACACGATCCTTTACAGAACGGCCGAGGAGGAGTCTATGAAACTAAAAAGATGCAGTAACCAGCTCTTTCCACGTCACAATGGATGGCGCTCTGCATTTCCAGCACCAACTTCTGGCAACAGAGCGCCTCAAAACAGCTGATCAGTGGGGGTGCAGGGTGTCAGGCTCCCACTGATCAGATATTGGTGGCCTATCCTCACGATAGGCCATCAATATTAAAATCCAACATGAATAAAATCAAGATACTTATAGGTAAGTACTAGAGATGAGCAAATTTCATATTTTGAAATTCATTCTCACTTCATTTACTGGTAAAAGATGAATTGCGTTATGGATTCTGTTACCATGGACCATGACGCAATTCTATGACGGAATGCATAACGGAATGCCTTTAGAGGCATTCGTTATTCATTCCTTCATAGTAGAAGTCAATGGCCTGCATAACGGATCCGTCCAATCTCTGTTACGCAGGGGAGTCCGCTTCTGCATAACGGAAAGCAGACGGATCCGTTATGCAGCCCATAGACTTCTACTATGAAGGAATGAATAACGAATGCCTCTAAAGGCATTCCGTTATGCATTCTGTCATAGAATTGCGTCATGGTCCGTGGTAACAGAATCCATAACGAAATTCAGCTTATACCAGTAAACTAAGCATTTCATAACCTGAAATTGGCTCATCTCTAGTAAGTATATTAGGTAAGGATAAGTATAGGTTAGTAAGTATATCAGGTAAGTTAGCCAACCAACCTGAGCTTGAAGGAGCTTCAGTTGCCTGTCCTGCTCGGCTAGGAGGCGGTAGGCTTCAGAAGACAACCCCAACATCCCATTAGTTGCAGGCATTGCTGGAGATGTACTATGCTGGCATGAATGAGGACTGCACACATTGATTGGCAAAGAATCCCTCCTGCCCGGTGACATCACATTCTCCACCGGCGAGGAGCAGCTCCCTGCCCTGGAGGTACTTCTTTGGCAACTGTTGACGCACACGGCGTTGCAGCACACGGCTGGACAGCTCACGTTCGGATAAGCGTCTGATGGGCTCTCCATGCCACAATGGTTAACATAACCGTTCATCGCTGGCCAAGGACTTGCAGTGTGGCATTGAGCTGGGGCCATATTGTGGCAACAGTTACAAACATTGGTCGGATGACAAGGAGCATAGTTAGGAGTTGGTTTGGGTATTTCGGAAAGTTTCCTGGGCGGAAGAGGAAAAGTCACATTGTGGGTTGGAGACGGCAATAGAGGCGATTGCCTGGAAATATGAGCAGGTGGCACCACTGGTTGTTCCTGGCAGGATCCACTAATGTTACAGCTCAGATCAAGTTCGGCTGAACCTCTGACCTGATGAACCGACGTATCCGGGGAACAGCCGGTACGTGGCGTGGACAGAGAAGACGAGGATGAGGAGGATGTGGAATTTCTTCTGGCTTGCCCTCTTGCATTCTGGAGAAGGCTCGGCTTATCTGCTGCAGTTGTTCGGACTCTGCATGGCTTTGTTGCTTGGCTCTTGGAATTTTTAGAGGACATGAGCGATGGCTTTGTAGAGGATTCCTTCCCAGGTTGGTCACCATTTTGACATGACGCACTCAGGACTTTTGGTGTCGAGGATAATGGTGGAAGTTTCTTACTACTATTCTGTTGAGCTTCAGGTCTTGGCTCTACAACACTTCCAAATACCAAAGAGAGTTCTGGCACACAAGGATGGATTTTAGTTGCCTGTGTGAAGAACATACATTAGTGTTAGATATATGAGACAGGGAACGTTATTGAAGGGAGATATATTCCCCCTAGCCTTGTCACGTGTAACTAAGGGTGAGTCCACACAATTGTTGCAGATTTTCCATCTGGATTTGTGATATGCAGCAGTTGATGCTACCAGCAAAGTGAATTGAGATTTTTACCAATCTAAGGGCTTGTTCACACGGCCGCTGCAATGCACAAGCACAGACAGCGGGGCTTCTGCAGGCGGATTGTGGACCCATTCACTTCAACGGGGTCCACGATCCGACTGTCCAGACCACAAGCAGCGGGTCTGCAATTTACAGGCACCGGCATCACGGATGCAGAACCATAAGGCTTCATTCACACGTCCGTATGCGTTTTGTGGTCCAATAATTGCAAATCCTCAAAAAAAAAAAAATAATAATAATAATGATGACGTTCTGTGGCATCCGTGTTTCCGTTTTTTTGCGGATCCATTGTAACAATGCCTAGTTCCAGTGCAGAACGGAGGCATGGTACCCCCATGGCAGCACTATGGAGTGCATCCGTGCGGTTTCTCTCAGCGTCTCTGCACCACAAAAAAGTAGTGCATGCACTACTTTTCTTGCAGTGCAGACGGATCACAGACCCATTCAAGTTGAACGGGTCTGGATCCCTCTGCGGAATCCACAATGACATTGCTTATGCATTGGGGACCGGAAATTGCAGCCCCTAATGCACGGAACGGCCGAGCAACGGTTGTGTGCATGAGCCCTTAAGGCTCCAGGGAGTGTTTGCTCTGTAGTCAAAAGTGCAGACGTTCTAAAGATTATCTTTTTGAAAAAGCCAGAAAAGGAGCTTGGAGTCTGATTGGGAAAGAGTGCAAAATAGGAGAGTGGTACACCAGTGCCACCTAGTGGTAAGAGTAAGGCACAGAATGCAAACTGAAAAAAAAAAAAAAAAAAATCTCATAGATGTTTCAAAATTAAAAAGTGGTTCTCCATGGCCCAGTAAACCCACTGTAATTACTCATCTTGCCTGTAGAAGAAAGTTTTTAATATACTTGCCATCTTCAAGTTGTGTGGATCAGTACATTCATTTTCTAAAAAACCTGCTTCCACCTTTAGCACGTTCTTTACCAGTTTTCCGGTCTGGTCTATGGACATTAGGTTGCTTCAACAGACCAGGAGAGGGGAGGTGCTGTGGACGAGGCCAGAACTATTAGTCTCCCTGGAGCATGTCTCCTGAATCCACCTCATCTGACATGGGGCAGGGAGAGGAGTAGTTATGGCCTTGTGAACAGCACCTACCCCGTCCTGGGCTGCAGAAGCGAAGTCCTCATTCATAGACCCAACAGGAACCCTGGTAAAGGACATGACAGGATCTTCAGAAGAGGTACATCACGTTACTAGGTTCCCAAATGCCTGATCCACGCAACTTCATCATGACTATTACAAACTTTGTTGTACAGACAAATCTGTTTCACCAAAGAGTTTTCAAAAAGCAGCTTGTTTGCCTACTAATGTCTACCAAGCCTCAGTTTCAAGGTGGCGGACTGCTCCAATTTCAACAAGATCAGCTGAACACGAGCGTGACGGATTGGCTTCGGATACGTTCAGGGAAACTCGCACACGTTTTGATGCGTTTTTCACGCGTGTGATAAACTGAAGGTTTACAAACATCATCTCTTAGCAACCATCAGTGAAAAACGCATTGCATCAGGACTTGCTTCAGGACAAAATGCGTTTTTCACTGAAGCCCCATTCACTTCTATGCTGCATTTTTCACGCAACGCAGAACTGATGCGTGAAAAAAAATTTAAAATAAAATAAAACACTGATGTACACAGACCCATTGAAATCAATGGGTCAGAATTTAGTGCGGGTGCTATGCGTTCACTTTATGCATTGCACCCACGTGAGAAATAATAATAATAATATTATAATGATAATAAAATAAAATAATAATAATAAAATAATAATAATAATAATAATAATAATAACATAATGATATAATAATAATAAAAAAATTATAATAATAATGATACAATAATATAATAATAATAATGATAAAATAATAAACTAAAATAATAATGATAATAATAATAAAATATATATATATCTATCACTTGTGTGAAAGGGGCCTGAAATCCTGACCCATTAATTTCATGAGCTTTTTTTCATGCATCAGTTCTGCGTGAGAATCGCTTCATGTTCTATATTCTGTGTTTTTCACGCAGCTCTGGCCCCAGAGAAGTGAATGGGTCTTCAGTGAAAAACGCATTACATCCGGATGCAGGCTGGGTGCCACGCTTTTTTTCACAGATGGTTGCTAGGAGATGCTGCTTGTAAACCTAGTAACATAGTTTATAAGGCCGAAAAAAGACATCTGTCCATCCAGTTCGGCCTAAAACCTTCAGGTTTTTTTCACGTGCGTGAAAAATCGCAAACAAAACTGGCTGAACTTGCTTGCAAAATGGTGAGAGTTTCACTGAACGCCTCTGGAGCCAATCTGTATTGTTCATGTGAAAGGGGCCTAAAGGGATTTTCCAAATCTTCCTGATGGTAGATGTTGGAGGAAAGGAGGATTGGATATATGTTTCCATGTGCAATAAGCCACTGCAAGAAGGGGGGGGGTCTAGCACTGGCTTATTCCCATCTCGACACTGAAAACGCATGCTCAGCTTGTCATGTATACAGAGGAGTCCGGAGGAATAGCTGCGGGTGTGTCGCCGACTGCTATCCAAGGTGCATGGTGACCTTAGTTCATGGTTTACATGTTACATCATCACTCCCACGCCCGCTTTGCTCGAGAGTCAGTGGAGTGATGAAGGGATATCACATCAACTATCCCCCCCACCATCTCATATTTACCTGCTGAAATGATGGATGAGGGCGAGGAGAAGGTCTAGGAGAAAAATCCTCATCTTCTACACCAGAATCGTGGTCGCTTACAGACAATTTAGAGGGAGATATATGTGGTTTGACTCTGGAAGGGCGTAAATAAGAAAATAAGGAACCAGCAAATCCACCCCATAATAGGCATCAATGAATCCATCCATCCACCAGGTATACCAATAAACAAGGAAACTTACATAGACGCTGAAACCGTCTTGGAAACTTCATTAAACAGGTACGCTTCTGAATTGTGGCCGTCAGTGGAGAGCTCAAACTGAAGGTGAGACTGCTTCGAGGACTCCACAGTCTGAAATAAACACACAATTTACCAAAAAAATCCCTTCTCCTAAAGTTTATATAATGCAACTCATTGACTGCAAGCGACAACTTGCCTTGAAGAGATGTAACGCATCTTCACATGCCAGCAACTGAAAGCCAAGGGGATCGTGGCCGATGCAAGGAAGGCACTCGTAGAACTCAGGTTCCTTGTGGGTGAGCGAGTACAGGACTATGAGGAAACTTCCGGACTCTGAGAGCACCCTATGGAAAAAATACAGAATGTATATTAACTATAGTCTAAGAGTGAGTAAGACAGTTCTCAAAGGATCTGCTTGTTTCATCTCTCTCCTCCAAAAGGTGTTCATACCGACCTACAGGTCACCACATTGTGACACCGAGAGGCTACGCGGGAATGGTGGTTGTCAGAGCAGCTGCAGGTTTGTCCTTGTGAGCTGCACGGATGACCTGGCTTCAACTGAACTTAACGGACGCTGGGTCATTCATGTAACAGCTCATGAGGACAAAACAGCAGCTCCCTGCTCCCCCCTCACATTTAGAAGTTGAACTCAGCAGCGGCATTTTAAAACTATGGGGCACATTTATCGTGACCAGCGTTTTAGATGCCAGTATCACGGCCCTGCACTGGCGGTGAATCGCCGAAGTTATGTAGCGGCACTGGTCTGTACATGCCTTCAGCAGATCCACTGCTGCTTCCGAGCGGTCTTACATCTAGACCAGAGATGCTCAAGCTGCGGCCCTCCAGCTGTTCTAAAACTACAACTCCCAGCATGCCCTGCTGTAGGCCGATAGCTGTAGGCTGTCCGGGAATGCTGGGAGTAGTTCGTTTTGCAACAGCTGGAGGGCCGCAGGCTGAGCATGCCTGATCTAGACCATTTTCACACACCTAAAACAGATGTAGAAAACAGTAAATGAGATGGGTCTGCCGGCCCATCCCCAGACAGTTTTTTTTTTTTTTTTTTTTTAAAAGGGACCTTTCACCACTCCTGACGTGCCTATTTTAATATTACATGCGGAACGCATGAAGCTAAGTTTGGAACATCTATTCTTATGTCTGTATGTTGTGCCATTCCTCTATTATTCCTACTAGAAGTTATGAATGAATTGCTATTTGCCTTCAGTAAAGGAACAGAGGGGAGGTGACCAGTTGGGGGGTGTGTACCTGCACAGACTGACTTTATCCAATCAGTGCTGCCATGTTCAGTCTGTGCAGATACACGCCCCCAACTGGTTACCTCCCCTCTGTTCCTTTACTGAAGACAAATAGCAATTCATTCATAACTTCTAGTGCAAATAATAAAGGAATGGCACAACATACAGACATAAGAATAGATGCTCCAGACTTGTTATTACATGGGGAATGCATGAAGCTATTAAAACAGTAATGTCAGGAGTGGTGAAAGGTCCTCTTTAAGAACTGGTGTGAGCGGGGTAAAGTCACAGATTGTATTTCTGTTTAACCCTTTCTACCCCTGAGGTTTTTTCCGGTTTTGCGTTTTCGTTTTGCACTCCCTGCCTTCATACTGCCACAACGGTTTTATTTTTCTGTTCACACAGCTGTATAAGGGCTTGTTTTTTTGCGGGACAAGTTGTACTTTCCAACGCCACCATTTAATATTGCATATGATGTAGCGGGAAAAAAAATTCCAAAATTGGGTGAAATTGCAAAAAAAAACCAAAAAACGCAATTCTGCCACAGTTTTACGGGGGTTTTTTATTTACGGCGTTCGATGTGCATTAAAACTGACCAGTTACTTTCATTCAACTGGTCAGTACGAATCCAGCGATACCTAATATGTAGTTTTTCTTGCGTTTTGATAGTGATAAAAAAAAATTATAAAGTTGGACTTTTTTTTCCCCCCATTTCTTGACCCCTATAACTTTTTGGTATTTATGTGTACGGAGCTGTGTGTATGACTTTTTGATCGCCATTTAATTTTTTTTTAAAAAGCGACAAAAAAAAAAAATAAAAAAATGGCGAATTGGCTATTTTGACACTTTTCTGTTTCGCTGTTTTCCGTATGGGAAATAATTTATATTTTTATCATATGGGCGTTTTCGCACACAGCGATACCCATAATGTGTATTTTTTAATACTTTTATTTTTGGGAACGGGGGGGGGGGATTTGAACTTATGTTTTTTCATTTTATTTTTTTTACACTTTTTTTTATAGTTTACTTACTATTACAAGCAATCATTTTGCATTACTAGTGGGAAAAGCAGGTCACCTGCGGCCATCACACCCACTCCGTGTAGGAGCAGGCGCCATCTTTAAAGTCCCGGCCAGCGCCGTACGGGAAGGGGTTGGCCACTTTCTGGGTATTGTTGACCAATGTGTTTGTAATATGCTTATATGGCACTTTCTGATATAGCCTATGTTGAAATTCTGCACCATTTTCTATATTTCATAAGGTTTGCCCTCTTGTTTGCCAAGATTTTTGCGCTGCCCGCACAGAGGTATTGTCCACAAGATGGCCGCTGATGGAGGGTCATGTGACCGCAAATCACCTCTATGCGATCCCCCCCCTATTCAAGTACACTGCCCCTGCCATCTGCACTTGTTGTGCTGGGAGTTTAGTGCTGGTGTGGGGTGTTTGAATGGAGGAGACACCACATGGGAGGTGATTTGGTCACATGACCCTCCATCAGCGGCCATCTTATGGACAAGACCTCTGTGTAGACAGCGCAAAAGACCCTGTAAACAAGGGGGCATAACTTAAAAAAAAAAAAACAAAAAACAAAACACACATTGGTCAACAGTACCCAGAAAATGGCCAACCCCTTGAATAAATGACCCCCTAAATATATTACAAAGAGTTAATACGGCATGTGCCAACTATGAAACTGCTTATTTAGACGTTCTACGTCCATTTCACGGTTGCAAATACTCGGACGCGTTGCAAAGTTTTGCATTCGTAAATGTCTGAATTCAGGATGTATCTTTGTTTTTTGTCTGCGGCTGATCCGTTTTTTGTGTCAGCATACATCAACTTTGTTTCTCCCTAATAATCTCCCTACCGGTGTGGAAGCAAAGGACGAAAGGGAAGGATAAAAGACAAAGACTAAATGCATCTCGCCCTGGCAAGATCATCTAAACAACATGGTTTCCAGTTACTGGGCCAGAGTCAAAATCAATCAGCTGATTAATGGGGCCGCTTTCTTCAGACAGAGGGTTGTCCTGCTGAGTGGCAAGTGCAACCAAGGGCACGAGCACACCGCCACATTACACATCCAAACACGAGCTACATATTAAGGGCTCATGCACACGACCGTATGTATTTTGCAGTCCGCAAAAAAACAGATCGGAGAAAAATACAGACGATGTCCGTGTGCATTCCGTATTTCGCAGAACGGAAGAGCTGGCCCCTAATAGAACAGTCCTATCCTTGTCTGTAATACGGACAATAATAGGACATGTTCTATCTTTTTGCGGAACGGAAATACGGAAACGGAATGCACACGGAGTAACTTCCCTTTTGTTTTTTTTTGCGGACCCATTGAAATGAATGGTTCCGCATACAGTCCGCAAAAAAAAAAAAAAAAAAGGGAACGGACAAGGAAAGAAAATATGTTCGTGTGCATGAGCCCTAAGAGCTAAGGTGCGAAACTTGGACACCCCCATATCATATCTCGGTATCAGTAACTTAAAGAACTCCCGCAAAAATTTTTATTCCATGTCCTGCTAGAAATGTACATGATGTAATCTGTAGTGAATGTCATTTTCTTACCAGTAGCTGAATTTTTGACTTATATCATCCTGAAGTTTCTTATCGGTGTCATGTGACCAGCAATTAGACCCACCAACTCACACTGAGACTTGTGTGGACAAGAAGTCTATTTCTCTATGCATTCCTATGGGAGCCTCACTTTCAGTCTCATAGGAATGAATAGAGCAGTAACTGGCTTCCTGTCCTGGGTCAGTTGGAGGTCAGAGAGTTGGTCACATGACACAGCTACAATAAGAAGAGAGTTGATAACTCAGAATTACAGTCTCTGATGAGAAGATTGCATTTACTACAGATTATATCATGCAGCTTTCTAACAGGTCAGAGAATAAAAAATCTTCTTTAATGATGGGACAATACTTGCCTTTCTTTAATTGAAGAGCTGTACATATAGCGCAGACAGCTGGCCCACACCTGAGGACTGTGGACGTGTGTGATGCCGCTCAGCCAACTGTATACAGAAAGGATAAGAAGCCGTTATGGACAATAAGAACAAGTGAAAAGATAAAGGATTGAGGTCTTCATTCTGATTAGCACTGCCAGAAGCATTTAAAGGAAACCTGTAACTATGAAAACGATATCCAGTCTACCGGCAGTATGTTATAGAGCAGGAAGAGCTGAATAAATTGATATAGTTTGGTAGAGGAAAAAAAAAGGCATCAATCACTGAGTAGGACCGCCCTCTGGACTCTTAGGAGCAGGAAAAAAAAAAAAAAAAAAAACCACGAATTACAATAAGTTACAAGTCTAAGAGCTTGTATTCATTGTGCTGTCTATTCTAGTAAAGCTATATTAGTGATTATGAGTCCAGAGTGGTGAAATCGTAGTTAAAGAAGAACTCCCGCAAAATTTTTTATTCTCTGACCTGTTAGAAAGGCGCATGATGTAACCTGTAGTGAATGCAATCTTGTTATCAGAGACTGTATTTGTGAGTTATCCCCTCTCTTCTTATTGTAGCTGTGTCATGTGACCAACTCCCTGACCTCCAAGTGACCCAGGACAGGAAGCCAGTTACAGCTCTATTTGTTCCTGTGAGACTCTGGGCCCATTCAGGCGGTCGTATTATTAAGGGGGGCAGCAATACTACGGCTGCCGACCGGCGTGTGCTCTGCAGCGCTGCAGAACACATGGCCGGGTGCCCCATTGATAATGCCTATACTTGTCTGCTTATGAGGACAAGTATAGGACATCTTTTATCTTTTTATGCGGAGCCACGGCATGGAGCTGGCTCCGGGCCGCGGCTGCCCGCTCCCATAGAGGTGAATGGGGCCGCATCTATTCCACAATATTGCGGAATAGATATGGGCCCTCAGAGTGAGGCTCCCATAGCAATTCGTAGAGAATTAGACTTCCTGTCCACACATAAGGTGCTGTGTGAGTTGGTGAGTCTCATTCCTGGTCACATGACACAGGTGAGAAGCATCAGGGAGATATAACTCACAAATACAGACACTGGTAAGAAAATGACATTCACTACAGATTTCATCATGTACATTTCTAGCAGGACATGGAATAAAAAATTTTGCGGGAGTTCTTCTTTAGCGAAACCTGTCAGTATGAAAACACAATCCAGTCTACCAGCATCATGTTACACTACAGGAGCTGAGCCAATTGAGATAATGCCTGTAAAGTGCTGTGCAATATGTCAGTGCTATATAACCTAATAAAATAAATGTATAGTTTGGTGGAAAAAAAAAAAAGTTATATGGACTGGATTCCAGGGTGCTCACGAGCCGCCTGTGATTCGCAATAAACTCATGATTAGGGATCAGCGAACTTTTGTTTTCAAGTTCGGCGTATTTAAGAATTCCGTTATGGATTCCGCATTCACGGACCATAAGTTATCCATAACGGAATTCTTAGATGTCCCGAACCCTGTACGCTGAACTTGAAAACACAAGTTCGCTAAACACTACTCATGATCTAATGTTATCACAACCGACTTCCATAATTCGCTATACAAAATAAAGTTTTACATAACCATACATAAACCACAAAAACGGACACTTTTTCGCAACCTTAGTGCTGTGATTTTATGGCAAATTGAGGGCACTGAGACTAAGTCATGAGATGCAGACATGTTTGCCAATCCGTGTAATAACAGGAAAAAAAAAAAAAAAATTAAGTTTATGGACTAAGTTAGCAATATAGGGTTGTGGAGAAAACCGGACCTGGCATCTGACCTGTTTATATCGGACGTGTGCCCTGAGAACTTACATTCCAACAAGCGGCAACGTGTAAGCCTTCGGATCGGATTCAAGGACGAGGAGCAGTTTCCTGGTTTGATCCATCGTCAAATACCTAATGAACAGGAGACAGTCACATGCAAAGTCTTATCCAATTTCCATACAGGATGTATGTAATATATAGGAGATAAACATAACATTTTTTTCTCCGTGGATCGGACACAGAACCATTCATTTCAATGAGGCCGCAAAAAATGCAGACAGCACACCGTGTGACGCTGGCATCTATACGCCCGTTCTGCCCTTCACAAAAAAAAAAAACGCCATGCTTTTTAGTACCACATCAAAAACTGCAATCTGCAAACTTTTTTTGGCTTTTTTTTTTTTTTATACAAAATACCTGAAAAATGCCATTTTTTTTTCTAATGTTACCCGCCCTTTTGTGTTTTTTTTTTTTTTTAATTAACACTTTTAGCACATTTTGTGGATTAACAAAAATTAAAAAAAAGAAAAATCTTAAAAAAAAAAAAAAAAAAAAAAAAAAAAAGCAACATTGTGCTGCTGAGATCAGTTCTAGGAGGGGGGCTGGATGGGCGACAGAGGGCGCTCAGTCTTCCCGCAGTCACGCCTTTGCACCTGGCCCTTCGGATGGAGCTCCTTACTCTGCAGCCATGTCTTCACATGCACTGATAGAAATCCAAGAACCGTGTTCTTTCTTTGCCTCCCCCCTCTCACCAGTTCCTCTCAATTAACTGCATTGTCATTGTAATGTCTGAGCCCCTTTATGTACAGACGCTGTGTAAAACCACCTGCACCTCAACAGTTAAACAGCTTGCGGTCTTTCTAGCCAATCAGTGCAATCAACAGCTTTCAAGTGCACGTCTCTTCCCTTTAAATTCTACTCCTGCTTTTGGCTAAAGAGAACTATATGCAAAACTGCTTAAAAAAAAAAAAACGCAAAGTGTGAACCGACCAATGTCACAAAGAGGCAGATAGTTATGAATCAGAAGAGCGTGGTGACATTTTTAGCAGTTTGAAAATTCTCTTTGAACAGCCGTGTTCCAAAGAAGCATTGATATCAGTTTTCTGAGAATCACGATAATTTCATCAAACAAGTCACAATGGAGAAAAAAAAATAAAAAATACAGGAGAGCGTGTTGTGATATCGCATTTCTGCATTAGGGCTCATGCACACGAACGTGGTTTGGTTCTGCAAAAGATTCTGTATGCTGTCTGCATCCGTTGCTCCATTCCGTGGCCCCGCAAAAAAATAAATAAATAAAAATAAATAAATAAAATAGAACATTTCCTCTTCTTGTCTGTTTTGCAGACAAGAATAGGCATTTCTATATTGGGCTGCCCGTTCCGTTTATTGCAGAACGCACACGGGCGGCATCAGTGTTTTGTGGATCTGCAATTTGCGCACATTCGTGTGCATGAGCCCTTAGTTTGTATGTCCTTTTCTTACATGATACTAACAGCAGTCTAATATTTTTGAATCCGTATTTGTAAGCCAAAACCAGGAGTAGGTCCAAAATGCAGATATTCCTATTACCCTTTTCTCTGTAGGTTCCACCCCTGGTTTTGGCTTACAAATGCAAAATACTGACCGTGTGACAGAGGCCTTTTACACATTCTGATTGTTTACACCTCAACCTATACCAGAGATCTCAAACTCGTGGCCCTCCAGCTGTTGTAAAACTACAACTTCCATCATGCCAGGAGAGTCTACAGCTATTGGGGCATGCTGGGAGTTGTAGTTTTGCAACATCTGGAGGGCCACGAGTTTGAGATCCCTGCCCTATACCGTCCAGCAATGCAGTGGAGGGTGGGAGCAGCGCTGTATCACTGCTAAGTCGCAGCTACCACCATAGAACATTAAGCAATTTATATAGACCTGGCACTAAACACTATGGGAAATCTGCCAGCATCTCCCCTCCCCCGCTTCTCTAAATTTTGTTTGCAGAAACACACTGGTGCAGCCACGTTCAATGTAAATCACATTAGGGTATACAAAAAAAAAAAAAAATAAATAAAAGTGCGTTTTCTAGAAACAAACAAATGTTTTAAAAAACACTTTGCCGCGGCGGTCAGGAGGACAAGCATTTGCCCAAGACGCGGCAGCACGATTTGGATTTTTTATTAAAAGAACACTCCGAATAAAAGAAGCTTACCCGCATTTGTGAGTTCCTTGAAGCTGAGCAATATTATTGTGACTGCTCAGGTTCCTGGCGAGGGCCGTCGGTATAATTGGGACAGGCTTTATGGGAGTACTTTCAAATGTATTCGCTACGGTGACAGCCGCCCAGCGAAGATCAAAGTGAAGATTGTCCATGTTCTCCGAGTAAGTGATATGAGCTCTCACAGTGAGCAATTTGGAGAGATCCAAGGCTTCTCTGCTGTGAAGATGGCTCTGCAGACCCTTAAAACAAAACAAAAAAAAAAAAAATACAAGAATTCCTTTTTCATCTGCAAAACAATACAATTAAAGCCCGACGGTGGTAATTTCCATCTGCTTCCTCCTACTTGACATTCAGAAAAGGGCCAGATCAGCTGTGTACGGAAAACAGAGAGGAGGCAAGAAGAGAGGGAAGCAAATAACCCTGGAGAAGACAAACACGAGATCACAGCAGCAATAAGAAGGGAATGTGAAAATGCCCCCGGACTGATAATATTTATTTCTGAAATGTATCCGGCTGCAGCAGAGCAAAAAGCTAATGAGGAGCAAACAAGGGATGTGTCTGAGGTTCATTAAGGCCCCATTCACACGACCGTATGTACATTTCCGCATCTTATCCGCATTTTTGCGGATAAGATGCGGAACCATACGGACCCATTCATTTTTCCATAGGAGAAAAAAAATGCGGAATGCACACCGTGTGCATTCCGCATCCGCATATTACGGAAGTTCACCGGAAAAAAAGGAAACATGTCCTATACTTGGCCGCAAAACACGTCCGTAGCCCCATTAAAGTCAATGGGTCCGCAAAATTACGAAAAACTTTCCGTATGTCTTCCGTTTTTATACGGACACGGAATACATACGGTCGTGTGAATGGAGCCTAAGTCTGCAGACTATATTTTTTGTTACAAGGTAATAAACAGTTTTTAAAGTGTAATTGTCATTCTTTTTTTATTTGTGTAAAATGTAGGGGCATCGATGCCGACTATTTTTGTAATATACTTTAATTACTGAAATTGTACATTTCTATTAGAAAAATAGCTCTAAAGTGGCCCATTTTGAGACTCCGCAACGCTCCTCTGTCTTCTGTTTACATGACACAGTCAGTGTCAGCAAGTCTCCACAGTTATGTAAACAGAAGACAGAGGAGCGTTGCTAAGGCTCAAAATGGGCCACTTTAGAGCTGTTTTTCTAATAGAAATGTACAATTTCAGTAATTAAAGTATATTACAAAAATAGTCGGCATCGATGCCCCTATACATTACAAAAAAATAAATAAAAGTTACACTTTAAGGCCCCTTTCACACGAGCGAGTTTTCCACGCGGGTGCAATGCGCGACGTGAACCCATGCATCAGTTCTGTGTTATGTTAAAGACGCAGCATGTTCTATATTCTGCGTTTTTCACGCAGCCCTGGCCCCATAGAAGTGAATGGGGCTTCAGTGAAAAACGTACTGGATCCTGAAGCAAGTGCGGATGCAATGTGTTTATCACTGATGGTTGCTAAGAGATGTTGTTTGTAAACATTCAGATTATCACGCGTGTAAAAAAAATGCATCAAAACGCATCGCACCCGCGCGGAAAAAAACTGAACGCAATCGCAGACAAACTGACTGAACTTGCTTGCAAAATGGTGCAAGTTTTCCCTGAACGCATCCGGACCTAATCCGTCACGCTCGTGTGAAAGAGGTCTAAAGAGGTATGCCTGTAAGTAACGACAATGCTAGGATATACAGAATTTTGTGATCGGTTGACCCGTGCTGATCCTGGGAATAAGGGAAGGGATATACAGTTCTGCAGCCTACATAGCGGCACTCGTGCGGTGCAGGAAACTGCAGTGTGGCCTCAGGCCGCTGAGCACGGAAAACATAGTAAGGGACGTAACGGTAATTCAGCTCTGCATTACCCTTATCAGAATCATTGGAGGTCTCAGATCTCAGACCCACACACCGATCAAACCTAGGAATAACCCCTTTAAAGATGTTTTCCAGGCTCCTGATATTGATGACCTATACTCAGGACAGGTCATCCTGCTGATCAGCCGTCCCTAGCAGCCTCCGGCTCAGGAGCTAGTACTGAACTGAACAGAAAGTACAGCGCCATTCACAGTGTAGTGGTCATACAGGGTTACTGCAGCTCTGCTCCCATTCTTGTCAATGGTAGATGAGCTGCAGTACCCCAGCACGGCCACTACACTTTGAACGGAGCCGTCTGCTTCCTGTTCCAATAAAAGTGCTAGCACCAGAGTCTGCAGGGTGATCATGGGGGATGCAGGGTGTCGGACCCTCACCGATCAGATATTAATGACCTATCCTGAGGATAGGACATCAATATCAGGAGTCCGGAAACCCCTTTAGATTTACCATTTATTTTATACTTATATATTTCAATCTTCATTATACTTACAGAATATAGTTACCTAGCCAAATGTTAAAAGACTTCACTAAAGTAAACGTTTTTCATTTTAACTGGAAACATTTTCAATATTTAAAACAAAACCTATCATGAAAATGCAGTGCACTGTGTGTATACAGAGATAGCTGTCAATCAATGAGTAGAACCGCCCACATGACTACTGAGCTCAGAACGAGTTACACATAAGGGCTCATAAACACAAACGTATTTTCTTCCCATTTCCGTTCATTTTTATTTGCGGACTATATGCGGAACCATCATTTCAATCCGCCAAAAAAAAACGGAAGTTACTCCACGTGCATTCAGTTTCCGTATATCCGCGTTTCCATTCTGCAAAAAAAATACATGTCCTATTATTGTCCGCATTACGGACAAGGATAGGACTGTTCTATTAGTGGCCGGCTGTTCTGTTCCGCAAAATACGGAATGCACATGGACCTCATCTGTATTTTTTGCGGACAGCAAAATACATACGGCCGCGTGCATGAGCGCTTATACAAAGGCAGAGAGACAGACTAAGGCCCCATCAGACCGAACAATTTTTTGGGCCAATTATCGAGCTGCCTATAAAAACAAGTAAACACTCATTTGTCAGCTGATGGGCATCTTTCATCAGGATATAAGATACCAGATTTATCCACAGCACATCACCCTGTGTAATTAGGGAAGTGCTGCCCATAACAGATCTGCGGTAGCAATCGATATTCCCACATTCAGTTTGCATTGGCCTGTTTAATCAGACTGGAGCAAACGAGCGCCAATGAATCTGTTATCATTAGAGATGAGCGAACGTGCTCGTTACGAGCACTGTAGCGCTCGGCTCCCATGCGCAATGCCCGCAGGCATTGCGGATCCGTCCTCAGCTGCATGCAAGTCAATGAGGACGGATCGTTTGGTATAACACTCATACCAAACGGAACCGTCCCCATTGACTTACATGCAGCTGAGGACGGATCCGCAATGCCTGCGGGCATTTGTTCGCCGGGGAGCCGAGCGCTACAGTGCTCGTAACGAGCACGTTCGCTCATCTCTAGTTATCATCCATCGAAGCTGGCACTGTCTGATTATCAATACAGACACTAAGACACTGCAGCTTGTTTGTAAGTGATTTACTGTCTTATTTAACTGCTTCCAGGTGCAGATGAATGAACGTAAGGCCCCAGTCACACGACAGTATGAACGGGGCCGTATCTATCCCGCAATATTGGGGAAAAAAAAAAAATAAATCTGCAGGTTCTCGGCCGGTATAAGTGTTGTGCGGATCCGCAAAATTGCAGCTGCGTGCAAGAGCCCTTACACAGGGAAAGCTATCACTGTGTACAGCTAAAGTCAGAAATGGCAGAGATTTAAATCTATGAATTACAAGTTTTACTGAATCTTTTCCTACAAAACCATATTTCAATCTGTTCAGCTCCTCCTGCCTGCAGACTGCACTGTATTTCATAGTGACAGGTTTTCTTTAAAATACGTTTGGCTTTAAAGGGCCAAACCCGGACATACCCTTAATTTTACCCAGGCATCCTATGCTCTGATACCCTCCTTTGCCCTGCGCGCAAAGGCATTTAGCCCGGTTCCTGTGACGTACCAGGCTCTGCCAGGCGATGCTTCTGCCCAGCAGTGAGCCCAGTGACGTCACTGATGGGCGGGCTTTAGCGCTGCCCTAGCCAGTAAAACGGCTAGTGCAGCGCTAAAGCCAGCCCATTAGAGCCGGTG
This sequence comes from Rhinella marina, assembly GCA_900303285.1. NCBI lineage: Eukaryota > Metazoa > Chordata > Amphibia > Anura > Bufonidae > Rhinella > Rhinella marina. Next base: position 760,411 of record ONZH01009270.1, on the reverse strand, counting down.
ACGTCACCGAACACACTGCCGGGCGGAAGCTTCCGCCCAGCAATGTGTGCTTACAAAAAAAAAATGCCCTTGCCCTGCGCGATCCGGAGAGATGCTCCAATGCTGACATCAGGCGGGCTGTCTGGGTGAATTTAAGGGTATGTCCGGGTTCAGCTCTGAACCCGGACAACCCCTTTAAGATTTTAACAATTTTAACCGCAGCCTCAGAACATGTCACGGGCCACTTTGCTTATAACGACCTTCATCATTTCCTAACTCAACTGACATACCTTAAAAGAAGATGTGAAGTCTTCAGTGGTGTGTAGCATGGCGCCTGCGGTGGTTTCCTTGGGATAAATCGTGCAGGGAATAGCAAAATCTCCAGGTAGCAGAGTAGAGGGCACTTTGCCGACGCTGCCCATCTTCTCACGCCCAGGGTCAAAGCGATCTATTGTTAGCGTTATTCCTTCTTCATCTAACAGAAGATTAGAACAATATAAAGTCACAGTTTGGAGGAGACCCAGGGCTAACAATGGCTACACATCTTCCTGCCCTCCCTCGAAGCTGCCCATGCACATGATATAAGCTCACTAGTGCAGCACAGCATAATGCCTCATTCACACGTCAGTGTTCGGTCAGCGATTTCCATCAGTGATTGTGAGACAAAACCAGGTCTGGCTCTAAACACAGAACAGGTGCAGATCTTTCTTTATACATTATGTCTGTGAAGGCTCCAATCCTGGCTTTGGCTCACAATCACTGATTGAAATCACTGACCAAACACTGACATGTAAACGAGGCTCAACACAAATGCCGATCCTACCCCTGGAGTACCCCCTTTAAAAAGCAACTGATCTATGAAGTTTCACTCTACTTATGGTCTTACAATTCCCTTTGTAGTGGCCGCTGCTGGAAAAGCGTCTTCCACCGTGGCTAATCTGCTAAATGTCAGTCCACATAATACAAGGACGGCTCAAGTTTGCCAGGACAGGAGTTCTGCTTCATACAGGAAGGCTTCTGTCCTAAAAAACATATGGACAGGGACTGTCTGCATGAGACACCCTCGCAGCCTGCGATGCTGAAGTGTGAATGTCGATCCCTCCAGATGCCTGCACGATCACCGCTGCATCTCCTCGGAGCACGGATCCATCACCTGTGATGCTATGGAGGACAGGGAGATGCAGCGGTGATCGTGCAGGGACCGGGTAAGTATCGTCTATAGGAGGGGCACTTGTACTATTGGATAACCCCTTTAATAAAAAGTGCACACAAACCATCGTCCACAGAAAAAGATCCGAGTAAGAAGCAACAGAACGATTTTCTCTCTGTCTTGGCATGACGATAGGACAATCTTAAGGCTTTCTCGGACAGCAGAATGTGAGGGTTTCTAGAAAATCAAAGGGATGAGAAATAACTTGAACACCGGCTTAGCAGCAGCTTAAGGGAACATTTAGTGCAGAACACTTCAAGGGTTTGTTCATATGCTACTGAATGTGAACATGTCAGAAGGTCCACTTGTTTAAAGGGGTATTCCGGTTATGTCAAGGATAGGGGATAACTATTAGGCTAGTTTCACACTAGCGGCAGCACGGATCCAGCGGGTGAAGGGGCAGGTGCACGTGTGGGGCCGGAGCTGTGCTATTCACGTTAACCCCTGCTGAGAGGCGGCCGGAACGAAAACACAACAAGTTGCCCCTTCACCCGCCGGATCCGTGCTGCCACTAGTGTGAAACTAGCCTTAGATTGTGAGGTCCTACTACTGGGACCCTCATCGATCATGAGAATGATGTACCCCGTGAAGCCTGCTGAAAGGAATGGAGCTGCTAGTCAGGCATGCACACTAATGCACCTTTCATTTCTATGGGTGTTCGGGTGTTTCTATGGGTCTTAGGAACTCACAAAGAAATGAATGGAATGGTTGCATGCACAAACAGCCATGGGGGCTTCGATGGGTATGGAGTCCTCATTCTCGACTGGGGTCCCGGATGTTGGACCCCCAGCGATCTAACAGTAATCTACTATCCTGTGGCTATGGGGATACATTTCACATAATCGGAATACTCGTTTCATGTCTTTGCTTTGTATTTATCAAAAAGGAACCTGAGATATTACAAAGGTGCTCTGGGCCAGACAGGCCGCCACTTTCTCATTAGTCACATGCAGGGGACAGGCTGCCAGAGAATGAATGAAATTAAGACTCTGTTCACACTAGAGTCACGGCTTCCACCTATACTCTAAAATGGATACTGACAAACAACGATGGATGCAATAGACTGTAATGGGGTACTGGCAGTTCTGACAGAAAGACTCCTTTTGGATCACTGACCTGTCGATCTCTGCAGCGCACGTGTGTGCTGCAAGGGAGGGGAGTCCAGTGAGACTCGGTGTCCCTGTCTCCCCCGTCTCTGGACGATGACTTAGTTTTCTTTTAGGCTACATGCACACGACCGTATGTCTTTTGCGGTTTGCAAAAAAAAACAACAAAAAAAAAAAAACGGATGTTGTCCGTATGGCATCCGTTTTTTTTGCGGATCCATTGTAACAATGCCTATCCTTGTCCGCAAAACGGACAATAGGACATGTTCTATGTTTTTTTTTGCAGAGCTGGGGAACGGACATACAGATGCGGATAGCACGCAGCGTGTCTGCATTTTTTGCTGACCCATTGAAATGAAGGGTCAAAAAAAAAAAAAAAAAAAGGAACGGACACGGAAACAAAATACATTCGTGTGCATGAGGCCTTACACATAGGAAAGAAAACCTGTCATTATGTGGAGGCAGGGACTGCGAGCCTCATCGGACTCATCTCCCTTGCAGCACAGGTGAGCGGTGCAGGGTTTGGCGTGTTAGTACTGACTACCATCCCAGAAGCGACTGGTGACATCCGCGGGTCTGTCACTACACTGTGCTGTCCTGAGTGATGGCGGCATAGTACAAGTGACAGGTTCCCTTTAAATTAAAAAAAAAAAAAACAAACTAATAACATAGAAGCCGTTATAAGGTGTCGGCACTGGATCACACAGACGGCACACACTTCTAATGAGACTTGGCAATGACTGGAAACACGATAGCTACCTGTAATAGCTGAAATGTAATCCGATGGGGTCTCCCATGGGGGTGGAATCCCAAAGCACTGTTTTAGACGGAGGAAAATTAATTGGGAGCATCCGGGTGGCCATATTCCTAAATGCCAAAGATAAAAAAAATAAAAAGAAAGAGTTAGAAAGACGGTTTGAATGGGATGCGCTTTATCATAATAAAGTATGTGCAAATAAGCAAACAGAATTAAAAAGTGCACATTAGCCAATGAACAGATGTGGGGGAGGGGCTAACAGGTAACCACGCCCATCCATTTGTCTGCTCCATCCATATAAAGTGTGACGCCACCTACAGCAGACAAGAGCTGACTAATCAGGACACAGGCACCTGATACGTATTACATGCACTTTGTTTCCACAGTGTAATGTCATACCAGCAAAGTTAATGACATTTTCCAATTCTCATGTACACAGCGCGTTTTTTTTCGTTTTGCTTTCTTTTTAAACACACTTAAAGGGGTATTCCAGTTGATAGAAGTTATTCCCTATCCACAGGGATTGTTGGAGGTCCTACCACCGAGACCCCGCCCCCCTGCAGCTAAGGCCTCATTCACACGTGCGTATTTTTGCACATCCTGGAAAACGGTCAGTTTTTTGCGGATCCGTTGTTTTTCCGTAAAAAATGGAAAGATGAATAACATCTTTTTTTTCACCCCTCCTGGAACGAAATCCGCAAATACAGATGACATGCGGATGCCTTTCCGTATATTTTGCGGATCCATAGACTTTCATTGTGCTACGGACCGCAATTCAGGAGAAAAGTAGGACAGGAGGATTTCTTTATGCGGACAGTCGGAACGGACACATGGATGCGGGACCCATTGAAATGAATGGATCCGCATCCAATCTGCAATTGCGGAAACGGATGCAGACACATTATACGGACGTGTGAATAGGGCCTAACCCCCATACAAACGAATGGAGGGACCGGACACATGTGCGAACAGAGGCTTAGTTCTTTTCAGGGGATACGGGGCCCCCCATTCTCGTGGTGATCCAAGCAGTAGGACCCCCACCGATCTAGTAGTCATCCCCCATTCCTATGGATAGGCGATAGCTTCTACCAACCGGAATACCCCTTTAAATTGACCTATGAAGCAGATTTTTAAATCTTCAAATGTCAATTGTTTGTGCGGATTTTCAGAACAGATTTCGCCCTTTGCAATGGAAAGTGTGAGATCTGGGCGAATCCACATCAAAATCTGAGACAAAACCTGCAAATAACACAGGTGGAATTTGTAACGTGGCAAAATCCACAGGAAAAATTGCTGGGGAAAATCCACGTAAACTACCCTTCCGTGTTGTCGGACAAGGCGATATCAGAGATGAGGTGTAATGTAAAAGGTCTGCATCTGTCCCTGATGGAAATAACTGAAGTGAACTGAAACCTAATATAAAGACAAATTACCGGGCCACCTATGGCCGCCATGAGTCCAGTATGCCATAAAGCTGATGTAACAATATATACTGGTATTTCCCATAGAGATGAACGCAGCCGCAACATGCATACTCGACCGCCGCTCCATCTATATGGGGAGACACAGGAGCACGTTCTGATTTTTTTTTGGGGGGGGGGGGGCCACTGAAAGCCACTAATCAGACTAAGATTAAAACTTGGCACAACCCCAGGGTTGCATTCACATGAACATATGCATTTTGTTATCCTCAAAAAATATGGATGACGTCCGTGTTGCAACCGTTTTTTATGCAGGACAGTGTGCTGCTCATATCCGCAAGTCCGTTTTGTAGTCTCACAAAAAAGATAGTTCTATTGTTCTCCGCTTTGCAGACAAGAACAGGCAGTTACAATGGGTCCGCGCACAAACAAAATAAATAAATAAACAAACAAACCAGATGCAACACGGACGTCATCTGCATTTTTAGTGGATCTGGTTTTGCAGACCGCAAAATACATACAGTTGTGTGAACGTACCCCTAAAGGGGGTAGTCCCATATTGGACATTGGGGGCATATCTCTAGCATACACCCCCAATGTTTGATGTCGGATAGGTCTGGGTCCCAATTCTGGGACCAGCACTTATCCTTAGAACGGAGCCACAAAGTAGAGCGCACCGTACATGAGCGGCCGCCCTCCATTAAAAAGGGTTAGCCAAGTTTGAATAACCCCCTCTAGGATTCCTGGCCCCGCACAGACGAACGTATATTTGCGGGTCCGCGTTAATGCGGACCTGCAAATATACGGGGGCCGCCCGGCGTGTGTTCTGCAGCGCTCGGAACACACGCCGGGCGGCCCCATTGAAAATGCCTATACTTGTCCGTGTGTACGGACAAGTATAGGACATGCTTCAAATGAGCTAGCTCCGTGTAGCGGCTCCCGGCCCCATAGAGGTGAATGGGGCCGCATCTATTATGCAATTTTGCAGATAGATATGGCCCCATTCAATACGGTCGTGTGAATGGGGCCTTACCCAGATTGTTCCCCTGAAGTGGTTGCATCTCCCCTGCCGGCAGACATCAACATCCGGGGAGGGGGGCTACAACCAAGAGCAGGCTGCAACGATGACCAGCCCCCTTGCGTCAAATCACAACAATGACGCAAGGGGACAAGCCACCGTCAAATGGCCTACTATTGGCTGCATCCCCCGCCCTGTCGACAGATGTTGATTTCTGCCGTCAGGGGAGATGCAGCCACTGCCGTAGAGGAAACAGGTGTCGGGGTCCAGGTAAGTATGTGCAGGGTTGCGGGGCCGGGCACCCTACAAGGGGGGGTATTGATATCTGGATAATCCCTTTAAGGATAGGTGTGGGTCCCAGAAGTGGGAACCCGCACCTATCAGACATTGGGGGACACATCCTAGCGATATGACCCCGATGTCCAAGATGGGAAAGACCCCTTTAAGATACAACCCTCTCTGGTCAGATGGGTAACGGGCTTTACCTTATGTTGTTCTGGTGATCGCTGGCATCCTTATGGTACTGCGAGGTCTTCACACTCATCTTTGCACTCATCTCCTAGAAACAAGGAATAACGTTACTGAAGTCACGACCCGCCGGCCGTCTGCTGACAGTCCTATAGTCCAGGGATCAGCAAACTTCAGCACTCCAGCTGCTGTGAAACTACAACTCCCATAGAAATGAAAAGAGAATTCTGGGAGTTGTAGTTTCAGAACAGGAGGTTGCTGATCCCCGCTGTGGTCTGATAATCTGGCGCTTCCTTCCACTATGGACAGGCTATAATAACCCATCACACCCATCTTAGTTCCTATGGGAGCGTCACCCCAAATCGCTGCACCCCTTTGTAACAGTCTTTTGTGAGGCATAGATGAAACACTAGCCATCTGTCAGGATCTGATTGCTGTCAGTGAATGGAAACAATTCTCAATACTATTAAATGAATGAAGATCTCATACACTGAGGGCACCGCAAATTCTTAGCCGGTGTTCACACTTGTTGACTGCGTACATTCGGCATCTGTGTTGGGAACGCTCGGCATCCATAGGCGCCAAGTGACCCAATGTAAGCCAGAAGAGAAACCTCAGCGTACGGTCAGGCGCTATACGGTAACGGGTAAAAAAAAAAAAAAAAAAAAAAATTCTGCTATACATTAGATTAAGGCTTCATGCACAGAAAAAATATAGTTACTCTGCGTGCATTCCGTTTCCATATGTCCGTTCTGCAAAAAAAATAAAAAAAAATTGAACATGTCCTCTTATTGTCCACATTACAGACAAGGATAGGACTGTTCTATTTGAGGCCAGCTGTTCTGTTCCGCAAAATACAGAATGCACACGGACGTCATCCGTATTTTTTATGGACCGCAAAATACATAGGGTCGTATGCATGAGCCCTAAATGGGGGTGGGGTTTATCTAGCGGCAGGTGATGTGTGTGTGAGATCGGTGGGGTCTGAAAACACTCCCACCATTCATAAGAACAGGGGGTCCTGTGTATGAATGGAGCAGCGGTCCCGCAAGTCTCAGAGTTGGCCAAGCGCGGTCCTCGCAGCTCCATAGAGATGTCAGTGCACCGGCCCGACCATGACGCCATTCATACGAGGGGGGGGGGACACACAGTGGGCGTCCCATTTGTCGGATCCCCATGTTCACGCTCTTACCCTCCCATCCTATGGACAGGGGATGAGCTTAAAACCTGGCACAACACATGCATATATCAGAGCTTTCTACCTGCCGTATACACTGCCAGAGTTACCTGGTGCATGCAAAATGACACAAGCGTGAACAGAGCTCAAGAAGGTCATATACCACATCTGTTCAGGTCAATATAACCCTAGTTCCTGTTCACAATGGTGGTCCCTGCAGTAACTGATAATAAAATGCTATCCTTTGCTGAAAGGAGAAGACCCCTTTAAGATGTATTTAAAGGGACATTCCAATGTGTCAGGCCCAGATAAAAGCTGCATTCACCTTAGTAAATGGAGGCGGCCGTCACTCACCTGGAGCTCAGCATGGATGCCGTCTGTGCTCTGCTCTGCACTGCACTGCTTCTCGGTGAGGTTCCTGGGCGGCAGGAGTGGCGGCAGCTCCCCGGGGAGGGGTTTCCGTGATAAACAATGACAGTTACCGGCCCCTCACAAGACACAGTCACCAGCCGCAACTACGAATATGGCGCCAGCACGTCCCCAGGGCCCGGGACGCTACTCCCTCCCTCTAAACCAATCAGAAGCAAGACGATAATCCCTGGCAGCCAATTAGCGCTGCCGCCGAGAGAGCAAGCAGCCAATCCTAGGCGACTAATTTAAACGGCGAAAACGGCACCAAAGAGGAAGGGAGGGTTCTGCGCATGCGTTCTGCCTTTTGCGCGTTGACAGGGGAATCTGGTTTCCTAGCAACAGGGAGACGCTTGGTACACAATAGTTACCTGTCTGTCCAGAGTAAACATGGCGGGCGGTGGTCGTGTCAGGTACACGGGGCAGCGCAGCCTCATAAATGGGGGAGACGTCATGGCGCCAGCTCCTCTCTTCTACCACAGAACACAGGCTTCTTGCCGATCCGCTAAGAACTGGTCATCCTGGCACAGTGGGAAGTCACGTGATCACTGTTCATGGGGACACTGACACTGCTGGTGGGGGGCGCTCTGACCCTGTTATTTGAGGGTACCATGCATTTCAGTTCAGAACTAGAAAGAGATGGTTGCCTTCTGAGCTGTAGTCCTCTCCTCTTAGATCTCATCCCAGAATGTCCTCAATAACAGCCTGGGCATGCTGGGAGTTGTAGTTCTCTCCTCTTATACCCCCTAACTGTAATGTCCTCTGATATCACATAATAGCCTGGACATGCTGGGAGTTGTAGTCCTCTCCTCTTATATCTCATCCCTGGAATGTGCTCTGATATCACGTAATAACAGCCTGGACACGCTGGGAGTTGTAGTCCTCTCCTGTTAAACCATCTCCCTGTAATGGCCTCTCATATCACATAATAACAGCCTGGACATGATGGAAGTTGTAGTCCTAATAATAATCTTTACTTATATAGCGCCAACATATTCCGCAGCGCTGTACAATCAGGGGTATGCAGATGATAATTTCCATTCTCTATGTTGTATGGTCTCCCACTGTCCTGGGTGTGGTATCTTCCTTTTGGGGGTTATGAAAGTCATCACCCCACATAAATAGCGCCACCCCTGTCTACAGGTTGTGTGCAGTATTGCAACTCTGACTCACTGACTCCAATGGAACTGAGCTGCAATACCTGACACCACCCATGGTCAGGAGAGAAACTGTTTTTGGAAGAAAGTAGTCATATTTTTCTCATCTTACACAACCTCCTTAAAGGGTAACTCCAATCCCAGCCGTCCAATACCTGTCCAATGAGGCGACCAGAGGTGGCTAGCATTACGGAAACAGCCAAGTCAGCATAAGACGGGTACTCTAGGGGAAAAAAAACAAATAAAGAGCAGCAGTCACCACCCCTGACATGTCTGTTTTAGTAAATGCTTGTATTTACCATTCCTTTGTTAGGGCTCATGCACACGAATGTATCTTTTTTTTTTTTTTTTTTGCCGTATGCAGAACCATTCATTTCGACGGGGCTGCAAAAAATGTAAATTCCATATCTGTATCTATGTCGACAAGTCCGTTCATCTTGCGGACAGGCCTTGTTATAATGGATTTGCAAAAAAACAAAACAAACAAACGGATGTAACACGGACATCACATGGATGTCATCCTTTTTTCATTTTTTTTTTTGCGGATATTGTGGCTTGCAAAATACATACGCTCCTGTGCATGAGCCCTTATTCCTGCTGAACAATTATAAATAAATTGACCACTAGCCTTTACCATTCCCCTAGTCAAAGCGGTGTGTCCCTGTAGTATGAGACTGACAGGTGTGATTGGAAAATGTCAGTGTGTGCAGAGAGACCCCCCCAGCTGTCGATATTGTTATAACTTTCTTGTAGGAATAACAGAGGAAAAGCACAAAATGTAAAAGTTGGTAACTACGTGTTTCCAGTACCCTGAGAACATGGTGTAAGGGCTCTTTCTCACGAACGTGTCCCTTTCTCCAACTGAATCATACTGACAGCTTTATTTCAGTATGATTCCGTTACGCTACATTCACACGTCCATTTAAAACATCCGCAATCTATCCGCATCCGTTCCGCAATTGCGGACGGTTTTTGCGGATATTTTGCGGATCCATTCATTTCAATGGGTCCTGATAATCTACGGACATTGCACCGTATGTTGTCCGCATCCGTTAATCTGTTCCGTTCCGTTTTGCGGATCCGCAAACAGAAATCCTCCTGTCCTACTTTTCTCCCGAATTGCGGTCCGTAGCACAATGAAAGTCTATGGATCCGCAAAAAATGCGGAAGACATGCGGAAAGGCATCCGCATGTCATCCGTATTTGCGGATTCCGTTCCAGGAGGGGTGAAAAAACAAAGATGTTATTCATCCTTCCGTTTTTTGCGGATCCGCAAAAAACGGATGACATATGGATACATCCTTTCCGTTTTTTACGGAAAAACGGAACGGATGTCCTGGAAAAACGGAGCTTTTTGCGGAACAACGGATCCGCAAAAAAATGACCGTTTTCCAGGATGTGCACACATATGGACGTGTGAATGTAGCCTTACAGAAAGGTCACGCAAAAGTATTCTCAATCATGATAAGGCCCTGCACTTCCTAAGTCCATTAAGGCTTCATTCACACGTCCGTATTTTTGCACATCCTGGAAAACGGTCAGTTTTTTGCGGATCCGTTGTTCTGCAAAAAACTCAGTTTTTCCAGGACATCCGTTCCGTTTTTCCGTAAAAAATGGAAAGGATGTATTCATATGTCATCCGTTTTTTGTGTATCCGCAAAAAACGGAAGGATGAATAACATCTGTACCTTTTCTTTTTTTTTCTCCCCTCCCGGAGTGGAATCCGCAAATACGGATGACATACGGATGCCTTTCCGCATGTCTTCCGCATTTTTTTGCGGATCCATAGACTCTCATTGTGCTACGGACCGCAATTCGGGAGAAAAGTAGGACAGGAGGATTTCTTTATGCGGACAGTCGGAACGGACACACGGATGCGGACACCACACGGTGTACTGTCCGCATTTTTTCGGGACCCATTGAAATGAATGGATCCGCATCCTATCCACATAATTGTCCGCAATTGCGGAAACGGATGCGGAAAGGATGCGGACACATTATACGGACGTGTGAATGAGGCCTCAGTGTGATTCCCGCAAAGGAGTGAAAGAGCCCTAATGTGGCCTGAATATTTCCCAATAGGAAAAATCATTAAAGGGTTATTCTCATTTTAGACAATGGGGGCATATCGCTAGGATATGCCCCCATTGTCTTATAGGTGTGGGTCCCACCGCTGGGACCCGCACCTATATCCAGAACGGAGCCCCCGAACTGAATGAGGGCGCACTGCGCATGCGCAGCCGCCCTCCATTCATTTCTATGGGGCTGCCGAAAATAGCCGAGCGCTGGCTCGGCTACTTTCGTCGGCTCCATAGAAATGAATGGGAGCGCACCGCGCATGCACGGCCCGGCTCCCATTCATTTCTATGAGCGGAGCGGGGACCTGTGCCTGGTGGTGGCCGGACCCCCGGAGGTCCTCTAGGCGCAGCGCTCCCCGCTCCGTTCTGGATATAGGTGCGGGTCCCAGCGGTGGGACCCGCACCTATAAGACAATGGGGGCATATCCTAGCGATATGCCCCCATTGTCTAAGATGAGAATACCCCTTTAATAATAAAAGGGGAATAATCCTGGGGGATCTTGGCAGCAAAATAAATAATAATAATTAAAAAAAATTACTCTGTGTGCATTCCGTTTCCGTTTCGCAAAATAATTAAGGACAAGGATAGGACTGACGTGTAAATGAGGCTTAAAGAGGACCTCTCCCCTCTCCTGACATGTCTGTTTTAATATCTTCATGCATTCCCCATGTAATAACAATTCTGGAGCATCTATTCTTATGTCTGTATGTTGTACCATTCCTTTATTATTTCTACTAGAAATTATGAATGAATTGCTAGCAGTCTGCAGTAAGGGTACAGAGGGGAGGTAACCAGTTGGGGGTGTGTCCCTGCACAGTCTCACTCTATCCAATCAGTGCTTCCATGTTCAGACTGTGCAGGTACATACCCCCCAACTGGTTACCTCCCCTCTGTACCCTTACTGCAGACTGCTAGCAATTCATTCATAACTTCTAGTAGAAATAATAAAGGAATGGCACAACATACAGACATAAGAATAGATGCTCCAGAATTGTTATTACATGGGTAATGCTGGGAGCTATTAAAACAGGCATGTCAGGAGCGGGGAGAGGTCCTCTTTAAGGCCCCTTTCACACGGACGAGATTTCCGCACTGAATCCTGACCTATTCATTTCAATGGGGCTTTTCACATGAGCGATGTTTTTCACGCATCAGTTCGCCGTTGCGTGAAAATCGCAGCATGTTCTATATTCTGCGTGATTCACTGATGGTTGCTAAGAGATGTTGTTTGTAAACATTCAGTTTTTTATCACGTGCATGAAAAACGCATCAAAACGCATCGCACCCATGCGGAAAAAAAACTAAACAACTGAACGCAATCGCAGTCAAAACTGACTGCGATTGTGTGCGGATTGGTGCGGATTTTCCGGAACGCACCCTGAACGCATCCGGACTGAATCCGTGACGCTCGTGTGAAACAGGCCTTATACTGCCACCGACTGCCCAATGAACGAGCTCGCTTAACGGGCAATTGTGATTTTTAAGCTTGCTCAAAGATCAGGATTTGCTGGCAGCAAACCACTCTACGGCATGAGGACGAGCGATGGCATAATGATCACTCCTCCCCATACTGCGGAGGAGATCTCTGCTTGTAATAGCACTGGTCTCCTCCACTAGCTACGCTTACAATCGTTTGCTAAATCGGCCTGTGTAATACAGGCTTTACCCCCCACTATATCTCAGAGACGTACATGACGGTGGTTGTTGGAGGATGTCTACATGCTGATTAACCCTTATTTCACCATAACTGAGCTTAGATGATCACCCCGGAGAGGAGAGAGAGTGATCTGACTGTGAATGGCATTCTGCAGCTTGCTATGTACTAAAGCCGAAGATTATTTCTAGTAAAAAAAAAAAAAAAAAAAAAAGGACATGCAGTGTTTGATATTGATGGTCTTTCCTCAGGATAAGTTATCAATATCTGATTGGTGGGGGTCTGACTCTTGGCACCTTCACTGATCAGCTGTTTGAAGAGACCACAGCACCCTGGTGAGAGTTGCTCCCTCCTAGCAGCTTACCAAGCACAGCGCCGTACATAGTATAGTGGCCATGCTTGGTATTGCAGCTCAGCCCTATTCACTTGAATATGTCTGAGCTGCAACTAGGCCACCAGACTGATGAATGTGATGTCACCAGGCTAGGAAGAGATTGGAGCGCTGCGGTCTCTTCATACAGCTGATCAGTGGGGGTGTCCGGGTGTTGGACCCCAGCTGATCTGATATTGATGACCCAATGCTGAGGATAGGTCATCAATATCAAAATGTCAGAAAACCCCTTTAAGCTGGCCATACATATTATATACGCTCATTCGGCAGACATCTGCAGTCGGGGTGCCCCCATACACATTATATGGCCAAACTTCTGGAGGAGCTTTCAATGGAGAGAAATAAGTTGCTACGAGACACCTCATATGGCAGCTGATCTTCAGCAGGATCGGGCACATTGATATCTAACATGTCCAATCCTTTTTTCCCCCTAACATCTGCCATTGAGGACAGTTTGGGCAACTCAATACACATTGGCCTAGTTACACTGAAATTGGAGGGCTCATTGGACATATAGGGGGTCATTTATCAAAATTGGTGTCAAGTAGAACTGCCTTAGTTGCCCATAGCAACCAATCAGATTCCACCTTTCATTTTTGACAGCTCCTTTGGAAATTGAAAGGAGGAATCTGATTGGTTGCTATGGGCAACTAAGCCAGTTTTACACCAGTTTGATAAATGACCCCCATAACTCATGTCTGTGGCCAACCTATCCCACCTCACCACCAGGGTGTGGACACAATCTTACTGGGTTACCACGGAATATATTATACCAAGGCAGTATTCATGAGGGCATGGCTAAAATGTCTTGTACACCATTTAAGGAAACAAAAAACAAAAAATAAAAAAACATTTGGGTCACTACTTCGGGGCGTGAAGTTATTTTCAGGCGAACCATACCACTGGCAATTGCCCACAGTTAAGATGAGCGCCACTGTAAGACTCATTTTCCTATTGACGGACAGCTGAATCAGCCAATCAACGATTACCAGTGTAAATGAAGGGGGCGGGCGTAGGCGACGTCACTTCCTGTGAGTGACACCTCAGCAGAGAGTAGCCGGCTCGCCGCTCCGCCCCCTCTCCTGCTCTGTATGCTTTTCCGTGCCCTGGGCGCCGTGTCCCGCTTCCCTCCAGTGTTCGCCCGCTCTCTCGCCCGCGCCGTCATGAAGCCCGTCGTAGTCTTCGTCCTTGGAGGACCGGGAGCCGGGAAGGGGACCCAGTGCGAGAAGATAGTGGAGGTGAGTGTGAGGTACTGGCCCCTGGAATGTCAGGACGGGGCCCATCCTGCTCATTCATGGTAAGGCGGGGCTGTTGTGGGACTACAAGGCTCAGCAGGACGGGGTGGCAGGAAACAGGCGACCAAGGGTTGAAAGGTTTGTGTTGTGGGTGACATTGCATCTGTTTATGGAGAATTGTTACAATTTGTGACTAAAAAGAAACAAAATCTGATACAGAATTATCTGATTATAATGGACTTTTCTGCTTTAGATTTTTGGCTTGACCCCATTGGGAAATTCTTAAAAACGGTGTCCGTTAGTTTCTTAATATCTGATGCAGGGAAAGCTGGGTGACAGTCACCATTACTGCACCCGGGGGATTGGTCACCCAGTTTTTCTAGGATAGGTCATCAATATAGGAGAGCCCGGAGAACCCCTTTAATGGCAGATCATGGATGTCCAAGGAAAGAAAGACACGAGAACGAAATCAATGTGCCTGGAGACATATACACTGCTCATTTCCAGGGGTTACGACCACCCTGCAATCCGGCAATGGTGGTCGTGCTTGCAGACTATGTGCAGAGAGACCAGCACTTTTTCCTATAGTGTGCTCGCACGACCACCGCTGCTGGATTACACGGTGGTCGTAACCCCTGGAAGCGAGCAGTGTATAATGTGATGGAAAAATGAATCCAGCCAGCAAAGGAGGCAATATGGACAATAACAATACATTAGTAAGTGCCTTATGTTAACTTTCTCTACATGATAAATGCCATTTTATGACGTGAGACAATCCTTTTAAGTATTAACTTCAGATTTCTGTGGCAGAAATTCACGTTGGGTTTCATATAGATGTGTGAACATAGCCTTAGGCTTTTAGGCTTCATTCACACGTCCGTATGTGTTTTTCGTTCCGTATATTGCGGATCTGCAAAAAAAACGGATGACGTTCCGTATGTCATCCATTGTAACAATGCCTATCCTTGTCAGCAAAACGGACAAGAATAGGACGTGTTCTATCTTTTTTGCGGAACGGAAATACGGATATACGGAAACGGAATGCATACAGAGTACCTTCCGTTTTTTTTGTGCGGACCCATTAAAATAAATGGTTCCGCAAAAAATATCGGAAGGGACACTGAAACAAAATATGGACGTGTGAATGAAGCCTTATACTGCTGCAGGGTTTATGGCGACTAAGTTGTCACCCAGCTTTCCCAGAGTCAGAAAGAAATAAGGAGGTACAGTAGAATAACGCCAGAAGAGGGCGAGTCCAGGCGATTCCTCTTTATTAGGTTGTGTACACGTGTCGTGGTAAAATCCCCTTTTTTTTTTCTGTGGTTATCCTGGAAAATTGCTGCCACAGCGCTGTGATTGTGCGTGTCTGATTACTGGAGAACTCGCACACTCAGATTCTTGTCGTGACCAGGGTGTGTCCTGAGCGAGACGTGTCATTACAGCGGGATCGCCCTGTAATCAGTTGTCAGGCGAGGCGCAGACTTTTGCTGCTGGTCAGAATAGGACAATAAACATCTCAAAAGTGGTTCCTGTGGATATTCCTTCATTACCCCTTGACAGAATCTGCTCCTGGGAAAGCTGGGTGACGACTGTTATGGCCTCCCCTCTGGCTGGAGATCCTACGCATGTTTCTCTGGTTCTGGATGCTAACCTGCTGCTGATTATGGATCAGTGGAGGGTATAACTAGGCCGATGTACCATTCAGGATGTTGGGAAAGCTGGGTGGCGATCCGCCTTGGGAGCTGTGGTGGCCGTGATGACAGGTGACACCAGGAGTTGTTTCCTGTGATTTCCCATACGTTATATATGTAGATGGGGGGTGTATTGTACCCAGTGTAAGGTCGAGGACCGGACACCATGGTGGAGTGAGATCCTCTGATCAGTCACTTGGGTCCTAAAACGTGCCGCCCTCTGCTCTGTGTGTACAGTGTGTTGTGTAAGGATTTGTGCAAAGTTAGTTTTGGTGATGTTTCAAGGTCTTTTTCATACTGCGGGATCTTCATCCGTGCACAGTCACTGAGTACAAGTCCAGAGACGCTGGAGCAAGTCCAATGTGATAAACTCGCAGCGTGTGCCAGTGAGAGGTCGCGTTCAGGCCTCCGCTCCTCTGACAGGACTATACAGCGTTATACTGATTTATAATGTTGTGTAACCCTATATTGTATTACAGGGACATAATGCTGTTCAATCAAGCAGATGATGGTTGGGAAGCGTTCCTTCATGACAGTCACCTGCTTGTCAATGGAAGTGAGTGATCCACTACCATGCAACAATCTCCTCCACAGTTTAGGAAGGAGCGATCGTTAATGCCATCTCTCGTCCCATACTGAATCATTGTTTGCCGGCAGCAGAGGCTGTTCAGATTCCATGATCTGCCGCCGGCAAACAATGATTTTGGTCACCGCACAAACGATCATATTACTAGATGAATGAGCATTTCACTTGTTCATAGGTGATCGCCGGCACCACTGGCAGATAGTCGCTAACGAGTGTTCCTTCGAACACTTGTTAGCGAGTATCTAGTTGATGTTTGGCCAGTGTAAAGAGACCTTAACAACCTGTTTTATACTCCAGAGCTGCACTCACTATTCTGCTGGTGCAGTCACTGTGTACATACATTACTTATCCTGTACTGATCCTGAGTTATATCCTGTATTATACTCCAGAGCTGCACTCACTATTCTGCTGGTGCAGTCACTGTGTACATACATTACTTATCCTGTACTGATCCTGAATTACATCCTGTATTATACTCCAGAGCTGTACTCACTATTCTGCTGGTGCAGTCTCTGTGTACATACATTACTTATCCTGTACTGATCCTGAGTTACATCCTGTATTATACTCCAGAGCTGCACTCACTATTCTGCTGGTGCAGTCACTGTGTACATACATTACATTACTTATCCTGTACTGATCCTGAGTTACATCCTGTATTATACTCCAGAGCTGCACTCACTATTCTGCTGGTGGAGTCACTGTGTACATACATTACTTATCCTGTACTGATCCTGAGTTACATCCTGTATTATACTCCAGAGCTGCACTCACTATTCTGCTGGTGCAGTCACTGTGTACATACATTACTTATCCTGTACTCATCCTGAGTTACATCCTGTATTATACTCCAGAGCTGCACTCACTATTCTGCTGGTGGAGTCACTGTGTACATACATTACTTATCCTGTAATGATCCTGAGTTACATCCTGTATTATACTCCAGAGCTGCACTCACTATTCTGCTGGTGCAGTCACTGTGTACATACATTACTTATCCTGTACTGATCCTGAGTTACATCCTGTATTATACTCCAGAGCTGCACTCAGTATTCTGCTGGTGGAGCCACCTTGTACATGCATTACATTACTTATCCTGTAGTGATCCTGTATTATACTCCAGAGCTGCACTCACTAGTCTGTAGACTTCAGAGCTGAAATCTTCCAGCATGCCTGCTTTTGTTGCACACACTGGTTAGCGTTCTCAGAGGTGTGGTCTTTACAGCAGGTTCTGCAGAGTAATGTGATCTAGGAATAACTGCACCCCTGGGGGTGTCATAGGTGCTACATTTTTAGAGTGTGCCTGAAGACAAGCTTGACAGCATTTTCCAGTGACAGCCGGCAGGTCTGGGTGACGCCTCCTGTTATTGTCATGTGTACAGTTACCTCTGTGCCTTGATGGAAATTTGCATTTATATAGAAAAATCATTCTAGATTTATTCTAGAGGGTTGTATCAGCAGAGGTCCAGAGCTTTAACCCTGCTGATGCCCTAAATAAAGGGGTCCACACAGTAAGGGGCTTCATACCCTCAGCTGCTGGGCTCCTATCGCTTCCCTGCTCTTGGAAATAAATTCAAAGTCAAAAGGTCCGGCATCATTTTCCAATCCTGGATCCCTTAGATTTATGGCAGCGATCTCCAACCTGCTAGCTGCTACAAAATGGCAAAAATAGGAGTAGGTGGTATGTGTGTAGATGGGTAGATCTCTGCCTGCTGACGTGGTCTGAAAGGTGAGTACATATGGGGCAGGGTTGGGAAGCCTCTGCTGTGACTACAAGAAGGGGAAGTCCTACTTTGACGTCTGTGTTAGGTGCTGATGGTCTGCTGTGACTACTCTTTGAGGCGATGGACCTGTGGGGGAACCGGGCTCTGACTACTCTTTGAGGCAATGGACCTGTGGGGGGTCCTGGCTGTGACTACTCTTTGAGGCGATGGACCTGTGGGGGAACCGGGCTGTGACTACTCTTTGAGGCAATGGACCTGTGGGGGTCCTGGCTGTGACTACTCTTTGAGGCGATGGACCTGTGGGGCGGACCAGGCTGTGACTACTCTTTGAGGCGATGGACATGTGGGGGAACCGGGCTGTGACTACTCTTTGAGGCAATGGACCTGTGGGGGTCCTGGCTGTGACTACTCTTTGAGGCGATGGACCTGTGGGGGAACCGGGCTGTGACTACTCTTTGAGGCGATGGACCTGTGGGGGTCCTGGCTGTGACTACTCTTTGAAACGATGGACCTGTGGGGGTCCTGGCTGTGACTACTCTTTGAAACGATGGACCTGAGGGGGTCCTGGCTGTGACTACGCTTTGAGGCGATGGACATGTGGGGGTCCTGGCTGTGACTACTCTTTGAAACGATGGACCTGTGGGGGAACCGGGCTGTGACTACTCTTTGAGGCGATGGACCTGTGGGGGTCCTGGCTGTGACTACTCTTTGAAACGATGGACCTGTGGGGGTCCTGGCTGTGACTACTCTTTGAAGCGATGGACCTGAGGGAGTCCTGGCTGTGACTACCTTTTAAGGCGATTGACCTGCGGTCTACTAAAACAGACATGTCAGGAGAGGAGACACCTCCTCTTTTTAAAGGGGGTTTCCAGAACCTCAGGATAGGTCATCAGTCTCTGATTGGTGGGGGTCTGACTACTGACGGTCCTGCTGATCAGCTGTTTGAAGCAATCTCTTTCTCATCCTGTGACGTCAGGTCCATCGCTCTCATGGCCTTTGTGCAGCGCAGTCCCATTCAAGTGAACCGCTATACAGTGTACGGCGATATGCACGGTATACTATGAAGAGGTCACAACGCTTGTTCCTCCACCGCCACTGCTCCGTCAAACAGCTGATCAGCAGGGATAGGAGGCAGAAGCCGGTATATGCCTCTAGGAGGCGTTGCTGAGCAGCCATATGTACATTTTATGTTGGTCTATACCTATCTTATATTATACTGTGACTGAAACGAATTTTCCTCTCTATTTTTAGAAATATGGCTACACCCATCTGTCCGCTGGAGACTTGCTTCGTGACGAGAGGAAGAGGCCCGGCTCTGAATATGGGGAACTGATCGAGTCTTACATCAGGGACGGGAAGATCGTCCCAGTAGAGATCACCATTAGCCTGCTGCAGAGGGTAAGTAGTACCAGACATGGCCGCTGACCTCCGGTAGGCGTGTGGCATGGACACATATCTGACCACATGTCTTCAATCTGTTCTTATGAACCTGTATAAAAAGTACAAAACATTATGTGAATATGGCCCACAGACAACTTCTATCGCCTGTCCACTGACCTCTGGGACCCCCGAGTGCCTTTTGTGAATGGAGCGGTGGTCCTCATGTCTGTCCACTGCTCCGTTCACTTCTGTGGCACTGACGGCGCTTGGTCCCATAATAAACGGAGCGGTGATTGCACACCCCCACTCCATTCACACAAGGGTTCTCATGATCGTGACAGTCCCATTCCAGTGGGAATCCACTTTATTTTTTTTCCACGTAGATTTCAAATTCACGTCAAACAGCGTGGAAAACGCAGCCGGGTATCTGCCCGTGGATTACTCCTATCAGGCGGGGCTGACCCGTGATCAGATCAAAGCACAAACTACAAATCTGTTACCGAAATCCTAGTATGAGCCTCTGGTTTCTGCCAAGGTTTCAACGTCAAATGTTCCTGATGTGTACACCCTGATCAGACAGAGCGTCTTCATGACTCATAGGTTTAGATAGCCCATCAGGTATATCTATAGTAAGTGATAGCACTGCCGCTTGTGGTGCGGGTGATATCTGCCAGCAGTGTTAATCAATAAGCCCCAAAAGTCACTTTTGATTAATGGAGGGTTGGTTACAAGCGGGGGGGTCCCTACGTTATGCACATACATGGGTGTTCTAATATGTTACACCCCATTTCTCATTGGCATGTACTGTAGTGGGTCCATTTTAAAGGGGTTTTCCAGAATTTTGGTATTGTATCTGATTGGTGGGGGGTCTGACAGCTCGGCCAATCAGCTGTTTGAAGAGGCTGTGAGGCTCCAGTGAACGCTGCAGCCTCCTCACTGCATACCATGCACAGCGCCGTACATTTGTGTAGTGGCTGTATTTGGTATTGCAGCCCATCCATTTGACTGTTACACTGAGTCGGACCTCCACGATCAGACATAATGCAGTGGAGTAGCTGTAGTCCCTAATTTACAGGAATGTGTAGTGGCGGCAGCCCCATGTCAACTCACGGTCTCCATTGCTGTTGTGGCAGCATGTCTGCTGGACTCTGGTTTATGATCTGTATAGGGACGGCAACCAACGAGCATTTACACTCCGTGAGATCAGAGTCCGATTGCTGCAAGTGTCCAGGACGCTAATATCCACGTGACTTTTTATGGAGGCCAAACATGACTCACACGTAGTATACCGCCCTCCCTCTGTCTGTGGAAGGTTATTAGTCATGTTGCATAATTGATACCTTTGCAGGCTGCAAAACTACTGCCCTCAGCATGTCTCTGCTCTGATATAGGTGCACGTGCTTCTTCTCATCAGTACTATAATGCAGTCTATTGTTCCCTGGCTTTCCATGCCTTATTGTAGTGTTAAAGGGGTTATCCAATCCTAAAAAAAAACCTCATATGCGGGGCCCCCCATGCTGAATATACTTACCCAGGTCCCCGCTCCCTGCACCGCTCCTGTTCCCCGCAGCGCTGCTTCTGCTTCTCCCCGTGCCCGGAGGAAAACATCAGGTGTTGAGGATTGGGGGGGGGGGGAAGCCAATGGCAGGCAGGGACAGGGACAAGCCTCCCTAGCGTCTCCCGCATGACTAGCCCTGTCAATCAATGGGAGGGGGGCGTGTGCAGAGCACAGGGGGTGTTACTCAGCAGTGCTCAGAATATTCAGCCCCGCCTCTGAGTGCTCAAATTTCTCATTTGCATATGAATAAAATGCTGATTTCGGTTTTAATCAGCATGATGAGCCCTACCAGCCAGTATGTCTGCTTTAATAGGCTTGATCCTGGTGACAGAGCCGCTTTAACCCCCTAACTGTTTTGCCAGAGTCCAGCTCCAGCAGTGGGAAAAGTAGCTTACTGTAGGGGGGAGGGCTGCTTTAGATGCTGCTACCTCCTGAATGGTAGCGGCTAGAAACATGCAACTGATCTTGTTTGAAAGCTGACAGTCCAAGCTTTCAGACAATGACAAAATGACAGCTATATGTTCAGGACAGAGAGAGATATCACTGATAGAAATTGGGATGCTGTGAATGCAGCTGAAAATGAAAGTAAAAACAGGTTTTACCCCACGATTATTCCCGACTTGATTTCTAACAGTGATTTTTCTTCTTTTTCTTGAACTTTAGCTGTCATTTGGTCTTGTATGAAAGCCTGGACTGTCAGCATTCAGACAAGACCAATTGCATGTTTCTAGCTGCTGCCATTGAGGAGATATCACCATTAGAGATGAGCGAGCATGCTCGAGTGCCATTTTCGCATATTTGCGTACGCATTTTAAAATTGGTACGCTAATACATACGCATATTTTAATCTGTACACTAATGCGTACGCATTTTAACAATTTGTACGTTATACGTACGCATTTGTGTACAGATTAAAATATGCGTATGTATTAGCGTACCAATTTTAAAATGCATACGCGAAAATGGCACTCGAGCATGCTCGCTCATCTCTAGTCACCATCTAAAGCAGCCCTCCCCCCTCCAGTTAGCTACTTTTCACACTGCCCAAGTTGGACTCGGGCAGAACAGTTAGGTGGTTAAGGTGTGGTTGCATTTTACTCAGATTTACGTCTCTAAGGCTGGCAATACCCATTAGATGGCCGTCCCCTGATCGTTCCTTTGCACGTCAGCAGTATCTCCTAACTACCCCATAAGTATGCATACTGTGCTCGGTCAATAGTGCATGTCTTCTCATTTTCTAGAGGGAAGAAAGCCACTTTTTCCTGAGAAGAAAAGGATCGGGCATGTTGACATCCAGTGGCCCGATCCTTCTCTCCTCTGGCATCTGCTTTGGGGGAAGAGTCCGGAGCAGCAGACTATGCTTTGCAATGGGCAAAAAAAATATGCCAGTGTATAGTGGCATCCATCAGGAAAATGGGGGCCCTATGGATGTATCCAATGCGTGTGCCAGGAAAGCTAAATGTGATGCTATATACACTGTACGTATAGTTTCTAGTGTTATAACGCGTAGATTCTTCTGATGCATAATCTTTCTTTATGGTCTAGGCAATGGAGCAAACCATGGCCGCAAATACTGCCAAGAATAAATTCCTTATCGACGGTTTCCCCAGGAACGAGGACAACCTGCAGGGCTGGGACAGGACCATGGATGGCAAAGCCGACGTGTCCTTTGTACTGTTCTTTGATTGCGATAACGAGGTAGGATATGTCGGATCAGTTCATCCGTCTGCCGTGGCCTCTCGCTCCCCTTCACTGTCCGCACTGCTCTGCCGTCATTTATCTAAGCCTGGAGCAGCTTTTACAGAAAAATTCTTCAGATTTCCAATATGATGTCTTTCATCACCTTCTTTAAAGGGTTATTCCCATCTCACAAATATAGTTTGCATAGTTAGATATAGCCATACCAGTATTATTACTAATAGAATGTATTTATATAAAATGTACCGTTTAGAAGATTTGCCTATTTGTATATCCATTGTCCCACACACATCAGTCAGGCTGTTGCCCCTAGTTACGGCCACCGCAGCCATGTAGTAGTGGTGGCCAGCTTGCTCTTGTTCAAACCCGCTCTGAGGTAACTGCTGTATTGTGAACGCACATTACATGAGCATGCGGAGACACATCTTAGGGTACTTTCACATCTGCTACCAGTCCAAAACGCAATGGTCAGGATCCGTCCAAACTTTATAAACGGATCCTGCTCCATAGAGATGAATTGATCTTGGAACAGGATTCGTTTCTCTGCGTTTTGGAAGCGCAGACAAAAACGCTACAACCCTAAGATGTGTCTCCCCATGCTCATGTAATGTGCGTTCACAGTACAGCAGTTACCTCAGAACGGGTTTGAACAGGATTAAGCCGGCCTCCACTACTACATGGCCACGGTGGTCGTAACTAGGGGCAACGGCCTGACTGATGTGTGTGGGACAATGGATATACAAATAGGACAATCTTCTAAACGGTACATTTTATATAAATACATTCTATTAGTAATAATATTGGTATGGCTATATCTAACTATACAGACTACATTTGTGAGGTGGGAATACCCCTTTAATATTTCTGATTTATGTCAGTGAATGTGAACAGTCTCCCTGATATCCAGAGGCTGAAAGCCTGTAATACGTAACACTTTGTCACAGTTGTATCTGGTCTCGGCGATACTCTATGCCAGGGATCAGCAACCTTCCAGCTGTTGTGAAACTACAATCCCCAGCATGCCCCATTCGTTTCTGTGATAGTTCTGAGAAGAGCACAGAGGAAGTATGCATGCTGGGAGTAGTAGTTATAAAACAGCTGGAGGTTGCCTACCCCCGGCTACATCAAAGGATAGCCCAAATCTGAGATTGAAGAGATCTAGAAAATGGTTCAGGACCACGCTTTGTTCCACACGTGCAGGGATGTTTTCACCATGGATATCGCCACACGTCTACACTGCAAAATTACATGCAGATTTCACCCTGTATAACTGAAGGGGTGGAACTTAAAATTCTGCAAAATACTCAGTTTTTCACGCTGCTTTCATTTGCGATGTGCAATCCACAGCGCAAATCTGGTGCATCCGAACTCACCCCCAAGAAGAGGGGCTCGCATGGAACAGAACTACCAGACAACATGAGCATATACTCTTACATATGGGTTATTTTTTGCAAATCATGCATAGAAAATTTTTGTTTCACTCCTATGTTATTCACTGCTTTCTTTCCATGCTTTTCATTGCTTACGGTAATATGGTCAGACCTGTGTCTAATAATTTCCATTTTGTTAGACTTGCATAGCACGCTGCCTGGAAAGAGGGAAGAGCAGTGGAAGAAGTGATGATAACAGGGAGAGCCTGGAAAAGAGGTACATGAAGAGGGTCAACCACGTTCACACTAATCACGAGAACACTGGGGCCTGTACTCCCCTATTTCAGTTCAGTGATGATCGATCACTGCCTCTCCATCTATTGGGGTGACGGAGATATCAAGCACTTGTACTCGGCCGTCTCTGGTAATCCCATAGAGTTGAATGGAGCGACCGACACGCGAGCATGTCTGCTGCCCATTAGGTCGGGGAGCAGAGGCCCCCATTTTCATGTTCGTCAGGGACTCCAGTAGTCGGAACCCCACTGATCTTCTGGATAATGGATATGTTGTCTTCATGCCTTTAATGGGGTATTCACTTGTTAAATAATGACGCCATATGACTAGGTTATGCTATTAAGTTATGATTAGTGGGGGTGTGACCTTTGGGACCCCCACCATTTCTAAGAATGAAGAAACCGCGTTCACTAGAATCGGTTATGTTGGGGTGCCTTTGCACACCACTTAATCAGCACTACAGTCCCTTCACTTTATAACATGAATACCTCCCTTCCCCCCCATTCAGAAACCTCCTTAGTTGCCAAAACATTTAGAGAGAGAGGAGGGGGATGCAGCTGCAGTTTCTATGCTTTATCCTGTGAATGAGATCGCATTTTGCTCAAAGACAAGTGGACATCCCAGGGAGCTATCCAAATTGTACTGTAAATGTTGCCCCCTAAAAAATACAGGAAGGGAATGAATTACATCTTCAAAGTGAAGTGTCTGAGCGGTGTCCTCCTTTATGTTCCAGGATTCAGACGTACCTTCAGTCCACCAGGCCCATCATTGACCTGTATGAGAAAAGAGGAAAAGTCCGAAAAGTTGATGCCTCACACTCTGTAGATCAGGTGGGTTACAGCTTGCACATAAATATTATGTAAAATCTTCTTGTGGCGACCCTAAAACTGATGTATCTTACATGGTGTAAATATGGATCCAGTGCTTAAAGGGGTTGTCCAGCCTGGGAGCTGACAACCCTTGGGGTCCTGCCCTGTCCCCATGAACATAACAAAGTCCACTCGCCTATCTGCAGTCCCGCCGCTTCTTCGTTCCCGCCAGGAGCAGGAAGCAGTTTGGTCCTGTGACTGCTGTGGCCAATCAAACGCCTCGGTGGTCACAGCGCCGTGAATGGTACTTCACTCTGATGTAGCGTTCAAGCTACTGTGGCCGCTGAGCCCTGTGATTGGCTGCGGCGGTCACGGGACTAAGCGGCTTCCTGGTCCTGCTTGGAATGGAGCAGCAGCGGGACCGTGGACAGGTGACTGGGGTTTGTTTGTGTTCAGGGGCCCAGGGGTGGTCCACTTGCACAATTTCTTTTTGTTAGAAGGGTCCCCCTGACATTTGGGTCACGTGGTGATCTCCTGTATTCTGTGGAGTACCTGACGGCAAGTGTTCAACTCTGCTGCAGCTCCACCACAGGACAGGTGAAGCATTGCACATTGTTATTGGGCTGTCCATGTATTACTCAGATGTGTCTGGTCCTCCAGCAGCGTTCTTTGTACAGTAGTTCCTCTCTGCTTGGCCAGTAGATTAGGGTCCTGAACAGCAGCAGCCACTTAGTACAGCTAAGGACAGAGCTGTTACCTGCACTACTATTTACATCATGTCCTTACTAATAGGAGTGCTTCTTTAACCACCTAACTGTTTCGCCCGAGTCCAGCTCGGGCAGTGTGAAAAGCAGCTAACTGGAGGGGGGAGGGCTGCTTTAGATGGTGATATCTCCTCAATAGTAGCAGCTGGAAACCTTCAGTTTCACGGCCCAGGCTTTCATACAAGACCAAATGACTTTCCTTTTCACCTGCATTCACAGCATCCCGATTTCGATCAGTGATATCTTTCTCTGTTCCCAACATATTGCCATCATTCTGATATTGTCTGAAAGCTTGGAATGTCTGCTTTCAAGCAAGATCAGTTGCATGTTTCTAGCTGCTACCATTCAGGAGGTAGCAGAATCTAAAGCAGCCCTCCCCCCCTCCAGTTAGCTATTTTTCCCACTGCTGGAACTCCACTTGCAAAACGGGGTTAAAGGGGTGTTCCAGCTATCACCTATCCAGTGAACCTTGCTGATTGCCAAAAAGTTGAACCTCCTGTAAGGCTGCAGTTAGACGTTTGAATGGATTGAACGTCGTGAATGCCGCTCCTTTCGAGATCTGTGATACTTACAAAAACGGCAGAACGCCATGATGATGGGAGCAGCATTTGGCTTTTTCCATTGTATTGTTTTGTGCCAGGGCCATAGACTTAAATGGAGCAGCAGGGTGCATGCTTATACTCACCACTCCATTCAAACTTCTCCTAGCTCCGGTCTTGCTGCCGGAGGGCGCCCTAACAAATGGTTTGGTCCCCATGGTTCGGATCTCCACCGATCTTTCTTTTCATGATCTTCCGCCTCGGATACCCCCTTTAACTCAAAAATTCCCTACTAGGGCATTTGTAAATGGTTTTTCTCAAACAGACAACCCCTTTAAGCTTTTCCCTTCTTTTCTGTTCCAGGTCTTCGGCAAAGTCCAAGAAATCTTTGACCGTGAAGGATAACGAGACTTCTGTCCTCCCCATCATCAACTTTATTCAATGCTTCGTCGATGCCTATTTTTTTTCTATTCTTTTTTATGTAAGCACTGTAATACTCGGTGTCATTGTGTTGCAATGTCTCCTTTCTGTCCACCAGTCTCCTCTTCAGGTTTTCATTACACGTCTCTACTGTCCCTGCATCTGAGGTGCAGAGCTCAGCCATGGGGTTGGAAGGGTTAATCGACCTCAGCAAATGACCCTTTTTATATTTATTCAGGAAATGGGCGAAATATATTTTATGATAAACCGTGGAATGTGATTCTCTTCCTTTCAGAGTGTTAGAAGGTAAAGTGGGGGTCATCTGTACCTAACCTCAGGCAGTGGCAAGTGCCAGGGGTGGCTCTGGTCTCTGGTGGATTGAGTGGTATTCAGCGTTCTTGTTGGGCGGCATAAGAATCGTCCGCTTTTGGTGTAACACCGCTTTTAATACAAGTCGTTGGTCTGATTTATTAGTCACTGCACAGCAATAAGCTTCTTTTTAGGAAGAACCTCTTGACTGGTGCCCTAAAAGGGGGTATCTGGGCACAATAAACCGATGTAGCTGCGGAGTTTTATAATTGTGCAGTTTATGGCGCTGTCCTATTCTGTAGTGTTATCACAGCACACAAAAGAAACAAGTGACTTATTCAACTCTGCTACATTTACAGTATGTTTGAGGGAAGGGAGGAGAATCTCAGTGTTCCTCACGTGTCGCCCATTTATAGTAATATTTAATATGGAAGTACATGTCGTATGTCAGAGGCTCAGCCTTAGGCTAGTTTCACACCAGCGGCAGCACGGATCCGGCGGGTGAAGGGTCCTGCCGGATCTGTGCTGCCGCAGGTGCACGTGTGGGGCCGGAGCGCCAGTCACTGTAATGGGGGCGGGCCGCGTATCCGGCCGCAGCACATTAACCCCTGCTGAGAGGCAGCCGGAACGAAAATACAACAAAATGCAATCCGTGCTGCCGCTAGTGTGAAAGTACCCTTAAACAAGTGGTTTATAAAGAGTTAATGTTTGCAAGCAACATTGCAGCGTCGCCATCCGTTCCTGGATGTTCACATTCCTCCAGGTTTGGTGCGGATCTGTAAGACGCAAACCATGAGATACTAGTCTCCTGTTGTTTGTCTATACCAACAAGATAGGGGAAATTCAAGTAGGTGTTGGGCCAGGGATTTAGCCAAGTTAAAGGGGTTGTCCCACCCCCTGTCCTGTGGACAGGGGAATAAGAGACTGATCGGCCAGGGCCCTAGTTTCCCCATTTGAATGGAGCGGCAGACACGCACTTATAGGAAAAGATTCAGTAACACTTATATTGGTCTAGTTCTCTACTCGTTCCGTAGAGTCCAGTGAGCGGCCCTAATGAGTAATTGACAGGGAAGCCAGCAAGCCTCAGCACGACACAATTCCTTTAAGGATATCTGATGCCAAACAAATAAGATAACTGTTTGCCTACAGCTTTTTCTCCCTATCCCCCATACACGTGCATAATGGGACAAAAAAAAAAAAAACACTGCCAGACTCGTGGCAGTGGCTTATCTCCAGGGGTACAAAACGATTGGGGAAATTGAAATCCAACATGCCTGATCCTTATCTCCCCTGGCTACTGCTGTAAGGAAACAGTCAGGAACTCCCCCATATTTATAAGGTACTCAGCAAAATACACTGACATTTATGGAGGTCTTAAAGGGCATCTGTCAGCAGTTTTGTACCTATGACACTGGCTGACCTGTTACATGTGCACTTGGCAGCTGAAGACATCTGTGTTGGTCCCATGTTCATATGTGTCCGCATTGCTGAGAAAAATGATGTTTTAATATATTGAAATGAGCCTCTAGGAGCAACGAGGGCGTTACCATTACACCTAGAGGCTCAACTCTCTTAAACTCTGGCACCCTCTGTACTTTGACAGGGCAAGTGAAAACAAGAACATCATTCTTTTTTTTTCTCTGCCCTCTTTGGAGACGTAACCAGAATCTCACTCCTGACGGCCGTACTATTGTGGGTTCCGCAAAAATGCGGAACCGCAATACTACAGGTGCCGCCCGGCTGTTGCGGACAAGAATAAGACATGTTCTATTTTTTTGTGCGGAGCCGCAGCTGCCCGCTCCCATTGAAGTGAATGGGGACGCATCTATTCTGCAATATTGGATGGGCCCTTACTCATGAGAAGCAAGCACCTCGAAGCAGCTGTCTAAGGATAGCTATCTGGCTTGGCTATTTTCCCTTGTGTTGTCCCAAGGCTTGTTAAAAAGTCAGATTTTGGCTCATAGGGAGCCACTTCCACAAGGTGGCGCTAGGGAGATGGTTCTCCTTCCTGGGCAGATACCTCTTTGTACATTATTTTCCCATGGAGCATTATCTATAAGTCTTCATACCATGGAGCACTTCCAGTATGTCTCTATAAAGTGCTGGTCTCTTTAAAGGGGTTGTTTCATGATGGACAATGGGGGAATATCGCTAGCATATGCCCCCATTGTCTTACAGGAGGGCTCTTCCTGTGAGCGAGTGAATTGGGGGGGAGGACCCATGCTGTTCTGATATTGATGGCTTATATTGATGATAGGCTAGGAATTTTTCTGCTACGAGCATCCTTTTTCTGCATTGCATTAGATAGAATCTGGTATCTTAAAGGGGTTCTCCGGGAAGTAAGAAAATGGAAATTCTTTAATATTGCTTTATTATAAATATATTCCCAAACACCTTTCATTAGTTATAATGGCTCGTTTTCTCTGGGGAGCAATGATTAGGAGAAACAAAATGGCCGCCGTCCTATTAGTGCACACAAAACCTGTCCTAATCACACAGGAGGACAAGTTACTTCACAACACTGAGGTAAAGAGCTGCCTCATCCTCCTCTCTGCTTGTCAGGGGTTATGATCCTGAATACAGATAAGATCTTCAGGTGAATCTCTGTAGGAATGGAGTTGATGAGGAGATGTAGCCTATGAGTCTCTATTACCACAGTCTGTCCTGTCCATCCTCTCTGTACTTCATGTCTCCTCATGAACTCCATTTCTACAGAGATTCAGTTGAAGATCTTATCATCTGTATTCAGGACCATAATCCCTGACAAGCAGAGCAGAGAGGAGGATGAGGCAGCTCTTTACCTCAGTGTTGTGAAGTAACTTGTCCTCCTGTGTGATTAGGACAGGTTCTGTGTGTACTAATAGGACGGCGGCCATTTTATTTCTCCTAATGATTGCTCCCCAGACAAAACGAGCCATTATAACTAATGAAAGGTATTTGGGAATATATTTATAATGAAGTAATATTTATGTATTTTCATTTTCTTAATTCCCGGAGAATCCCTTTAAAAGGGTTGGTATCTTACAGGGGTTGTCCAACCGTTAATAATAATAATGACCCATTGTCAGAATAGATCATTAATATCTGGGGGTCCAAGTCCTGGCACCCCCGCCGATCAGCTGTTTGAAGAGGCAACGCTCCATGTGAGCACTGCTTCCTCTTCATTACACTGCACTTCGTCTCGGAAGTGCAATGTAATACCAGTATCCGCTCCATAGTAGTAATTACACTACACCGCCGCTCCACAGGAGATGTAGTTTAATGACCAGGAAGCATGGAGCTGATAGAGGGGGGGGATGCCGGGTGTCGGACTCTCGCCGATCAGATAAACAGCTGGACAACTCCTCTAATAATGCATTGATAGTCTTACTGGAATCAGTCATTACTGCTGACGGCCACGCCCCTCTGCTGACAGCCACGCCCCCTGTCCTCTGCCCATTCTTTTTTAGATCTCTGTCGCTACACCTCCCTGCTCTGTACAGACGCCGAACTAGCCGTGCTCTACCTGTGCTTTAGATGCCTCTTACATAAGGACAGACCATCTACCTCCGATCTTGGAATGTTAACCTACCTGCACGTGTTGTGGATTACGCTCTGGGGGAAAAAAAAAACCCTCAGCTTAATCCAGTACCAGCAAAGTGTATGAGATTAGACAAATCTCATGTACACGTTACTTTATCTTTCCGTGTGAATTGTTTGTATGGATTTCTCCATTTTCAATGCAAAGGGTGAAATCTGCCGAAAATCTGCAAGTTACACACATACGGAAATTCTGTTAGACAGCCCGCCCCCATGTGCGGGTACCTTTATACTCTTTATGCTCTCTGTAGGGCACCTCATTGAATGGTAGTGCTGCCAGTTCAGTAGATATACCTGACCCTTCAGATACTGGGTTTCTCTGTACTGAAATGTTGGCACGCTGCTATATCTAGACCTCATGTGTCAGTATATCATATGCTTTCCGGTTTTCTGTCAGCAGATTTGTCCCTATGACACTGGCTGACCTGTTACATGTGCACTTGGCTGCTGAAGGCATCTGTGTTGGTCCCATATTCATATGTGTCCGCATTGCTGAGAAAAATGAACCTTTAATATATGCAAATGAGCCTCTAGGAGCAACGGGGGCGTTACCATTACACCTAGAGGCTCTTCTCTCTCTGCAACTGCTGCGCCCTCTCCACTTTGACAGGACCAGACAGTGAAAACCTCATCACACCTGCCCCTGTCAAGTAGAGTGGTGAGGGCGTGGCAGTTGCAGAGAGAGCAGAGCCTCTAGGTGTAATGGTAACGCCCCCGTTGCTCCTAGAGGCTCATTTGCATATATTAAAACATAATTTTTCTCAGCAATGCGGACACATATGAACATGGGACCAACACAGATGTCTTCAGCTGCCAATTGCACATGTAACAGGTCAGCCAGTGTCATAGGTGCAAATCTGCCCTTTAAATATTGGTGCTCACTAGGGTAAAGGGAAAAACGTATCAAAAAGTGTTCACTGAAACAATGTATATAGTTTGTCTTGATGCATTGCTGTAGGAGTGTCACTTTAAAGGGGTTCTCCGGTTTAGAAAATCCATTTTCAGACACCTTATTGGTGAATTCTGATTTCTAGAGGGTCTTCTGTACGGGATCTTCATCTCTTTGCAAGCATGGAGAACGGGTAGAAAGAGTGTCTCTTCCTCTGGAGGCCCTGCACTGCAGGGGGGGGGGGAATCTGCTTCTTGTCATAGGAACTTTCTAGCAAAAAAATAAAAATAAAAAATTCATCCAAAGAAGAGGACCCCTTTAAAGTCAAATGACCATTTAGATCCCATTAGTCCAGTGGTGTCTAACCTGTTACTCCTTTTGATGCGAAACTTTGACTCCCAGCATGCTAAGGGTTGTAGTTTTGCAACAGTTGGAGAGTCAAAAGTTGGAGACCACGAGGCACTGCAGGAAAAAAATCAGCAAAAACAAATTTGCTTTGGTAGAAAAGCTGCATCATTTTGGATTTCCGTAGGTTAGTGCTGATAATAACAAAAATTCTTGTAAGTTTTTTGTGCCGACCTCAGGATCAATGTCAATGGTTTGTGAATGTACAAACAATGTTTCTGTGTAAAATGTCTGTGGATAAGAAGGGAACTGTCAACCAGTCGGTATCGTTCATGTCTGGACTTTTGTCACGGTGATATGAGTAGAATGAAATGCGTTTTGTCAATAAATTGAATAGGACGATCGCACGTTTCTTATTAAATGGGTTCTTTACAGTTGTAGACACGTGGTTTAAAGGGGTTTTCCAGGATTTAACCACTGATGGATGACCTATCCTCTAGATCAGTGATTTTCAACCAGTGTGCCTCCAGCTGTTGCAAAACTACAACTCCCATCATGCCCAGGCAGCCTACAGCTATCAGCCTACAGAAGGGCATGGTGGGAGTTGTAGTTTTGCAACAGCTGCAGGCACACTGGTTGAAAATCACTGCTCTAGATAGGTCATCAGTATCTGATCAGTTGGGGTCCGACACCCGGGACCCCCGCCAATCAGCTGTTTGAGAAGGTACCGGCGCTCCTGTGAGCACCACTACCTTCTCGCAGCTTATCAAGCACAGCGCCGTACATTGTATAGTGGCTGTGCTTGGTACTGCAGCCTAGTACCATTCACTTGAATGGGGCTGAGCCGCTCCTAGGCCACGTGACCGATGAACCGGACATCACGGGCCTAGGAAAAGTTGAGAGAGGGCAGCGGTGCTCACGGTAGCGCCGGTGTCTTCTGAAACAGCTGATCGGCGGGGGTCCCGGGTATCGGACCCCCCCACCGATTAGATACTGATGACCTATCAAGGGGATAGGTCATCAGTAGTAAACTCCTAGAAAACCCCTTTAAAGGGGTCGCCCGGCCTTGGAGTCCCACAACCCTTGGGGTCCTTACCTGTACCCCTGAAGATGGCAAACCCTACTTAGCTGTACATGGTCCCACTGCTTCTGTGTTCCTGGGTGCTGTTGGTCCCAGCAGGACCAGGAAGTGGTTTGGTCTGATGACCGCTGTGGCCAAGATGCTGCATCACAGAAGTGATGTACTGTTCAAGCCACTGAGGTCGGTGATGGGGACTGGAAGAAGTAGGTGAGGGGCACAGGTTAGGACCCTGGAGGTTGTTGTCTCCAAGGCTGTACAGCCCCTTTAAAGAATTGAGGACGCCTAGTTCTTTTTCCAATTTTTATTTTTATTTTATAAGCCCTTTTTTTTAAGAAGAGCCCCATGTAAAATAATCTGAGCACAGCTAGGGTCTCCATAGATCAGCTGCGATCAGTGAGGAAACCTGACAGCAAGTGTTCAATTCCCCAGCAGTGCCACCACAGGGCAAATAATGTATTACACAGTGCCATGGTCTTCCAGAGAGGAGTCCTCTGTAGGCATCTAACTGAAGGATGTCCAAACCTAAGTAACCCTTCCACCATACGCTTACATATCGGACAATTATCGGGAATGAGGTTTTATACAAACAATAGTCCCTGATTAGAGATGAGCGAACGTGCTCGTAACGAGCACTGTAGCGCTCGGCTCCCCTGCGCTCGCATGGGCGCAGTCATCCTCTTCCGTCAGGTGAGGAGGACGGAAGCGGATGACTGCGCCCATGCAAGCGCAGGGGAGCCGAGCGCTACAGTGCTCGTTACGAGCACGTTCGCTCATCTCTATCCCTGATCATTTTCCCCATGTAAAGGGGACCTAAAGTGGTTGTAAGTCCATATCATCTACAACTTTTGAATCTGGGATTTAAAGGGATTTTCCAGGCTCCTGCGGATAGGTCATTACTATCTGATCAGTGAGGGTACAACTCCTGGCACCCCCATCGATCAGTTGTTCCCTGTAGCCTCCTCTGCTGGAATTAGCACTGTTATTGGAACAAGAAGCACAGCGCCATTCAAAGTGTAGTGGTCATGTTGAGTTACTACAATTCAGCTCCCATTCACTTTAATGAGAGCAGAGCTGCAGTAACCCAACATGACCACTACGCTTTGACTGGCGCTGTGCTTCCTTTTTCATTCAAGTTCTAGTTCCAACACTGAAACTGATCGATGGGGGGGGGCAGCGACGGACCCTCCCTGATTGGATTATTAATGACCTATCCGGAGGATAGCCCATCAATGTCAGGAGTCTGGAATACCCCTTTAAGCACTGGTAATATAGATGTGAAATGGCTAGCTGCTGTTTTCTTGAACCAATCTGATATTGCTTCTATGACGAGCTGAGTTCAGTTCAGTAGAATATTGAGGGTCTGCATCTTCAAGGCATTGCAGATTAGGAAAAAAGGAGTTATTTTCCTCCAGAAACAGCGCCACCCTTATACACAGGCCTTGTCTGGTATTGCAGCTCTGCCCCTTAAAATGAATAGAGTTCAACTAATATAACAGATACAACCCATGGACAAGAGGGGCGCTAATTTGGGGGAAAAAAGGAAAGCTGAATACAGATAAAATGATTAATTTCAGCATATTAGAAGACCTTCATGTAGTCAAGTGCTTAAAGGGGAATTTTTCACCAGTCCTTAAAGGGGTTACAACTAGTTAAACTAGGAACTAGTTAAAAACTGCAGAACCTTTTCACCTCACAAGACTTTTCCTTTTGGTTTCAAGCTCGAGGTTTTTCTATTAAGCCCTTGAAATCCATAATGGAGGCCTTGTTCTTTTGGAATAGACTCCGTTATGGGATTTCATCCAAAGCAAACTGAAAATGAGCAACATTGTAGTTTGCGGGCATCGGGCTCCGTGTAGAACCGTATGACTGAAATTATTTTTATCCTATTTTTTCAGCTCTTTATGTTTAATCCATAATAATTATTAATAGTTTTGTTTTTCCCCCTTTGCTAGAATTTCATGATCTTCAGTTGCCTTTAGCAAAAGTGGAAAACATGACAATTCTGTGGGTTTTGGTTCCTGAATGTTTTGGAGGAGGGTCAAGCAGAGAACCAGACCTGCAGCTGGATCAGATGTTAGGTGTACTTACCAAACAGTCCAGCAGATGGCGCTGTGGCCTCACTGAGTTCCATCCGCAGGCTGATGGGAGACAGACTTTGATTTGTTCAGAAACATACAGAACCAATACGGAGCTGATTTCAAGAGAATTAAAGGGGTTGTCCATATTCGGGGGTCTTTTGGCCTGACCCACTCACGTCGCCAGACCTGCAGAAAAAAAAAAAAAAATCCTTGCTTGCTCCCTGCTGCTGGATTCCGACTCCTTCAGTCTTCCACTGACGCTCTTCGGTCTTGCGTGGCCATAGTCGTGTGTGCTACTGCAGCTGATAACTGGTCAGCGGGTCATGTGACGGAAAAGGGGACATCACTGCTGCAACCAGTCATTGGCTGCTGCAGCATCAAGCATGGTCCCTGTCAAACCAGATTTTGACACTCGAGAGCGGGGTGAGTCAGTGGCACCGGGTTTCCTACTTCCATGTCCATTCTGGGTTTTTTTGCGGTCCGTATGCGGAACCATTTATTTCGATGGGGCCACAAAAAAAAAAAACGTAAATGACTCCGTATGTGTGTATGTCTGCAAGTATGTTCCTCAAAAAGATAGAACATGTCCTATTCTTATCCGTTTTGAGGACAAGGACAGGGGTTGTTACAATGGATCTGCCAAAAATGGATGTAACACGATTGTTACACGGATTGTCATCCTTTTTTTTTGAGGACCGCCAAATACTTACGGTCGTGTGCGTGAGCCCTTAATAGAGGATGGCACTCAATTCAGGGTCCTTGTCTCTTGACCTGACTGACTTTTTTTTTTTTGCGGACTGTATATGGAACCATTCATTTCAATGGGTCTGCAAAAAAAACAAACAAAAAAAAACGGAAGTTACCCCACGTGCATTCCATTTCCGTTCCACAAAAAAATAGAACATGTCCTATTATTGTCCACATTACGGACAAGGATAGGACTGGTTCCGTTCCACAAAAATACGGAATGCACGGACGTCATCTGTATTTTTTGCAGATCCGTTTTTTTGCGAACCGGAAAATACATACGGTCATGTGCATGAGCCCTTACGCTGGAGAACCCATTCCATTCTGCATGGCACTGACAACCCACTGAATAAAATAGTCAGGGTGCAATGCTTAATTTCCCCTGTGGTGGCGCTGCAGAAGAATTGAACACGTACTGCCAGTTTTCTCCACAGATCAGAAACGATCGCTGGGGTTGGTTAGGGAACAAGTGGCAGCAACTGTAATGAGGGGCAGGGGTGTCAGACTGGGTCAGGAGAGAAGTTGTCAGGCCGACTACAGACAGTAAGTACATAGTGTGCCAGTCCTGCGTTGAGCACCGGGCAATTGAAATTCTTGGGGACAGGGGCAATTAAATTATTTCCATCATGTTGGACTTCCAGGGACCGAGGGTGAGAGGATGAGCTCCAAAAAACGTGCCTTGGCCACGAAGCGATCTCTTCCCGTCCCTACGTTTATCCATTCAGGCAATAAGGGGTTAAGTAGGACCAGCCTAATGGAAGAAGCCACTAATGGAAGCCGTCGTTCGCCCATTGTCCCCCCAGCCTCTGATTTAAATCCCTTTGTCAAACAGTGGAGGAGCCGGGTAAACTTTGCTGCTTTTGAGTAAAGTCTCCAGTATGCGGCTTACAAAGGAGCGGTGACTTCTGGGATCTCAGCACCTTCTTACCGCCCGTCAGTCAGCGCTCCTGGACACCTGCCAATGAAGCGTTTCAGTGTGTCAGGCTACATCAGTCCCTTGGTATGTTCCTCACGACGTACCCTCAAGATGGCCATTCAACCCCGTGGTTGCTTTTTACTCGACTCCCATATGAACACGGTGGTTATGCTAAATGTCATAGACGCAAAGGGGGCAGAAGACGAGCGGCTTGAGACGCTTATCTCTGGGGGAAAATCCAGCCTGTCCAATTCCCGTTACTCATGATATCCCTATGGACAGGAGCTTGTCAGATCTCACCATAGATGTCAGCCAAACACTCGCTCTCTCCCATTCCCCCCGCCCCCCCATACACATGCAGTCTTGGCTCGGCTGAGCATGCATGTGTCCTGAACTGGGAGGGGTGTGAAAGCTGTTGCCAGCTGCTTATTCCCTTGAGAACAAAATGAACAGCCCCTTGAAATCCAACTACCCAGTCCCTATCTCCACCGACATCTGCCGATGACAGACATTGTTGGCTAGTCGCACCGAAATTGGCGTTTTCGGTTGACTTTTAATAATATAATAATAATAGTAATATAATAGTAATAATAGTAATAATAATGTTGGCTACACAGCTACGATAGTAAGATGGGGGAAGGCATCATGATCCATCAAAGCTGCCGTCCAGTAAGGTCTCATTCACACGACCATTAAAAACGGACTACCTGTAATTTCGCGTCAGTGTGGGCATCCATTTTCTGTACATTTTTTTTTTAACCGTTTTGCATCTGACCATCAAAAACAGATGAATTTCAAGGGAGTTTTTTTTAAACATCCCAGCCCCTGCAGTGCCCTCAGTATACATGTTTACTCCCATTGTGCCCCCAGTACATATAATGGCCCTCTCTCACCCCCAGCAGTGTCGACAGATCCTTTTTTTTTAACAAATCCACTTGCACACGAGGGAACACTTGA
Organism: Rhinella marina; assembly: GCA_900303285.1. NCBI lineage: Eukaryota > Metazoa > Chordata > Amphibia > Anura > Bufonidae > Rhinella > Rhinella marina. Next base: position 722,617 of record ONZH01009270.1, on the reverse strand, counting down.
TCCGGTCTGGGGGCACCAGGACCCGATACTCCCATTGTAGTAATTAGCGTTGAGCGAATCGAGCTTCGGATCACAGATCCGAAGTTGATTCGTTCAAAAACTTCTGGGGTCATTTATCAAACTGGTGTAAAGTAGAACTGGTTTAGTTGTCCATAGCAACCAATCAGATTCCTCCTTTCATTATTGACAGCTCCTTTGGAAAATGAAAGGAGGAATCTGATTGGTTCCTATGGGCAACGAAGCCAGTTCTACTTTACACCCATTTGATAAGTGACCCCATTCGGTTTAATGCTGTATGGAGACCTGTCGCCGTACAGTATTAAAATGTATGTGCTTCGCTGAGGTAAAATTTGTTAGTCTGAGGTCACACAAGACTTATGTGAATAACGTCGAGCTTCGAATCTACGACTTTAAAAACAGGAATCTGAAGTCATCTTTGGGACCGAGGTACCCGTTGTACTGAAGCTGACTTTGGATTCCTGTTTTAAAATGTTTTTCAAGTCGTAGAATCGAAGCTCACAGTTTTTCACGGAAGTCATGTGCAAATTCGGACATAACAAATTTTCTTCAGAAAGGCACATACATTTTAATGCTGTACTGATACAGGTCTCCATACAGCATTAAAGCGAAGTTTTGGAATGAATCGACTTCGGATCTATGATTCGAAGCTCAATTCGCTCAGGCCTAGTAGTGATGTCACATCCTTTGATGTCACCATGCTGGGAGTGTAAGGTCCTGCTGCCTCCAGAGCGGATCAAGTGTTCCCTCATGTGCAAGTGGATGAGGTGAGTATTTTATTTATTTATTTAGACCTCTGAAAGGTCGTTTTTACATAGTGTACCCATTTTTAATAGCTGTAAAGCTGGGTTCATATCACATTTTTCACATCCGTTTAACGTATACAAACGTATATGTTAAACGGTTGCCTCAGACTGATGCCATACAGTGGCATCCATTCACCACAGAGTTTCATTTAAAAAAATATATACCATATTTTTCACTTTATAAAGCGCATCAGATGATAAGACGCACCCCAGGTTTAAGAGGAGGAAAATAAGAAAAAAATATTTTTCATCAGACCCCACATAAATATCAGGACATCACATCAGCCCGCCATGTCAGACCCCCATCAGACCTCAGATCATCCCACTCAGACCCCCATCAGACCTCAGATCAGCCTACTCAGACCCCCATCAGAGCTCAGATCAGCCCTCCATGTCAGACCTCAGATCATCCCACTCAGACCCCCATCAGACCTCAGATCATCCCCCTCAGACCTCCATCAGACCTCAGATCAGCCGTCCATGTCAGACCCCCATCAGACCTCAGATCATCCCACTCAGATCCCCATCAGACCTCAGATCAGCCCACTCAGACCTCCATCAGACCTCAGATCAGCCCACTCAGACCCCCATCAGACCTCAGATCAGCCCACATTGTCAGAACCCCATCAGACCTCAGATCAGCCCACTCAGACCCCCATCAGACCTCAGATCAGCCCACTCAGACCTCCATCAGACCTCAGATCAGCCCAATCAGACCCCCATCAGACCTCAGATCAGCCCACATTGTCAGAACCCCATCAGACCTCAGATCATCCCACTCAGACCCTCATCAGACCTCAGATCATCCCACTCAGACCTCAGATCATCCCACTCAGACCCCCATCAGACCCCAGATCAGCCCACTCAGACCTCAGATCAGCCCACTCATACCCCAATCAGACCTCGGATCATCCCACTCAGACCCCCATCAGACCTCGGATCAGCCCACTCAGACCCCAATCAGACCTCAGATCAGCCCACTCAGACCTCCATCAGACCTCAGATCAGCCCACTCAGACCCCAATCAGACCTCAGATCATCCCACTCAGACCTCCATCAGACCTCAGATCATCCCACTCAGACCCCCATCAGACCTCAGATCAGCCCACTCAGACCTCCATCAGACCTCAGATCATCCCACTCAGAACACAATCAGACCTCAGATCAGCCCACTCAGACCTCCATCAGACCTCAGATCATCCCACTCAGACCTCCATCAGACCTCAGATCATCCCACTCAGACCACCATCAGACCTCAAATCAGCCCACTCAGACCCCCAATCAGCCCTCAATGTTAGACCTCATCAGACCTCAGATCAGATTAAAATAAAAAAAACCTCCTCTTACCTGTCCTGTGCCGCGGCTCCTCTCCACCTCTGACAGAAGTCGCGCTCCCTGTCTTCCCAGCCTGCGCTGCTCTGTCACCTGACTGTGTGCAGCGTCAGGTCATAGTACTTGCACTACGTCCTGGCGCTGTACGCGGTCAGGACAGTAAAGCGCCGGCCGGGAAGACGGGGAGATCGAGTATCGCATGCGCTTGCAGCGCTTTGCTCCCAGCTCCCAGTACCTAATACATACCAGTGAGCGCTTTTGGGGGAAAAAAGTGATTCTTATAAAGCGAAAAATACGGTATATATATATAATTTTTCTACAATTGTAAAAAAAAGTATACTTTTCTTTTACCAGACTGTGCAGGATACAAGAACATGGTGTGCTGCGTTTTTGTATCCAGACTACACAACCAGACTGCTGTTATAGGGGGCGCTCCAGACTACACATCCAGACTGCTGTTATAGGGGGCGCTCCAGACTACACATCCAGACTGCTGTTAAGGGGGTGCTCCAGACTACATATCCAGACTGCTTGTTATAGGGGGAGGTCCAGACTACACAGACTGCTGTTATGGGGGGGGGAGGTGCTCCAGACTACACATCCAGACTGCTTGTTATAGGGGGAGGTCCAGACTACACAGACTGCTGTTATGGGGGGGGGGGAGGTGCTCCAGACTACACATCCAGACTGCTGTTATAGGGGGCGCTCCAGACTACACATCCAGAATGCTGTTATGGGGGGCGCTCCAGACTACACATCCAGACTGCTTGGTATAGGGGTGATCCAGACTACACATCCAGACTGCTTGGTATAGGGGTGATCCAGACTACACATCCAGACTGCTGTTAAGGGGGTGCTCCAGACTACATATCCAGACTGCTGTTATAGGGGGATGCTCCAGACTACACATCCAGACTGCTGTTATAGGGGTCGCTCCAGACTACACATGCAGACTGCTGTTATAGGGGGCTCCAGACTACACATCCAGACTGCTGTTATAGGGGGCGCTCCAGACTACACATCCAGACTGCTGTTATAGGTGGCGCTCCAGACTACACATGCAGACTGCTGTTATAGGGGGCTCCAGACTACACATCCAGACTGCTGTTATAGGGGGCTCCAGACTACACATCCAGACTGCTGTTATGGGGGGCGCTACAGACTACACATCTAGACTGCTGTTATAGGGGGCGCTCCAGACTACACATTTAGACTGCTGTTATGGGGGGTGCTACAGACTACACATCCAGACTGCTGTTATAGGGGGCGCTCCAGACTACACATCCAGACTGCTGTTATAGGGGGCGCTACAGACTACACATCCAGACTGCTGTTATGGGGGGCGCTACAGACTACACATCCAGACTGCTGTTATAGGGGCGCTCCAGACAACACATCCAGACTGCTGTTATAGGGGGCGATCCAGACTATACATCCAGACTGCTGTTATAGGGGGATGCTGCAGACTACACATCCAGACTGCTGTTAAGGGGGCGCTCCAGACTACACATCCAGACTGCTGTTAAGGGGGCTCTCCAGACTACACATCCAGACTGCTGTTATAGGGGGCGCTCCAGACTACACATCCAGACTGCTGTTATAGGGGGCGCTCCAGACTACACATCCAGACTGCTGTTATAGGGGGCGCTCCAGAATACATATCCAGAATGCTGTTATAGGGGGCGCTCCAGATTACACATCCAGACTGCTGTTATGGGGGGGGGGGCGCTCCAGACTACACATCCAGACTTCTGTTATGGGGGGGCGCTCCAGACTACACATCCAGACTGCTGTTATAGGGGGCTCTCCAGACTACACATCCAGACTGCTGTTATAGGGGGCGCTCCAGACTACACATCCAGACTGCTGTTATAGGGGGCTCTCCAGATTACACATCCAGACTGCTGTTATTGGGGGGGGGGCGCTCCAGACTACACATCCAGACTGCTGTTTTTTGGGGGGGGCACTCCAGACTACACATCCAGACTGCTGCTATAGGGGGCGCTCCAGACTACACATCCAGACTGCTGTTATAGGGGGCTCTCCAGACTACACATCCAGACTGCTGTTATAGGGGGCGCTCCAGACTACACATCCAGACTGCTGTTATAGGGGGCTCTCTAGACTACACATTCAGACTGCTGTTATAGGGGGCGCTCCAGACTACACATCCAGACTGCTGTTATAGGGGGCGCTCCAGACTACACATCCAGACTGCTGTTATAGGGGGCGCTCCAGACTACACATCCAGACTGTTTTTCTTAAAGTGAACCTGTACTTTTATGTTATATGGAGCCGTATGGTGTTCTGCCGTCTTAATATTCAGGATTTGTACTCTGTTCTTTCTGCTTTGTGACCTTTAAGAACATATTATGAGCGGGTTACCTTAGAGACAGGATGGATTAGTTTGGCACCAGAATACGCTACCTCTGCAACCGGAGCTAAAATGTGATCTGTCATCACGTCCCTCAATATTGTATGGGTCTGAAAATGCAGTTGTAATGTGCAGTCTGAGGACGGTATTAAAGAGAACTCAGTGTGAGGTCATTTGCACGTCGTAGAAGAGCTTTCCTTCGGCTTGCTGCGCTCTCTCTGGGAAATGTTAGTGAATCAATGAGGCTCTTGTTAGCGTGCAATTACCCCAGAGCTGCCTCTGAAGCCGTGTCAGCGAAGTGCGTAAAACAGAGAAATTACTGAACACCGTCTGGTTTCAAGAGACTTGCGATGGTATTTAGGATTAACAGACGGGTGTATCTGAGCCTTTATGTATTTGATGTTCTTTGTACATTGTACGTCCTTGCGACCGTCCCCTCCACCTGGATTTAGCAGATATTTTACCTCCTGTCTTTGAAGAACCTGAAGGGTCTGGTCCCCACATAGATTTATCTCCTGTGACCTCATCACCAGTTGCCATTTGTTTTATGATTTTCTGTAGTTGAGACTCCATTCCAAAGATCAAAAAGGGCACCCCAAGCATAGTTACTAACATTGTAGTTGGTAAATTTGTGGTGTGTATGCTCCACCCTTGGGAATGCCTCCAAACCCTCTCAAGGCCATAATCTTATAGAGAGGGCTTACATCAGTGGCGTACATATAGAAGTAAGGGCCCCATAGCAAGGATCAAACCAGGTCCCCCACACAGGACAGAAGGGTTTCCGCCTAAACCCTTTCAATGACCCTTGGGCCATTTTTCCACTGCCTCATTTGCTAAAAGTTGTTCCTTTAGAGGGTAGAGTCCTGACCAAGTTTTCACCTCCAGTAGAAGAGGAGATGATCCCAACTAAGACTGGGCCCCCTCTTGCCCTGGGCCCCATAGCAGTCGCATGGTCTGCCGCTATGGTAGTTACGCCCCTGACTTACATAAACCCTGCCTATTTTAGGCCCAGAACTGCCAGAATTTCCAGGAACTGTATCTTAAAATTCTGGACTATTGGCAACGATGTTTTACCACTCAAGACAGAAAGGCTTGTGTTTGTTTCCTTCTTCACTCCCAATTCGTGACTCTTGGGCCAATTTCCCATCCTACTCTAGGGAGGGGAGCCTCACACAGGTTCTGGCCACCCAGTAGGCACAAGGATGGGGCCAACCAGAGCTGCCCCTCTTCCTCAAAGTGTCCATAAGCATGGTCTGTCTCTGTCATATTCACCCTTGTCCAGTCTCCGTAACCAGGCCTGTCAAATCTAGAAGCTCTCCTATCTGCTCAGGTCCATATTTCAGTATATAGTTTACAAAATTATCATACTTTTGTGTTGGTGTGGATACTTTAATTATGTAGAGAAGCCAACTGGCCTTGGACCAGGGTTCATAGGACTCACCTTCCATTTATGAGAGTGACCTTGAGAATTATTGGCTTTTGTGGCTCCGAAATTGTGACTTTTTTCCACTGCTGAATTATAGAGATATTATGGTATTTACAAGTTATTCCTTTTCCAAGGTTTAGGGGATAATTGCTAGATTGGTGGAGGCCAAAATGGGGATCCTGTGTCCCATATTCCCCCCACATGGAAGATCGCAGCCATGGGAAATTCAATTGAGTGGTTGAGCTATTCAATGTCTATGGCACTGTTAAGGTAGCAGAGAGGACCCCCACCCATCTTGTAGTTATCACCTATTCAGTGGATAATCTAAATAGATAGATAGATAGATACAGTACCGACCAAAAGTTTGGACACACCTTCTCATTCAAAGAGTTTTCTGTATTTTCATGACTATGAAAATTGTAGATTCACACTGAAGGCATCAAAACTATGAATTAACACATGTGGAATTATATACTTAACACAAAAGTGTGAAACAACTAAAAATATGTCTTATATTCTAGGTTCTTCAAAGTAGCCACCTTTTGCTTTGATTACTGCTTTGCACACTCTTGGCATTCACTTGATGAGCTTCAAGAGGTAGTCACCTGAAATGGTATTCCAACAGTCTTGAAGGAGTTCCCAGAGATGCTTAGCACTTGTTGGCCCTTTTGCCTTCACTCTGCGGTCCAGCTCACCCCAAATCATCTCGATTGGGTTCAGGTATGGTGACTGTGGAGGCCAGGTCATCTGGCGTAGCACCCCATCACTCTCCTTCTTGGTCAAATAGCCCTTACACAGCCTGTGGTGTGTTTGGGGTCATTGTCCTTTGATAAATAAATGATGGTCCAACTGAACGCAAACCGGATGGAATAGCATGCCGCTGCAAGATGCTGTGGTAGCCATGCTGGTTCAGTATGCCTTCAATTTTGAATAAATCCCCAACAGTGTCACCAGCAAAGCACCCCCACACCATCACACCTCCTCCTCCATGCTTCACGGTGGGAACCAGGCATGTAGAGTCCATCCGTTCACCTTTTCTGTGTCGCACAAAGACACGGTGGTTGGAACCAAAGATCTCATATTTGGACTCATCAGACCAAAGCACAGATTTCCACTGGTCTAATGTCCATTCCTTGTGTTCTTTAGCCCAAACAAGTCTCTTCTGCTTGTTGCCTGTCCTCAGCAGTGGTTTCCTAGCAGCTATTTTACCATGAAGGCCTGCTGCACACAGTCTCCTCTTAACAGTTGTTGTAGAGATGTGTCTGCTGCTAGAACTCTGTGTGGCATTGACCTGGTCTCTAATCTGAGCTGCTGTTAACCTACGATATCTGAGGCTGGTGACTCGGATGAACTTATCCTCCGCAGCTCTTGGTCTTTGTTTCCTGGGGCGGTCCTCATGTGAGCCAGTTTCTTTGTAGCGCTTGATGGTTTTTGCGACTGCACTTGGGGACACTTTCAAAGTTTTCCCTATTTTTCGGACTGACTGACCTTCATTTCTTAAAGTAATGATGGCCACTCGTTTTTCTTTACTTAGCTGCTTTTTTCTTGCCATAATACAAATTCTAACAGTCTATACAGTAGGACTATCAGCTGTGTATCCACCTGACTTCTGCCCAACACAACTCATGGTCCCAACCCCATTTATAAGGCAAGAAATCCCACTTATTAAACCTGACAGGGCACACCTGTGAAGTGAAAACCATTTCAGGTGACTACCTCTTGAAGCTCATCAAGAGAATGCCACGAGTGTGCAAAGCAGTAATCAAAGCAAAAGGTGGCTACTTTGAAGAACCTAGAATATAAGACATATTTTCAGTTGTTTCACACTTTATTAAGTATATAATTTCACATGTGTTAATTCATAGTTTTGATGCCTTCAGTGTGAATCTACAATTTTCATAGTCATGAAAATACAGAAAACTCTTTGAATGAGAAGGTGTGTCCAAACTTTTGGTCTGTACTGTAGATAGATAGATAGCTAGCAGAGAGGACCCCTCCCATCTTGTAGTTATCCCATATTCACTGGATAAAGAATATGTTGTAATTATAAGAATACCCTATAAACCACTCTGGAAATGACATGAGGGAATTGCTATTTATGCCATTCCATAACAGAAGCAGGAAATTCACCTAAATAATTCCACCCCATACATGGTGAAGGAGGGCAGTGCGGGTGGCGGTGACTCTGAGTGGTCGGACAGGTATGAGAAAGCTTTCAAACAATGTAAAGATGGAGCGGCAGCTGTCAAACCTCAGGATTCCTCAAGAAGCTGGGAGACCACGAAGAGGGTCATGTTGTTTTAAGTCAGACAAAAACTTGGAGTCATCAGAGTAAGAGACTTTCATTTAAAATTGCTTAAAATAGAGAAATACTTTGTGCGGCTAATCTGCCAGGTAAACACTCGAGATGATAACAGATCAGGAGGATAAGAGAGGAATGCTGCCGACCTGTGTCGCCTCACTGCATCAAAATGTATTGTAATATCATCCATATATAGAAAATGATGTATGTGGATATAGATAGATAGATAGATAGATAGATAGATAGATAGATATATAGATAATAGATATATAATAGAACAAATCCGCAGCACTACCAAAAAATGTGCTTAAATCAAAAAGTGATTTATTTCACCAGGAGCGACGTTTCAGTCCTTACACTGGGACTTTGCTCAAGCGTGAGTCCCAGTGTGAGGACTGAAACGTCGCTTCCTGGTGAAATAAATCACTTTTTGATTTAAGCACATTTTTTGGTAGTGCTGCAGATTTGTTCTATTGTCTACAGAAGGATTTGACCACATCCAGAACCGCCGGCACACCTTTACTTTCATTTACTTTGCAGTGCTGCTTTCATTATAATTTGATAGATAGATAGATAGATAGATAGATAGATAGATAGATAGACAGTCCCAGCTGGAGGACTGTCACTATATGGGTAAATAAAGGACAACACACTTTTTTTGCCCTTTTTATGATTTGATGTGAGGAAGATAGATGATAGATAGATAGGAAATAGATAAATAAATAGATAGGTAGATTGATAGATAGATGCAAGATAAAGATAGAATAGATTGAGTAGATAGATAGACAGACAAACAGATAGATAGATAGATAGATAGATAGATAGATAGATAGATAAAACAATAGACCTTTTTTTTACTAAAACCAATACCTATAATGGCTATCCGGAAATGGGAAATGGAGGGGATTTCCAGGATGGTGGACGCTGGAGACTGCGGTCCAGTTACCCTGAGTCACTGGTGGCTTTTTCCAGTCTTGCGCTATTTGATGAAGTGGCGCTAAAACAACACAGTTGGGAAGTTGAGTTCTGTCCTGCATGCTCAGCATGGGAACCGCACTGACTAAGCACCGTCAGTCCTGGAACGGGTGGCCTCAGTCTGGGGAGGGCAGTAGGTGATGATTCGGGGGCTGTCAGGCATTCCACACACTCAGTCATATGAAGTAAATATGGATCTTGGGAATCCAGACTTGTGGAGAACGCCTGCGGCCAGACAGGGAAAAGCGCTACAGTGGCCGCTGGTCACACACTACTATATCTCTGACAAAGGAGGAGATTTATCATGAGGGGAATGTCTAAAGTCAGTTTTGCAGGAGTCTGGGTTGTTGTAATTTTCGTACATTTATCAAATAATCTGCACGCTGATTGATACATTTTGGTGCCTCTTTCTGTCTAGCACGTCAGGCATATCGCTAGGATATACTCCCATTGTCTGATAGGTAAGGGTCCCACTGTTGTCTTTAATCCTGGAGATTGGGAAAGTGAAGTCTTTTCTAGGTTTCCATAACTCCCATGTATGAGTTACTGTGCAAGTGTGGTCAGATCCAATCATTCTTGAGATTGTTGGTGGTTCCAGCTGCTGGACCTGACAACGTTTTTTTTGAGGGGTGAGCCCTTTAACCACCTAACAGTTTTGCCCGAGTCCAGCTCGGGCAGTGTGAAAAGTAGCTAACTGGAGGGGGGGAGGGCTGCTTTAGATGGTGATATCTCCTCAATGGTAGCAGCTAGAAACATGCACTGGTCTTCTCTGAAAGCTGACAGTCCAGGCTTTCATACAAGACCAAAATGAAAGCTAACGTCCAAGCAACAGAGGAGAAATCACTGTTAGAAATCAAGTCGGGAATAATCGCAAGTAAAACCTGTTTTTACTTTCACTTTCAGCTGCATTCACAGCATCCCGATTTCTATCAGTGATATCTTTCTCTGTCCTGAACATATTGCTGTCATTGTCTGAAAGCTTTGAATGTCTGCTTTCAAACAAGATCAGTTGCATGTTTCTAGCTGCTACCATTCAGGAGATAGCAGCATCTAAAGCAGCCATCCCCCCTCCAGTTATCTTTTTTTACTTTTCCCACTGCTGGAGCTGGACTCTGGCAAAACAGTTAGGGCGTTAAGGGGCTTGAAATTAACACCCCCCCCCCCATTCTCCCCTTTGCCAAGGTTTATTCCCCTCAATATATACATGGCACTTAACTGGTAATTGTTTTTTTTTTTCTCACTGGAAGTTTATTAAAGGGGTTTTCCACGATTTTATCCTCAGGATAGGTCATCAGTATCTGATTGGTGAACATCCGACTCCCAGGACCCCCGCTGATCAGCTGTTTGTAAAGCTAGAGGCGCTCCTGTGAGCGCCACTGCCTTCTCACAGCTTTTCCTATGTCGAGTGACGACACATTCAAGTGTCACGTGACGTGGCCTAGGAGCAACAGATATAGACGATAGATAAAGAACATAAAAGTATCTCAGAAAACCCTTTTAATCTGTATTTCATCATTGTTCGGCCCTTGCTGTAATGTAAATCACCTCTCCATGCACTGACTTCCTGCCCAGCCTGTGATAGGCTTGTGATCATACTTAGCAGCCAATCAGAGGAGCTGCATGGTGGCTCAGTGGTTAGCACTGGTGTCTTGGAGCGCTGGGGTCCTGGGTTCAAATCCATCCAATGCATGGAGTTTGTATGTTCTCCCCATGGGTTTCCTCTGCAGAATATAGTAGCGATAAATAAATAAAGCTGCAGGGGGAGAGAGCAGCAACCTGGACCAATGATGAGGCAGGGGGTGTGTCCCAGACTACTTCAGACTCAGTGCAGACACTGTAACTAATCTGTAGTCACAGTCCGCAGCTCTATCCTAGCAGCCCAGGTATAAAGATCTTAGAAATATAAATTACAGATAATCATCCTCTATGGTTACTGACTTATATTTCATTATTTGAGGCCACATTTGAACAGTCCCTTAAAAAGACAATAACCCTAAGGAATTAGGCCTCATTCATTATGCATGGCTCTACTGTGTATGTAAATTCTACTTTCATACTATAAAATAACTACAATAGGCTACATGGAAATTACTGCTTAAGGTGGTACTATGCTATATTAAATTTTAGGGGTGTCTCTAATGTAGGAGCCAAAAAATGTATAATATTCGGAGGTGGAGGAATGTAATATAATGGTCCAGTCTTCTTCATGTGGCACCAAACAGGAAAAGAGGCGTCACAGCAGCTCCAGGATATTGCAGTATCTGCTTTAGGCCTCATGCACACGAACGTATTTTGTTTCCGCGTCCGTTACGTGTTTTTTTTGCGGATAGGATGTGGACCCATTCATTTCAATGGGTCAGCAAAAAATGCGGACAACACGCTGTGTGCTATCCGCATCAGTATGTCCGTTCCGTAGCCCCGCAAAGAAAAAAATAGAACATGTCCTATTCTTGTCCGTTTTGCGGACAAGATTAGCAATTCTTACAATGGATCCGCAAAAAAGCACGGAAAAACGCCTTAAATGGATGCTATCACATTAGGTCAACCATTTATGTAGATAGGGGACTGGTGAGGCGTGTGCCCCGTGTGCTCGGTGCCAGAAGGGGCACAAACAAGTCACTTGACCTTAACCCGGAGTATGTAGATACAACACTAGGCAGGGGTGCACCACCAATGGGACCAGTTGAGGCAATCGCCTCAGGCAACACCAGGTTGGGGCAAGAGAGGGGATAGCCGAGGGGCAATGGGCTGAAGGGAAGGGGTTAGGTTAAGAAATTGACGTTGGGGAGGGAGGGGCGCCATTTCAGTTTTCTCCTCAGGCAGCAGAAAGGCTAGGTGCACCCCTGGGACCAGGTCAGTACACTAGCCAAGAGCCCCCAATTTGCAGGGACTGTCCCTAATTTTCAGAGACAGCCCCTACAAATCTTGACTGTCCCAGGCTTAAATGGTCACTGCTTATTTAAACCCTGCTCATAAATAGGCGGTCACTCTCTGTTTGGGGGCATTCCCCAGGAAGGGTCTACTTTTCCCGAATTTACCAATGGCAAAGTTAGTAAGTGTGGGGGAGCAAACTGAATCTACTTCCAGAATGAAGGAAGGCCTAGCTTATGCCATGGGGTCAACCATGTGGCACTCATGAGAGGACGCTATTCTATTCAAGATATTTTCACAATATTTACTTTATTAGACAGTAAAAACCCACCGTATGTCTCCATACGAAGTCAGAGGCCTACAGAGATCCAGCAGGGTCACCTAGAAGTCTATAAGTCCTGTATTACAGCTCCGTACAACTCCTTCAGTTCTTATTTTTAGAGATCTGACATTTGCTGGAACAGCCATAGATGTCTGACAGCACTTCAAGAGACATGTCAAACATGACTGCCATCTCCAAATGTACGCTCTCAGGGCCGGTGCGGTGACTGGCAGCTTTTTAATGGAGCATTAGCGGATTACGAGACCCTTGTTTACTCTGTGATACACCTGCCATCGACGGCTGAGAAAGGTTCATCCTGGACACTGGTGAGAGCTACTTACTGCATTTTTGAGGAAAAAAAAGACAAGGGGCAGGTTTAACCCTTTCGGACCATTTTTATAAATGCAGTCAGAAACAGTGAGACATCTACAGACAGATAGCGGTTACACTGATGACAGAGTGGTTTGAAAGCAGGGTGGCTCAGTAGTTAGCACTGGTGCCTTGTGGCTCTGGGGTCCTGGGTTTGAATCTTACCAAGGAGTTTGTATGTCCTCCCTGTGTTTGTGTGGGTTTCCTCCCACACTCCAAAGACATACTGGTAGGGACCTTAGATTGCAAGCCCCATTGGGGGCTAATGTCTGTAAAGTGCTGCAGAATATAGTAGCGCTATATAAGTGCATGAAATAAATAAATGATACCTCCATATAGTCCTGATTTTTGGATTTTCATTGGCAGGAACTAATAGGACACCATTAACGTATGTTATTTTCTGTTGTTATTATTGTGCTATTACGATGTGGTGCATTAAGGAGCACAGCAATCTCTGCTGAGATAAGTTGTGGCCAGGAGAAGTCATCATGGTGGTCTGAGCCAAATGGAAAAGAAAAGGAAAGTCTCAAATCAAACAATTTGTCCCCTGTGAATCACTGGATTTAATTCCACTCTCATGTTTGCACTGTATTCTCCTGAATTCCTTTCTGCCACAGTTGTCCGCTCTGTTCTCTGCAATCATGAATCAGGGAAGGTCAGGATGAACAGTGCTGTAGTACAAGGAACAGGAGAACACATTAACCCTAAGGAATTAGGCCTTATATGGCTCTAATGTGACCATATTATAGTGTCCTTATTCAGGGGTGGACTGGGAACTTATACTGGCCCTGGAAAAAAAACTAAACATGGCCCTATGGTGAAGGCGCGTCCAGAAGGCAGGACAACACAAGTAGGCAGGGCCAACACAATCCTCAAGTAGATAGAGACAAGAGAAGTAGGAGGGGCCAACAATATCATAGTGCAGCACAAAATACCGCCCCAGCAGAACCAAATACCACAGTGCAGGAAAAATACTGCCCTATCACCAAACTGAGGCTGGTGATACTTTAAGTCAGGAGGGCACCCGCGGCCACTGGCCAGGTGCAGAAGTACCTGATGCTCATAGAATTAAGTAATGCTGAAACCATCAGATTATTATGTACCTGGCCAGTGGCCATGAGGAGGGCTCGGGTGGCTCTTGGACATCGCCCCACTGGGAGATTTCCCTGTAGGGTTTATGGTCAGTCCACCCTATCCTTATTAGGGCCGCAAGAACTGGACCCTCGTGTTTCAAGTGAACCAAACTTAGGTCATTATGGGATTCTGTGGAGTTCCTAGTTTGATTTGAACTGTGGGGGATGGGTCTTGGAGCTGCATTATTGCAAAATTATTTATGCTGAAGGTTTGACCAGGGGCAGACTTGCCATAAACCCTACAGGGAAACTTCCCTGTGGGCCAATGCCCAGGGGGCCGCCTGACCCTGCCTCGCAGCCGTCATCTGGGTGCATGATGTTCTGATGCACTTAGCATTAATTCACGCTAGGAGCATCAGGTGCCTATGCCGCCGGTGGTGCCCTCCTGAATTCAACTGTATTGCTGCCTTTAGGACAGTGATACAGTTGAATACTGCGGCAGTATTTTATACTGCACTGTTATATTTGGTTCTGCTGGGGCGGTATTTTGTGCTGTAGTAAGGTACTGCTGGCACCTGCCTTCTTCTGTGGTCCCTGCCTACTTGTGTTGCGCTGCCTTCTGTCAATCTGGACCCGCCTATGACATGGGTCCCCAGTCCGCCCCTGTTTCACCCCATGTATTGTAAAGACTGAAAGCCGCAGTGAAAATTAACTTGATGTTCCGCACATTTAAAATCCACCGTGCAGGTCAGATATTTTCTGCCAGGCATGGATAAGATTTTTTCGAAAATCTCATCCAACTTTTTGCCACTCACTGCAGATCTTCCACACACAATTCCGCTGCGGAAAAACTCCACTGCATCTCCATCCCGTGTGATATCATGTCTACAGAAAATAATAGAGAAACGTCTGCCTATATTGACCTTCTCTATTTTTGGAAAAACTTTGGGATTTTCAACTTCATTTTTTTTCGCCACGGTGCATGTGGCCTATCACTTTTGGCCCCTTAGCAGAGGCGCCAGTAGAGCAGACAAAGATCGGGAGGCGTCAGAGTTACCAGGGCGAGCCCTTTAAAAAGACAGAAAGGCCAAATGCCAAAATCAAATGTTTTTTTTCCCAGTAGAACAAGGTCATCTGTAAAATGTCAGGAACAATTGCCGTGTTCCCTAAACGTCCCCGTTTTTGTAATTGCGTGTCAGACCAAGTGCACTCGGAATGTCCGCCGCTGTTTGATACAAGGAAAGTGAAATGAGATAATCCATGTTTTCATCATGGGTAGGCCCCTCTTTCACGGGACATGGGGCGTACTTTAATGGGCTGAGCAGTTCTGGGCCTGTAAGAAAGACTCGGGTCTTTCTCATCGCTGTGAGAATGGACCCAGTGAATTCTTTCCAAGTGTTTACTCAGCATTTGTCTCCTGCCCCATCAGAGGAATGAGGAGGGGTGCCGACAGATCTTTTGTCCTACCAAACAGCCTGATGTGTTATGACAATGTTCCATGAATATTCAGAATGGCAGAAAGGATTAGGCCCCGAACATTTACCCTCGGGCTCCTTTCTCTCTCCCTCTCTTTTTTTTTTTTTTTTTTGTTTCTGCCTGGGATGTTCAGAGCGTTAAGGATGACCTGTTCATAGCCGGGGCATCCAAAACTAGATCTCCCCACTAGATAGGGCTCAGAGATCCCACGCATGTCCGAGTCTGTTAACGTCTGACGTGAAGACTGCTCAGCCTTAGTCATTGCCTTGTGCTGAGGCTTAGGTTTGGGCAATGGGGGACATTTTTATAAAAATTTTAAAAAACAGCTGAAGGACACAAATGGCTTTACTTATGAATCTAGAAGACAAGATTCAGTTGCAGTTCTTTCCCATTCTGCCATTGCTCAGTATTGAGAAGAGGCTGTCAGGGCATGTGCCCCGGACGTTGGATCGGGGGGGCACCACCAATGAAGCCAAGTGAAGTGGTCACCTCAGGCAGCACCAGGTAGGGGCAAGAGAGGGGCAGCCGAAGGACCTTGGGCTGAAGGGAAGGGGTTAGGTTAAGAAATTGCCATTGGGGAGGGAGGGGCGCCATTTCAGTTTTCGCCTCAGGCAGCAGAAAGGCTAGGTGCACCCCTGTGTTGGATACCATGGGGGAGCAAGAAGTCGGTACATTCAATATGACGATAAAATACAAGAATATCTGACTTGAGCATCCTATTATGTATGATCTTCTTTAAAGGGAATGTTCGGAGGGCAAAATTTTTAATAAAAATCTCACCTGATGCTGCCGTTCCCATGTTTACCATGTTTGACGCACAGGAAATGGTCAGGAGCTCACCACTCCGCCCATCAGCATTGTGATTGGCTGAGCAGGCCTTTCCTGGTATTTCCTGTGTGTCAAGATTGGACCAGGAAGTGCAGACCAATGCGGCGGAACAGCAGCGGCGGGGGATTTATGAGGGTGACTATTTTTTAAATAATTTCTTATAAAAAAATTTCTACTACCAGACAACCTCTTTAATTTGCTCTTTTCTGCAGGGATGGGTAGGCGTGGTAGGCAGCTGCCTCAGATCCCAGCGAGGATGGGGGTGCAGTTTATAGGTTAAAGAAGAAATAAGAGGCAAGGCTCCGTCATTACAATTTTTTAAAATAAAGGTTCTCTGTGCAGACAGTTGGATACCGTATCCAAGCTGTCGATAATGGCTTTACGTTACAGTGTGCGATAAGAATTTCTGTTTGCTGTTAGTGAATGGGAAGATTCTTGTTTACAACCAAATGCTAATACATCGGAGGGTTTGTCACAGTTGTATCTTTCCACAATCCCTTGAGAGCTAAATCATATTTTTCTGTTCTGTCCTGATTTTGTTACAATGTAGCAGTCTAGTTAAAATGTATCAGAAGACATGGCAGTGAGAAGAATGCCTTGTCAGATGGTGCATGTGTCGAGAAAGGCGGAGTGGTTGGCAGAGGTCAGGATGGGCAACAGAGGTGAAGACGGGTCAATACCAAACAGAACAGGAACAAATGCATCACTGCCAACGTAGGAACCAAAAGCTCCATAAGACGCCCCGGGGCACTCGGGCAATGGCCGGAATCAGGGGTGTGATGCTGGAGCGGAGCCTGTAGATCATGACACTGTCTATTAGGACTCATACACCTTGTGTTATGGATCTAATATACGGTGTCCATAGAAATACTATCCATGTACATGTCTCTGATTTCATACCACACATGGAGGTTTTGTTCTCAAAGATTCAGTGCTGACGGAGGTGGCACGTAGAGTAGTGTAGGCGATGTGTGCCGCCAAATTGGGTATAAGTACCTAGCAATGCTGTGTATAAGGGACTAATGCATTTTATAGCTGACTGTTAAAGGGTTATTCCATCATTAAGGTAAAAAATGATAATCGGACATTATATAGTACACGTCAATCTCTGTCTAACAAAGCTAGAACCAGTCCTGTACCTCACATGGATCCAGAGATCTCCACATTCATTGCTCCAATTCCTCTGCTATCTTTTCTTACGACTGGCATTTCAGCAGGGGCGTAGTTATAGGGGGTGCAGAGGTAGCAGTTGCTACCGGGCCCAGGAGCCTCAGGGGGCCCAAAGACTTTTGTGCCGCATAAGAAGACACACAAAGCATTGAGGCAAGGGGGTCCAAGCTGAACTCCTGCACCAAGGCCCATGAGCCTTTAGCTACGCCCCTGCATTTCAGGGTGTGTGTGCTTTCTGCTGCAGTTTAGGGGGCATGTCCTTTCTGCTGTAGCTCTCTCCCCAGCAGAGCTCATGAAGTGTCTCCTCTCTGCTGCTATTAAGGGGACATTTCCCTTCTGCCGCAGTTCAGGGGGAGTTTACTTTCTCAAGGGGCATGTCCTTTAAGCTGCAGCTCTCTTCCTATCACAACTCAGGGGGTGTGTCCATTCATCAGCAGCTCTCTCCCTGTAACTGTCACAGCTTTTAACAGTGGAACTGAGCATGTGCGACCAACTCAGTAGGTGGACGTGCACATTACGATACAGATTAGACACCAGGGGGCACCACTATAATGAAGTCAAGAGAATATCTCACAACTGGAGTATTTTTGTATCAGAAAGTAAATTGCAAAAATAACTAGTTTTTCATGCTAAATTATATTTGGATAGCATTTAATGGTGGCATAACCCTTTTAGAGCACTGCAATCTGGAGGGAAACTGGTTTAACTGTAAGGAGTGTAAAGTGCTGTCTAGTGAGTGGCTGGAGAGTAAGGGGCGTGTAGTCTTACATTTCTCAGCACATTTCTTCACTCCGCCATGTAGATCAAGGTCTGCGCTCCTCGTAAACCTGGAAGATGCCGCGTTACATAATATTTTGACATCTCGACTACATAGTAAATAACAGGAGACAGAAAATTGTGTTTATCTTCCTTCTTCAGATCTTGACCCAGAAAATCGTCTGCAGTCTCCTGACAAACACAACATCCACGGGGCTTCCGGGACTGAACAGTCTGAACAGGTTCATAGGGATGATGGATGCCTAGAAAATCATACAGAACATTACATTCTATTTCTAAAACTCTTGGATCATAAAGCAAAATTATTTTTTATATGATTAATACAGAAAAGGAACAGTCAGAATGAAGTTAGTTCGTGATCCTGCCGTTTTCATGGCCAGTGCCCCTCCACCTAAAATCTAATGGCCTGGGGTTGAGATGGGGGAGTTAGAGGAGTAGCTATAAGAGGTGCAGGTGATATGGTTGGGTCCAAAACATGCTTTTAACTCCTATGGGGAAACCAGTGATACCACAAACACGCGGGGGGCCCTGTTGTTACAGATTTTGCACTGGGGCCAAGGAGCTTCACGTTGCATCACACAGGGTCCAATAAGTTACAACCATTGCTTGGGGGATATATTTTGTTCCCCAAGCAATGGTTGTCGCTTCTTGGATCCCTTGGTGCAATTTGAAGCTCCTGGGCCCCAGTGCAAAATCTGTAACAATAGGTCCCATCACATATTTGTATCACTCGTTTCCTCATATGGGGTAAAAGGACCTTTTGGATCTCCCTAGCTTCCAGGGGTTGGGTCCAACCATAACACCTGCACCTCTTATAGCTACTCCCCCCAACTTCCCCCAGGACACTGCATATAAGGTAGAGTTAGTATTCAAGAATTTAAAGGGGTTGTCCCATGAAAGATATTCTACAGTTTTCAATCTAGCACCTGGATCTGAATACTTTTGTAATTGCATATAGTAAAAAATTTAGCATAGCCAGTGAGTTATTCAATAAAATGTGTCTGTATAGCACCACCTGTTGGTTGTTTTCTTCATATTTCTTTGACCTGCTCACTGAGAAGGCCGCACATTCTTAGTTTCGTCCCTCAACTGCTTCCTGAGCTGTGACTGGGAGAGCTGAACCAAGCCTCCTGAGCTGTGATTGGGAGAGCTGAGCCACGCCTCCTGAGCTGTGATAGGGAGAGCTGAGACACGCCCCCTGAGCTGTGATAAGGAGAGTATAGACACACCCCCTGAGCTATGATAGGGAGAGCTGAGACACACCCCCTGAGCTGTGATAGGGAGAGCTGAGACACGCCCCCTGAGCTGTGATAGGGAGAGCTGAGACACGCTGCCCTGAGCTGCAGCAGAAAAGACACTCCCCTTGGGCTGTCAGCTTGATATAAATCTAGCAGAGCAATGAATTTGGAGATCTCTGGATCCATGTGAGGTACAGGGCTGGTTCTAGCTTTGTTAGAAAGAGATTGTCATGTACTATATGATGTCTGATTTTCATTTTTTACAGTATTCATGGGATAATTCCTTTAAGGATTAGTTCTTTATTTTATTAGTCATCCACATAACATAAGTTTCTTCTGTGGCAAGATATGATGCAGGTTGGGTGCTGGGTGCTGGGTCCTGCTGAGTACCAGAAACCCTTTAAAGGGGTTCTCCAGGGATTAAGAAAATGAAAATATTTAAATATTACTTTATTATAAATATATTCCCAAATACATTTCATTAGTTACAATGGCTCGTTTTATCTAAGGAGCAATCATCAGGGGGATTAAAATTAGGGATTATGATCCTGAATACAGTTTAATATGATAATCTTTATCTGAATCTCTGTAGGAATAGAGTTTATGAGGTACAGAGAAGAAGTGAGGGTAATGGGCAGCAGCTCTTGTATGCAGTCTCCATTACCACAGTCTGTCCGGTCCGTCCTCTCTGTACTTCATGTCTCCTCATAGACCTATATAGTCCTCCATATTAAAACATAGGCCTATAGAATTACAGAAAGGCAGCGTACAGCTTGTTAAATAAAACTATGTAGAGACCTTAAAGGGGTTCTCCAAGTTAAAAAAAAACAAAAACATGGCTGCTTTCTTCCAAAAACTGGACTACACCTGACCATGGGTTGGGTCTACTATTGCAGCTTGGCTCCATTGGAATCAATGGGGCAGAGCTGCAATACCGCACTCAGCCTGCCGACTGGTGGTGCTGTTTTTGGAAATAGGCAGCCATGTTTTTCTAATCCTGGACAATCCATTTAATGGGGTAATTATTTGTGTTCATCCAAGGATTCCTCTTGTGCCTACGAGCACATGAGGCTGTTAGACGCTTAGAAGGAAGTGACAAGCAAAGCCCAAGAGAACATGAAATCTTGGGTTTATCTTGAAGCATGATGGGCGTCGGGTAGATACAGATAGATAAACCAGTTTTTCACATTCCTCATCACTTACCAGAGGAATGTCTACAGTACTTCTAACAGGCATTTCTCTTTAACCCTACGTGAACCAAGTTACCATGATGTTTTTAGGTCTGTTTTTAGGTACATACATTTGATTGTCTGCAGCCACCATTAGGGGGAGCTTGGGAGATTATCGCATACTGATTTATCATTGACTTCAATGTATAATTGCTATGTTCTCACCTGGCAAAGTGGATCCGGCTCTGGTGCAAAAGTGTCGCTAGTGGAGTACAGCAGGAGGACAGGTATAGCATTGCTGGAAAACCAATGGAGCAGAGCAGGCGACCTGATGTAGCAGAGCTGGAGGTCCGAGCAGCAGTGCGGAACTGAAGACTGGTGTGGCACAGTTGAGGTAGCAGAATAAAGGCTCATGCACGCGAACGTATTTTCTTTCCTTGTCCGTTCCATTTTTTTTTGCGGACTGTATGCGGAACCATTCATTTCAATGGGTCCGCAAAAAAAAAGGAAGTTACCCGGTGTGCATTCCGTTTCCATATGTCCGTATTTCCGTTCTGCAATAAAATAGAACATGTCCTATTATTGTCTGCATTACAGACAAGGATAGGACTGTTCTATTAGGGGCCAGCTGTTCCGTAAAATACAGAATGCACACGGACTTCATCCGTATTTTTTGCAGATCCGTTTTTTGCGGACCACAAAATACATACAGTCGTGTGCATGAGCCCTTAAAAGGATTTTCCAGTACTTAGATATTGATGACCCATTCTTCAGACCTTTAACTGTAGACTGGTATAACAGAGTAAGGGTGCAAAATGCGAATCTGCAAAACATGGATGCCGCCCATGTGTGTTCCACAATTTACGAAACGGGCGGCCCATTATAGAGATGCCTATACTTGTCCGCGATTGCGAACAAGAATAGGACATGCTTTATCTCTCTTGCAAGGCCGCGGAACGGAACCGTGTGCTGTCTGCATCTTTTGCAGCCACAATTTTGCAGAACGGATGCAGCCTCATACATACGGTTACGTGAATCAGCCCTTAACTGGAGTCTGATGAAGTATAGTTGTAGCAGAGTTAATCGGAGACCAGTGTAGCAGAGTTAAAGCAGAGTTGAGTGAAGACTGGTGTAGAAGAGACTGGGACAGCCCAGGAGTAGGGGAGCGGGCAGCACTCAACACTGGACGGGTAGCAATGATCAGTATGCAGTAAGTTTCTTAGCTCCCCCTAGTGGTGTCTGCAGGCAGCTATAATTTCATCATTCATGTTTATGTAGGGGTTTTTGGGCTCAATATCAGTAAAATAAAGTGCCAACCATCACCAAGGACCTGGCACTTGTCCATTATTCATTCTCTGTAGGAGAGATGGACATTGTAATCATAACTATTGTGTCCCTTTTTCCATGTCTGCCAATACTGTGTAGCTTGAGTTGAAGGATGGGCATCGTGGTGCCCTCTCTCAGTGAACTCCACACAAGTTAGGGCTCATGCACACGAACGTGTGTCAGCCGTGGCCGTGCTGTGAACCGCAAATTGCGGTCAGCAATGCACAGGCACCGACTGTGGGGCTTCCGCATGCGGATCGCGGACCCATTCACTTCAATGGGGTCCGCAATCCGCATCTGACTGTCCGCACTGCAAAAAAATAGTTCCATTTTTTTTTTGCAGTGTGGAGGCACGGACAGAAACACCAAGGAAGCACTCTGTGCCTCCGTTCAGCACCGCATCGCCGGGCAACGGCCGTGTGGATAAGGCCTTAGGGTGGGTTCGTATCACGTTTTATACCTCCGTTTGATGTATATGTTAGAAAATAAGGATACAAAAACGGAGCACGCCACTTTCTTGTATCCTGCACAGTCCGGAACTCTATGGTGAGCAGATGCCACTGTACGGCGTCAGTCTGAGGCATCCGTTTAATGTATACGTTTTTTGGATGGGGAAAACGTGATGTGAACCGCACTGTCTTTGTATTGTGAATGATGTTCCAGCAGCACGAGGGTTAATCTTCCTTAGGCAGAGTGATGATGGGTGAGGTTGGCTGAAGGTGTCAGACATGATGCTCCTTAATGACGGATTCACAAGTCATTGTTCGCAGGGGTGTTCGGCTAATTGGGAGATTAGTGTCCATCTGATAGACTGGTGTGGAAATGGCCAGAGACAGTGTGCTAAAGCCCCGGGCAACAAACACTTATCCTCCTTACAGGTAATTAGCACTTACCTGCCGGCAGCACACACATTACCAAAGAAAAATGTGAAAATAAACAAAGGACACAACTTGTTACAAACTATCACATTGTAATGGTAAATGTATGGGGGGGGGGTTCTGTCTGCCCATCCCCCCTCCCCCACTGACTGACAGCACGAGGCTCATGGCTTCTGACAGCAAGCGTTTTAAACAGGGGGGAAAGCAACCAGCAATGGATATGAATAGGGTAAGGTCTGTAAGAACAGATTTACCTGTAATATTGACCCTGCATGCGACACTAAAGGGGTATTCCGGTAATTACAAGTTATTCTCTATCTGAGCCAAGTAAGGCGCTCACCTATTTTCTCAGTACCATAGAGAGTGAATGTACTGCCAGTGTACAGGCTTCTCTACTCCTCCTGGGTGCAGTCTTGCATCTGAGGGAATTGGGAGACACGGCACCCCCGTTCTTGGAGTGACGGTCTCAGTAGTTGGACCCCCACCAATCTAACATTCATTCCCTATCCAGAGCTATCCAGAGCTCCCATCTCCTCCACTTCCAGTCTAGATAGATAGATAATGAATGGATGGATAAATGGATAGATGGATGGATAGATAGATAGATAGATAGATAGATAGATATGAAATAGATGGATAGATAGATAGATAGATAGATAGATAGATAGATAGATATGAAATAGATGGATAGATAGATAGATAGATAGATAGATAGATAAATAGATAGATAGATAATAGATGGATAGATAGATAATGGATGGATGAATAAATGGATGGATGGATAGATAGGAGATAGATAGATAATAGATGGATAGATAGATAATGGATGGATGGATACATGGATGGATGGATAGATAGAGAGATAGATAGATAGATAGATAGATAATTGATAGATAATAGATAGATAATTGATAGATAATAGATAATAGATAGATAGATAATGGATGAATAGACGGGTGGATGGATAAATGGATGGATAGATAGATAGATAGATAGATAGATAGATAGATAGATAGATAATGGATGGATGAATAAATGGATGGATGGATAGATAGGAGATAGATAGATAGATAGATAGATAGATAGATAGATAATAGATGGATAGATAGATAATGGATGGATACATGGATGGATGGATAGATAGAGAGATAGATAGATAGATAATTGATAGATAATAGATAGATCGATAATGGATGAATAGACGGATGGATGGATAAATGGATGGATAGAAAGATAGATTGCAAATGCAGCAGTTGCACGTGGTCTCTGGTTCCTGAGGGGTCCCAGTATTATACCAGTATTAGAAATGGCCAATTTTAGCGGGGCCCTGTTGCAGATCTTACACTGGAAATCTCAATCACACCCCTGCCTGATGTAGGCGCTATACTTCTCTATAGGTTATACACTAGGTGTCACTGCACTTATTGGCATGTGTAAATCCTGTGTGAGTCCTTCATGGTAGACATCTTCAGGAAATCTCAGGTCAGAAGTAGTCATGATGACATGACCCTCGCCCATCACCTGAGCAGCGCACTTCCTGACAAGGTGTCTCCTCAGTGTATTTCACTGATAACACGTACAGGGCGAGGAGTCGGTGACCCAGAAGAGGAAGCTGCTGGTAAACTGTTCACGGGGCTGGAAGGTGAGTAGTCGATAGAATTGTCTCTGCGCCATCTCAGTCCATCTGCTAAATCCAGTCATTTCTTTGGGGGTGACAAGTTTGGCTTTGGTTGGTCCGCCCTCTGTGCAACACCCTTTATTAATGCCCCCTTTAGGATATACCATATACTGTCACATAATAGTATTATTTAGGAGCTGTATGATCCTAATATCAATCAATAACCTACATCTTGTACACCAGCCACTTTTTCCTATGGTGTGCAAGCACGACCACCGCTGATGGATTGCAGGGTGGTCATAACCCCTGGAAATAAGCAGTGTATAATGTGATGGAAAAAGCCAGCAAAGGAGACAATATGGACAATCACAATACATTAGTAAGCGCTTTGTATTAACTTTCTCTACATGATAAATGCCACTTGCTGAAGTGAGACATCGCTTTAAGCTGTTCACACAGCAGGATCTGCTGCCCAGAAACAATGGTGTCTTGCTTCTTCATGGTGATCTGTGGCACTGTCATACAGGCAGAGTGTCAGGAATTCTACCAGACAATTGGGCAGGATAAATGAAGCATTAGCAGGCTGGCCAGGGAATCCAATGTTTCATCCTTGAGCGCAACGGCAAATGGTCGGCCAAACATAACCATCATACCATACACATGACATTGGGGCTGACAACAGCTGACATTTTCCAATGTGTCTGATTATATTTCCAAGAGTCTGCTGTCCACCAGATGATCACTCATGATACTTTTTTAAATGATAGCTGAAATGGTTGAAATCACCCATTTTTGATGACTTTAGTCTTGTGTAGGGCCAATATATTGACAATATACAGAATAAAAGTGTTAATGTCAGTGGTAAGCCGTGGTCAGTGGTCAGTGGACTCATATAATTATTTTCCCAGGGCAGCAATGGAGGTAAAAATATTCATCTGATTACCGAAGCAATTACACAGGTAGTAAGACCCCTATTTTACCTCCATATAAAGAAAACCCTGATTACAAAAAATACCAATTAACATTCCCTGTAGAGGAGCTGTTCATAAATCCAGTAATCCGGCTATCAGGAGCTCTCATCCACTTAATCCACTAGATCTCTTGTATGATAGGGAATGCATTATAGTCTGTCTATATCTATCTATCTATCTATCTATCTATTATGTATCTATCTACAATTTATCTATCTATCATCTATCGACTATCATCTATCTATATACTAAATATATATATATATATTTCTATAAACAGTATCAATCATCAATCATCAATCATCTACAATTTATCTATCTATCATCTATCGACTATCATCTATCTATATACTAAATATATATATATATATTTCTATAAACAGTATCAATCATCATGTTAAATAAAAATATAACATTTTTGTATTCATTATATATTAGATTACAATTTTAAATAAAACAGAACAAATATTATAGATTTAATCTTGTAGCCAACAATATTATGTATAGATGCTTTAAATACTTTGATGATTTTCAATATCCTAGCCAAATAATTTTTTTTAGTATTATTATTATTATTTTAGAAGTAGTAGCAGCATCAATAGTAGTAGTATTGTTGTTATTATTGTTAGTATTTTTTAGTATTATTAGTAGTAGCATTGTTATTATTATTATTATTATTGTTAGTAGTAGTAGTGATAGTATTGTTGCTGTTGCTATTATTATTATTAGTAGTAATAGTATTATTATTGTTAATAGTAGTAGTAGCAGAAATAGTAGTAGTAATAGCATTGTTGCTATTGTTATTAGTATTGTTAGTAGTAGTATTGTTGATGTTATTTTTAGTAGTAGTAACAGTAGTAGTATTGTTGCTGTTGTTATTATTTTTGATAGTAGTAGTAATATTGTTGATATTATTGATAGTAGTATAAGTAGTAATAGTAGTAGTAATATTGTTGATGTTATTATTATTGTTAGTAGTAATAGTGTTGATGTTATTATTATTGTTAGTAGTAGTAATAGTAATATTGTTGCTGCTGTTATTATTACATTCCCATATATAATAGTATTGCACGAGATGACTGTAGTCATAACGATGTTAAAATCTACAATCTATAACAGTGTAGGGTTACAGATGGAGCAGACTTCATTGTAGCGATCAGTGTCGGCTCATAAATGGTTAACACCATTGCTCTATGACTGTAGGACATTAGATGATTTAATTATGAAATTTCAGTACATTTTATTCTCAGTCTGCAGTCAGTGTAATAATTGCGGATGGATCAGCAGATCTCCGATCCTCAGCAGATCTCCCTCCTGGATCCACCACAGACATGGCAGATATTGGCCTGCAGTTCACCCAAAGCTTCTTTTACATCAGAATGCCGATCTAGCAGAAGTCTTGCCCACCAGGCTTTCTGGATCGTCAGATACTGGCATCCTGGGTGCATAGGGCATGCAGGTATTTGTAGTTCCTCCAGAGAGAGAGATGCACTGTTCTAGTAGCGGCAGCTCGTGCTGTGTCGGTGCAGTCCCAGGACTGGGACTCCTCTGCATAGGGTTAAGGGCTATCCAGGGACCATGAGGGGTGGGCACTGCAATGAATGGCTTGGACATTGTGTTGGAGGTTTGGGAGGCGCCAGGCTTTTTTTTTTGCTCTGTGATATATAAGCCAGGTCTGAGGAGGGAGAGCAGCACCTGGTCTGTCTGGAGACAACCCAGATGACATTTACTGAGGGGAATCTGAGAGGGTTTTGTTTATGAATTTGGCAAATTTCTCCTACTACTCAGGCATGTGCACCATGACTGTGGACTCTCAGCATTCCCCCAATGAGGCTTCCAGCCCTATGGGGAGTAGTCCCAACCTGTCCATGGAGTCACCAGGCTCAGTGAGGGTCAAGGAAGGAGTTTCCATCAAGTCTGAGCCCAAGGGGAGCTGTAGTCCTACTGAGGAGATCAATCCTGGACAACATGAGGAACACATTCAAACGTCTGGTGGAAGGAGAAGGAAACGTCCAGTCCAACGTGGGAAACCTCCCTACAGCTATATAGCCTTGATTGCCATGGCCATAGCCAACTCTCCAGAGAGGAAGCTCACTTTGGGTGGTATCTACAAGTTCATCATGGAGAGGTTTCCCTTCTACAGGGAAAACTCGAAGAAATGGCAAAATTCCATCAGACACAACTTAACCCTCAATGACTGTTTTGTGAAAATCCCCAGAGAACCTGGACACCCAGGTAAGGGCAACTATTGGACCTTAGACCCTGCAGCAGAGGACATGTTTGACAACGGCAGCTTCTTAAGGAGGAGGAAGAGATTCAAGAGGACAGATATCACTACTTACCCTGGATACATGCAGAATAGCAGTGCTTTTACACCAACCCCAGCTGGAAGACCATCCTTCTCCAACAGCGTTTACTCCAATGTGGGATCTGGGTACAACCACCAGATAAACCCAACATCCCACCATCACCACCCAGCCATGGTCCATCACTACCAAGCCCCTGGTGGATCTGTCCAAGCCCAGCACAGGATGTTCAGCATAGACAGCTTGATTAACCAACAGTCCATGATGCAGCCATCTCCAGGATCAGAACTCACCCATCACTCCCTTGGGTTGAATGGAGACCTTGAGAACTTGGGTAACAGCTGCTCTGTAGGGGACCTTTCCTGTTTCCAGACCCAATCAGTCAGCCCCTCTGGTGTCGGGTCTCTTATGAACAGATCTAACAACCCACTGTCTTCCAACCTGACCTATTCCTACTCCTCATCTCCACCTCATATCTCTGTGCCTCAGACCAGCTATTCCCCCAATAACTCTCAGATCTATGGCCCATCCAACAGACTGTCCATGAGGACTGCAGCCTGCATAGGACACACAGAACAACTGCTGACATTGCCAGCTCCACAGATGAATGGGGTCTGTCAGTATAATAACAATTCCTACATGAGACAGCCTAACTTTTCTTCTGGGCTTGAAAGATACATGTAGACGTCATTATTTTATTACTTATTAATTGACTTCAGACATTCCAGAACTTTATGATTGACGCCTCTTTTCCAGGTGATATCATTTATGAAATATAATGCACTGAATATGGAATATGTTACTTTCTATCTGTCTTTTCCAAATACAATTCTTTGTAGCACAGAAATAAATCTTGTCTTCGGGTAAAAAGAGTCAGATTTTCTTCATTACTGTGCCTGATACATAATGAAATCTAATCTATCTATCTATCTATCTATCTATCTATCTATCTATCTTTCTATCTCTCTGTTTATCTGTCTGTCCTTCTGTCAAAGATTTTCACAAAACAAAAAAATGACCATCTTGTTAGATAAGGCCCGATAATTACTGTCCTCCTTTTTTATCACCGGACTGGGAACCTTGATGTTCATGAGTTAATTATTGAATGATATTATTATATCTATCAACTATCTATCTATCTATCTATCTATCTATCTATCTATCTATCTATCTATCTATCTATCTCTTTATCTATCTAGCTATCTATCTATCTATCTATCTATCTACCTATCTCTTTATCTATCTATCTATCTATCTATCTATCTATCTATCTATCTATCTCTTTATCTACTATCTATCTATCTATCTATCTATCTATCTCTTTATCTACTATCTATCTATCTATCTATCTATCTATCTATCTATCTATCTATCTATCTCTTTATCTATCTATCTATCTATCTATCTATCTATCTATCTATCTATCTATCTAATAGACTTTACTTTATAGTCAGTACTGCAATATATCCCCCTTTCTAATTTAGACAAACCTTGTATAGAGAAGTACAGAAAACACAGACTTTACATATTACATTTTCTTGGTCTTAGCAGAGAGCTTAGCATCCATTCATTTGTTCTAAATTCTTCTACTCCAGAGTACTTGTATTTTTCAATATTGATTGTGATTTAATATAGCAGGAGTACAAAGCATGTGGCACTATATTAACCCTGGAACTACAAATCCCAGCATAGCCAAAGCAAGACTAGATGCAGAGGACACAAATTATCTTTCTGTGTAAAAAGTTTGTTTAAAATGTTTACAGGACAGCAGTTGAGATTTGATACATTGATACAGTTTTGGTTTTGTAATTTGGTTTTGTAATATGTGAGGCAACTATGGATGTAAAATAGATTTTATTAACACTGTGATATAACTACAAGTCCTGGACAGATGAGATACAGCTAGATGGATACATTTATGAATAGATATATACATAAGAGATTGATATAGATGAAATAAGTAGATAGATATGAAATAGAGATAGATGATAGATCATATAGATAGATGATAGCTACATAGAGAGATAGATATTGAAAGGTATGTATTGGGTTGTAATATTGTGAGGGTTTTACTTCTTTATCAGATTTTTTATTTTTCCTTTCATCTTCAACCATTTCTGGGTATAACTGAATACTCCTATAAAACCAGGAATATAAGTTATGAGTTATTATTTCATCTGTTGTGCTACTTTCTCTAATTTGCAGTTCCTTAGAATAAAAGGACAGTATCCATTTATTGCCAAAAGTGTATCTCATACCTGGTGAACCAATTCACCAACACATCCTAATACCTGAACTGGGCAAAAAGTGTGCACAGGGGTTACCTGCACAGGGGTGTGGGTAGATTTCCAGAAATATTGCATCAATTTCAGAGCGGATTTCTGTGAATTTCTGTACCAAATCCACATCAAAATCTGCATGTGTTATTTGTGCTTTTTGGGGTCTATCTATCTATCTATCTATCTATCTATCTATCTATCTATCTATCTATCTATAATATATATATGTTTTACTCTTAATAGGTTTTGCAAAGTGGTCATTGGTGATGCAGTTTCCATAGGAGAAACACATCTCTCATAAATAAATATATATTTATTTTATATTTTATTATATAAATTCATATTTAGTTATTTATTTCTATGTCAATCTATGTATTCACATATTTTCAAATTACACCAATTTCTATTTTTGGCACCGAAAATATTCACTGCACATACATGTGTATAAATGACTAAGACTGAGTTCACATATATGACTTGTGTCTGGCCATTTGTTTTATGCCTGAGCTGAACACATCTGATTTCTATGCACTGGTCCCTCTACATAGATGGATATTGCTGAGTAGAAGAACTCTGCACGCTGCGTTTCTCAGTTGCAGGATAACATCCCTGTTGAAACAATCCTGTAAAAAACATTGGATCCATTCTGCCATCAGTTTCCTTCCAGCACCAGAGGGAAGCGACAAGTGAACATGGGAACTAAGCCCTTACCCTATTATTATGCTTCTGGAAAAATCTGTGTGCATTTTAGGGTATGATTCAGTAATTAGGATCTGTAGCATGTTCTCATGGTGAAGGGACTGCAGATTTCACTTATTGTGATGTATGAATCAAATACAAGGGAAAATACATGTGGTTTTAAGGTGAAGTTAAATTCATAGGTTCCTACTGCTCCAGTGAGGGCAAAATGCATTGTGCTGCATTTACGAACCTTGATGCAGTATGATGTATTATGGTGCATCATACTTTTTATAAATAGGGTGGCTTAAAGAGTGTTGGCCCTTTAAAGTGTGATGAGGGAGGAGATGTAGAGGGAGATGAAGAAAAATCAATTGTATTAAATTTTATTTCTCCACTGTATTCACTGGGGAAAATGAAATGTTAGATGAAATGCACAGTATCATAATTAGGGATGAGCGAACTCGAACTGCAAAGTACCCGGGTACCCGGACCCGAACTTTTTCACTGAAGTTGGGGTTCAGGTTCAGTTTTTGGGTGATTTTATTATTTTCCGTTATAACATGGTTATAATGGAAAATAATAGCATTCTTAAGACTAATGATTTAATAATTTAAAAAAAACCTCACCTCATCCATTTGATCGTGCAGCCGGAATCCTCTTCTTTCTTCAGGACCTTCAAAAGGACCTGCGATGACGTCATCGCGCTCACCACATGGTGAGCTTGGTGACATCACCGCAGGTCCTTGTATATTCATTGAGCAGGAGCTGTGATGACGTCATCGCGCTCACCAAGTGGTGAGGTTTGGGTTTCCATTGACTTGACCTGAACTTCACCCCGAACCCGAACTTTGACCTGAAGTTCGGCCGAACCGGGCGAACACGAACTTCCACAGGTTCGCTCATCCCTAGTCAGAATAAATGTCCCATTAGGCCTCATCATACTTAGGAGAGTTAGGAGTTAGTAATAGTTATACTGGTCTAAAATGGTTTAGGTGATAGTATATCTAGTGATAGAGGTGGGGAAGGGGCAATATCCTTCACACTCTATGGTGATTATGAGTTAATAACCCCTAAATTGTAGCATTGGTTTGCAGTTAACACTTACTATTCCTTAGGATGCTGAAAGGGTTAACAGTTAACATTTTGTGCTGACTAGCTTTATACTATAATTTTATAGGGGGTCAACGCTCTAATTTTCAGTAATAGAGCCCCACAATGCTTAGTAAAATTCTTTCTACCTGCAGCCACCACTAGGGAACGCACACTAAATTCATATGTATGCAACTCTCATTGAACTCAATAGTAGCTGCTAAAATCCCTTTGTACAAATCAACAGGCAAGGAGTTCTTCTAGAAGTGGCTATTGCCATAAACCTTTTTATCATCAAGTAGGGTTACCTCACCCACTTTAAATTAGAGTCACATGTATAAGGATGTATCGCATGTATTATCAAATGAATAGTATTATTTTCTACCATTTCCCGGTTATAATAATTTGCAGTCATCATTCAGTGGCAAAAAAATTTAAACCTAAAGGTATAGGCCCTTTAAGGAGTGATAAGGGAGGAGTTGTAGAGAGCGATGAGAAGAAAGAAAATGTATTAAATACTTTTTTTCTCTCCATTTTATTCATTGAGGAAAATGAAATGTCAGATGAAATGCAGAGTGTCAGGGTAAACTCCCCATTAAATATGGCCTTTCTGACCCAAGAGGAAGTGCAGCAGCATCTTAAAAAGATTAAAACAGACAAATCACTGGGTCCAGATGGCATACACCCCCACGTATCAAAGAGAATTAAGTAATGTCATAGACAGACCCCTATTTTTGATATTTAAGGAATCTCTAATAACAAGGTCAGTTCCAAGGGACTGGTGCTTAGCAAATGTTGTGCAAATAATAAAAAAGTGGTCAAAAATAGATCCAGGAAAGCATAGGCCGGTAAGTCTAACACTTATTGTGGGTAAACTGAAGGTGTTCTGAGAGATGCTCTCTTGGAGTATATTGGAGAAAATAAGCAAATAACGCCATGAGCGATCAGTCATACTAATTTAATCAGTTTCTATGAGGAGGAAAGTTCTAGACTTGACCGCGGTGAATCAATGGATGTTGTATATCTGGACTTCTCCAAAGCATTTGACACTGTACCACATAAAAGGTTAGTATATAAAATGAGAATGCTTGGCCTGGGAGAAAATGTCTGTATGTGGGTAAGTAACTGGCTCAGTGATAGAAAACAGAGAGTGGTTATTAATGGTACATACTCAGATTGGGTCACTGTCACTAGTGGGGTACCACAGGGGTCTGTATTGGGCCCTATTCTCTTCAATATATTTATTAATGATCTGGTAGAAGCCTTGCACAGTAAAATATCAATTTTTATAGATGACACTAAACTGTGTAAAGTAATTAACACAGAAGAGGACAGTACAGTGCTACAGATGGATCTGGATAGACTGGAGGCTTGGGCATAGAAGTGGCAGATGAGGTTTAACACTGACAAATGTAAGGTTATGCATATGGGAAGGAATAATGCAAGTCACCAGTACATACTAAATGGTAAAACACTGGGAAACTCTGACATGGAAAAGGACCTAGGAATTTTAGTGAACAGCAAACTAAGCTGTAGAAACCAGTGTCAGACAGCTGCTGCCAAGGCCAATAAGATCATGGGTTGCATCAAAAGAGGCATAGATGTCCGTGATGAGAACATAGTCCTGCCACTTTACACATCACTAGTCATGGAGTACTGGACATGGAGTACTCACACATGGAGTACTGTGTACAGTTCTGGGCTCCTGTGAACAAGGCAGACATAGCAGAGCTGGAGAGGGTTCAGAGGAGGGCAACTAAAGTAATAAGTGGAATGGGGGGACTACAGGACCCAGAAAGATTATCAAAATTAGGGTTATTCACTTTAGAAAAAAGACGACTGAGGGGAGATCTAATAACTATGTATAAATATATCAGAGGTCAGTACAGAGATCTCTCCCATCATCTATTTATCCCCAGGACTATGACTGTGACGAGGGGACATCCTCTGCATCTGGAGGAAAGAAGGTTTGTACACAAACATAGAAGAGGATTCTTTACGGTAAGAGCAGTGAGACTATGGAGCTCTCTGCCTGAGGAGGTGGTGATGGTAAGTTCACTAAAAGAGTTCAAGAAGGGCCTGGATGTATTTCTGGAGGGTAATAATATTACAGGTTAGACAATTTTGCAGAACATGTGTGGACCCATTCATTTCAATAGGGCTGCAAAAGATGCGGACAGCACACCGTGTGCTGTCCACATCCATAATTCCGCTACGCGGCTCTGCAAAAAGAATAGAGCATGTCCTATTCTTATCCGCAGTCGTGGACAAGAATAGGCATTTCTATTGTAGTGCCAGCCAAGTGCAGCCCGCAAAATTATTAGGTTTCTGGAGAAGGCTCGTTGATCCAGGGAGTTATTCTGATTCTTGATTGGAGTTGGGAAGGAATTTTGTCCCCTAAAATGAGGAAAATAATCTTCCAACTCATAAGGGTTTTTTGCCGTCCTCTGGATCAACTTTGCAAGATAACAGGCTGGACTGGATGGACGGAGGGCTTTTTTCAGCCTTACAAACTATGCTAATATTGTGTCAGGCAGATCTTGCCACCACCACAGTACCATAACCTTATCCTGGGAGGAGATCTTATCTTACTTCTATTTATCTGATATGACGGCTACCAGAGATTCTACCAGAGATAAGCAGCAGCATCTGCTGTGCCAGTCGCTCATCCCCCCTCTCTCATGGGCAGTGACTTTGATAGTATTTCCATGTATATGCCTAGATAAAATCTTTCTTGCTTGACCTTCAAAAGAGAGTTGGGTGCCCCCCATATACATTAGATCCTTGGCTAATTCCACCGGAATCCTTAAAAGGGTTGTCTCACTTCAGAAAATGGCATTTGTCATGTAAAGAAAGTTAAAGGGGTTTTCCGGGATTTTACTACTGATGAATTATCCTCAGGATAGGTCATCAGTATCTGATCGGTGGGTTCAGACACCCAGGACCCCCGTCGATCAGCTGTTTGAGAAGGTACCGTAGCTCCTGTGAGCGCCACTACCTTCTTGCAGCTCACCAAGCACAGCGCCGTACATTGTATAGTGGCTGTGCTTGGTATCGCGCTCAGCCCTATTCACCTGAATGGGGCTGAGCCGCTCCTAGGCCACGTGACTGATGAACGTGACGTCACTGGCCTAGGAAAAGCTAATAGAAAGCTGCGGTGCTCACGGGAGTGCCGGTGCCTTATCAAACAGCTGATCGGCGGGGGTCCCGGGTGTCTGACCCCCACCGATCAGATACTGATGACCTATCCTGAGGATAGGTCATCAGCAGTAAAATCCCAGAAAACCCCTTTAATACAAGGCACTTACTAATGTATTGTGATTGTCCATATTGCCTCCTTTGCTGGCTGGATTCATTTTTCCATCACATTATACACGGCTCGTGTCTAGGGGTTATGGCCACAGCTGCAGCGCAGATACAAGACTCCCATGGTCTCGGCCACAAGAGAAGCTGAAGATTTTTCCTATAGTGTGCAGGGACGTCCACCACCACTGATGGATTGCAGGGTGGTCGTAACCCCTGGAAATGGGCAGTGTATAATGTGATGGAAAAATGAATCCAGCCATCGAAGGAAACAATATGGACAATCACAATACATTAGTAAGTGCCTTGTATTCACTTTCTCTACATCAGTGATTTTCAACCAGTGTGCCTCCAGCTGTTGCAAAACTACAACTCCCATCATGCCCAGGCAGCCTACAGCTATCAGCCTACAGAAGGGCATGGTGGGAGTTGTAGTTTTGCAACAGCTGGAGGCACACTGGTTGAAAATCACTGCTCTACATGATAAATGCCATTTGCTGAAGTGAGAAAATTCCTTCAAAATGGATCATCAGTGTCTGACCATGAGGACCGGTGCTGAGGTTCCAGTTGTATACCAGCATTAAAATTTGAGAGACCCCAAAACAATCCTCTGAGCCGTGTGACCCCAGTTCTATAACTGCATTTTATACCGGTGAGGGTCCTATCTTAGGGAGCCCCACTGATCAGTAGAATAAAAGGGCAGCAATGATCTATCCCTTTAATGCAGTAGTCAGCACAGTTACCCCCAGGGCATGCCATTGAGTTTGGTATTGCAGTTCAGCCTCCTTCAAGTGACCCCAGGAAGATATGAACAATATTTCCCATTGACAAATGTACGATGACTGTGATCTATAAGAGTTCCCAAACCATTAATGCTGGAGCAGCAGACCCCTCTGAGCCCAGCACTGTCCACTAACTACGGGAGGTACTTGGTCCTATTCTACTGACACTAAGCTATGATTGTATGGGAACTAACAGTTGTCAGACCTGCTCTGTGATAGCACTGCCATACATATACTGGGGTGAGAGATAATTCACCGATCTGTGGGGAGATTGATTGTGACATTAGTGATCATCTCTAAAATACTGAGCCTCCTAAACATGATTCATGGGAATATATCGCCCCCTGCAGGCTAGTATTCCTCTCTGCTGCAAACTGTCCAGGGCTGGGAGGGTCTTACCATTGGTTGAGTATCAAGCAAAGAACAAGTACAGTCAAACGATTTATACTTTTACACTTTTCTGGTTTTATATAGAAAGGAAAACTTTTGCAACTTTCTAAAACATCTGTAAATTAACAACAAAAACATTCAAAAATACCTTGTCTTACCATATTCAAGATGTTTGCTGTCAGTGAATGAGAGCTCTTCTTTGCATTCTTTGTATCTGCTGTAGCTAGTCCTGATTTCTGCTGAGAAGGGGATACAGTTTTATCCAGTTTGCTCTGTAATAAACAGATACAATATAGAAAACAGAGAGACGTGTACAGCTGCTGCTGATGCGCTTAGCTCACCCTTGTCTACAGGGGATAGGAGATGGATATTTTGTTTTCTGGGTTTCAAATGTTTCAACTAAAGGTTGACTTAAAGAAGAACGCCCACAAAATTTTTTATTCTCTGACCTGTTAGAAAGGTGCTTGATGTAATCTGTAGTGAATGCAATCTTGTTATCAGAGACTGTAATTGTGAGTTATCCCCTCTCTTCTTATTGTAGCTGTGTCATGTGACCAACTCCCTGACCTCTAACTGACCCAGGACAGGAAGCCAGTTACTGCTCTATTCATTCCTATGAGACTGAAAGTGAGGCTTCCATAGGAATGCATAGAGAATTAGACTTCCTGTCCACACATAAGATGCTGTGTGAGTTGGTGAGTCTGATTCCAGGTCACATGACACAGATGAGAAACATCCGGGATATATAACTCACAAATACAGACACTGGTAAGAAAATCACATTCACTACAGATTACATCATGTACATTTCTAGCAGGACATGGAATAAAATTTTTTGTGGGAGTTCTTTAAGGAAGTCATCCAAGACCCATAAAAAATATCAGAACCCCTGGAGAGTTTTTTTTTTTTTTTAAAACAACAGCCAAAATATGAAATTTATTTTTTTTAAAAAAGTGCTCTGACAGTCCCGCCCTGTTACTCCCTTTCCAGGTGCTTTTACTCCCCATCAGAAAGGGGTGTGACTTGATGGAAAGAGGGCGTGGCCTAAGACAATATTTTGTGCCACAACTCTGGTGTCAAATTCTGTCGTAAACCAATGGTTTGTATTGAGTTAGAAATGTCTATCCCTGCACCACATTTATCTTCCCTGTGACTCCCTGTGATAAACTTGGTGATGTCTATATCTAATATCATCATCATCATCGTTATATTCAGTGGCAGCCATCTGGTACCAGGGGAGGTATAGACTGGGCCCGGCCCCACCAAATATGATAAAAAGCAGAGTGGACCCAGCATGCATGTGGAACCTGCACTCCCTGAATTTTATAGTGGCCGCTATGGCATATACGTAATAGGTAGCATTTAGTGTTAGGTTCCTGTCTTACAGAGAACGCCTTGACGTTTGGCAGACGGGCCCAAATAATTTTGTACAAAATATGTTTGCCAAGAATCTCAAATTTACTAAACAAGCGTAGCATTAGCTCCAGAATACTTTCTATTACTATGGCATTTTTGTACTTTATTTGGTTTGCAGACTGCTGTTGCTTTGTATATGTGTTTTTTCCTTTGTGTATCTAGCCATGGCAGCGTGCACCTGCACACTGGGATGTGGTGACTGACCCCCTTTTTTCTTTGCAGTTGGTGATGTCTAGGCCGCCTCTCTAAGGTGACGCCATCTACAGTATTAGTAAGTATGCTCCAGTGTCTATAGGTAAAGCCCCATGCATACGACCGTAACTGTTTTGCGGTCCCTTTAGAATCCACATTTTGCAGACCTATTGACTTAAATGGGTCCACTGTCAGCATTTTGCACATCCGCTGATCCATGTGCTTTCTACATCTGTATGTCCATTCCACAAAAATATGGACCATGGATCCATTAAAAACAATGGTCCCTCAAACAAAGCACAAACACAGCATAAGTATTTTGCATATCCGCTATTTGTGGACCTCAAAACAGATAGGTCATGTGCATGAGGCCTTGGGCCATTGCCCGGCTGTGCCCTTATTACTGCCCACAAACAGAGGGTTTGAATTGGTCTGCTATTCAGAAGGTTGGTGCGGAACGGAGGCATAGAAGCACTATGGAGTGCATCCATAGGGTTTCTCTCCGTGTCTCTGCTCTGCAAAAAAATAGAACATCTGTATCGTTCGTATGAAAGAGGCCCAAAGCTTGTATTATACTCCAGAGCTGCATTTAAAATTCTGCAGGCTTCAGAGCTGAAATCTTCAGGTATCCCCTACTGATTTAATGTCTGCACTGAGCCTGCTCTGGGAACTTGCATTCTGGGTGGCATAAAGTAAGCACATTAGTGGCTCAGTGCCAGCAGCGGCTCTGGACTTGGCAGCCTAAATCCCAGAACATGTTCTTTTTAAATAAATGTAATGTTCTCATTGTTCTCATTTCTTTCTTCTGTTCCAGTGTAAATATATCACTCTAGAGAATAATAAAACTCTGCAATAACCCGTCTCTTGTTATCCAGGCAAAGGTTTCTATCGTTCATCAGCACAGCAATAAAAGTAAAAAAAAATATACGGTTTATGATTGTACATCCTCAAAACCTGCAGATTTTTATGTAATCGACAGCTGCTCATCGGAAACAAAAAAGCCATTAACCATGATGACTACGGAAAGGGGCATATCATTTTCAATGAGAAGGGAATATTACTTGGAGGTAATAAGAAAATCACTTTCTTTCAACTGTAACATTCTCTTTGTTGGTAAAGGACCCAGAAAAGAAAAAAAAAGAGAAATTCTATTCTGCAGTTCACTATTATGGCCAGTAGGTGTCAGGGCTGCAGTTATCAATAGCACATCAGTCCAGATGTTCAAACTCAGATTACCTTGACAACACTGCCACATAGTGGCCAAAAGAGGTACTTTGCCTTATATAAATGTAACTATTGTATACATTTGATGTAAATACTAAATGTGATTTAATCAAAGCTTATCAGTAACTGGTTATGGATGAGGTGAAGAACAAATTGTCACACGCTGATTTTTCTAAACTGTGCCCTTTGGAAAAGTTAGAGTTAAAAATTCCTAACTCTGAGGACAGGTACAGCTATTATTTGGCCTATTTGTCCTCATTAAGATGGCACAGTTTAGTGGGAACACTGGTCACATACTTTATACTGAATGTAGCCTTGTCTCTCAGTGGAGTGGCCCTTTAATTGTAAACTGCAGCAGGATAGGGAAAAATAGGGAAAGATCTGCCAGAAAATATGCTGTTGCAGATTTTCTTGTGTATTTTTGCATGCGGATCACAATACAGATTTTTTTTTTTGCAGATTTTATTGCAGATTTCTGTGCAGATTACATCCCCTGTTGAAATGAATGGAAAAACCACAACAAATCATTATTTACGCAGCAGAATGTTTTTTCACATCGCAGGGACTGACGCTTTTCAACCCCACAGGATAACACCGGGAAGTCTTTATGTGGCGTATCTTGTGTCTCCAGTTACAGGAGCTATGGCAGCAAGATAAAGAGAAACACTGATAACAAGATGAAGGTCCACATGAAATATTTTTCTTAAAAAACTAAAATTATTATAATATATGTTAGATCTATCTATTATCTATCTATCTATCTCATATCTATCTATCTCATATCTATCTATCTATCTATCTATCTATCTATCTATCTATCTATCTATCTATCTATCTCATACCTATCTATTATCTATCTATCTATCTATCTATCTATCTATCTCTATTATCTATCTATCTATTATCTATCTATCTATTATCTATCTATCTATCTATCTATCTATCTATCTATCTATCTATCTATCTATCTATCTATCTATCTCTATTATCTATCTATCTATCTATCTATCTATCTATCTATCTCTATTATCTATCTATCTATTATCTATCTATCTATCTATCTATCTATCTATCTATCTATCTATCTATCTATCTTTCTGCATATCTATCTATCTCTATTATCTAAATAAAAAATAATTCCACGGCACTTCCCAAATATAATCAAAAATAATGCTGTTTATTCACCAGAACGCGGCGTTTCAGTCCTTTTGCTGGGACTTTTCTCAAGCAGTGACATGTCACTGCTTGAGAAAAGTCCCAGCAAGAGGACTGAAACGTCGCGTTCTGGTGAATAAACAGCATTATTTTTGATTATATTTGGGAAGTGCCGTGGAATTATTTTTTATTTATTTAATTTGGAAGTTGGATCGCCTCCACAGCCGCTGGCACTCCATTTTTACTTCATTTACTGCAGTGCCGCTTTTTTCCTTTATATCTCTATTATCTATCTATCTACCTATCTATCTATCTATCTATCTATCTATCTATCTATCTATCTATCTATCTATCTCATATCTATCTATCTATCTATCTATCTATTATCTATTATCTATCTATCATCTATCTATCTCTATTATCTATATCTATCTATCTATCCATCTATCTATCTTTTATCTATTTTCTATAGTAATGAACTGTGTGGGGAAATGTGTTTTACTGCTGATTCTCTTGGTTTTCATGTTAGGTCATTGACCGCTCGGTTTCTGTAGGTGACATTTCTCTAAACTTGTAAATGTTTTATTTAGTTTTCAGAGCAAAAATGCGAGTACAATAAGGAGTAACCCTAACACATATAAACTCCGGCTGAGATGAGGCCTGATAAAGACAGCGACATGTAGAGTGCAATACAGAGGACAATTCTGAGGATACTGTGAGTGGTGGGAGCAAGTGAAAACTAAACAAGTGCAACTCATTCTGCAGGAGGAATAGCTCACCGGATCGTCAGACAAGGTTAGGGTACAACAGCGAATGTATAACCAGCCCCATAGTACCACAAAGAAGAACAGAATGGAAAAAAGAAAGAGAATGAACTCAGTTACAGCAGACAAGTTGCACAATTTAATTTTCAGATTTCCTCTTTAGTTTTTATAATCTGATGAATCTTCATTACCAGGAACATAAATGTATCTTTTCATTAGGTTTCTATTGTGTTTAGACAATGTCAGAAAATGTGCAATTTACCAGTGGCCCCTGTAGGTGGCGCTATTTGCTGCTGTATAACTGAGGAGGTCTTGGAAGTCACTAGGCACATGTGTATGACTCTGCCTGAGGGGTCCACAAGGCTTTTCTGCCACATAAGAAGACACCGGTATTATAAATGGCACATAGCAGGTTGGCCGATGCCGATTACCAAAATATCCCATGATGCTTTACTCTAATATAGACTATATCAGGGGTCAACAACCTTCAGCACTCCAGCTGAAAAAATTAGGGTTATTCACTTTAGAAAAAAGACGACTGAGGGGAGATCTAATAACTATGTATAAATATATCAGGGGTCAGTACAGAGATCTCTCCCATGATCTCTTTATCCCAAGGACAGTAACCATGACGAGGGGACATCCTCTGCGCCTGGAGGAAAGAAGGTTTGTTCACAAAAATAGAAGAGGATTCTTTACGGTAAGAGCAGTGAGACTATGGAACTCTCTGCCCGAGGAGGTGGTGATGGTAAGTTCAGTAAAAGAGTTCAAGAGGGACCTGGATGTATTTCTGGAGGGTAATAATATTACAGGTTATAGTTACTAGATATGGGTTGTTGTTGATCCAGGGAGTAATTCTGATGCCTGATTGGAGTCGGGAAGGAATTTTTTCCCCTAAAGTGAGGAAAATTGGCTTCTACCACACAGGGGTTTTTTGCCTTCCTCTGGATCAACTTGTAGGAAAACAGGTCGAACTGGATGGACAGATGTCTTTTTTCGGCCTTATAAACTATGTTACTATGTTACTAGCTGTTGTGAAACTACAATTCCCATGCCCCATTCATTTCTATGGGAGTTTTGAGAAGAGCAGAGCAATTATGCATGCTGGGAGTTGTAGTTTCACAACAGCTGGAGTGCTGGAGGTTGCTGACCCCTGGACTATTATGTACCCTGTTCAGGGGCGGATTGGCCATAGACCTTACAGGGAAATTTCCCGGTGGGCCGATGTCCACGGGGCTGACTGAGCCCTCCTCATCACCGGCCAATGCAAGTTTTTGGGGATGTATTTTGTGATGGATTGCGATATTTGGCTCTGTTGGGGCGGTATAATGTGCGGCAATATGGTATGGCTGCCCCTGCTTTCCAGCAATTTGGATCCTACCACAAAACGGGGCCACTTTTAGTATTTTTTCCGGGGCCACTTTAAGTTCCCAATCCGCCCCTGGTCCTGTTCTCAGTTGTGCTGTATATGTAGTATGTACCTCATCCTCATACGTCCAGTGATGTGGTGGAGTAGTGCAGAAATGCAGGAGAAAAACTGAAGCCAGAACTGTTCCCATACATTTCTAGGCAATCGTTCACATCTGTCTGATCAGCGCCAGGCAGAAATACGCTGCAGGCTACGGTTTTTCTATGTGGCATCATCAGGCTATGGACACCAGAAGTGCAAGTGCACATAGATCAGTTGTGTCCAGCTCTGCAAAAAAGTAACTGACCAGACACCAGCGATCTGTGTGTATGTGCACCTAGCCTTAGGCCCCATGCACATGACCGTATGTATTACGTATTACGGCCTGCAAATAGTGGGTCCGCAATATATGGGCACCGGCTGTGTCCGCACCGTATCACAGATGCCAAACTCGGATGACAAACAGTGCGATCTTTTGCATATGCAAAATGGATACAGATCTGTGAATCAAATCCAAGGCCTTGCTCAGATGTCAGTGAATCACAGACGTGTGCTCACCACTGACAGCACATGGACCCATTGATTTCAATGTGCTTGTTCACACATCGTTGGTTTTCTAGCAGAAAAATCACAGAGACAAGCATCACCTTGGTCCATGATGTGACCAAACTCACCCACTGAAGGCCTCATGGACACGACCATATTTGCAGTCCACATTTGATACGCATTTTTTGCAGATCGGATGCAGACTCATTCATTTTAATGGGGCCGCAAAAGATGTGGACAGCACAACATCTGCCGTCCGCATCTGTTTGTCCGTTCCAATGGCCTGCAGAAAAGATAGAATGTGTCCTATTCTTGTCCGTTTTCCAGACAAGGATTGGACATTTCTAAAGAAGTTTAAAAAAAAATGGCTGCATGCACACAGCCAGGATCCGCAAACCACAAAACACTTATGGTCCTGTGTAAGAAGGCAAAGTCTATGGCCTGTTCCGTTCTGCAAATTGCGAAACGCACACGGAGGGCAACTGTGCTTTGCAGATCCTCAATTTGCGGACTGCAAAACACGGTGCAGTCGTGTGCCTTAGGCCTCATTCACACGTCCGTATCATGTGTCCGCATCCTTTCCGCATCCGTTTCCGCAATTGCGGACAATTATGCGGATAGGATGCGGATCCATTCATTTCAAAGGGTCTCGAAAAAATGCGGACAGTACACCGTGTGGTCATATAGATGCAGACCGGCACTTGCTAAGATGATTTCTTATGCTTTTATTGTCACATATATTCAGATATTAGTGACGCGTTTCGGCTACAATAGCCTTCATCAGACATGAGATGTCTGATGAAGGCTATTGTAGCCGAAACGCGTCACTAATATCTGAATATATGTGACAATAAAAGCATAAGAAATCATCTTAGCGAGTGCCGGTCTGCATCTATATGACTACAAAGGAGCGCTCCTCCTTGACGCGAGCACCGCCGACTCAACCACCGCAGTGCCGACCTACTATCCACTACAAGTACACCGTGTGGTGTCCGCATCCGTGTGTCCGTTCCGACTGTCCGCAAAAAGAAATCCTCCTGCTCTACTTTTCTCCCGAATTGCGGTCCGTAGCACAATGAAAGTCTATGGATCCGCAAAAAATGCGGAAGACATGCGGAAAGGCAACCGCATGTCATCCGTATTTGCGGATTCCGTTCCAGGAGGGGAGAAAAAAAAAGAAAAGGTACAGATGTTATTCATCCTTCAGTTTTTTGCGGATCCGTAAAAAACGGATGACATATGGATACATCCTTTCCGTTTTTTACGGAAAAAACTGAAAGGGATGTCCTGGAAATACAGAGTTTTTTGCAGAACAACGGATCCGCAAAAAAATGACCGTTTTCCAGGATGTGCACAAATACGGACGTGTGAATGAGGCCTAAGGAAGAGAAAGGCGCGTCACACACTATGTGCACCAATTGCCAATTTTGATAACTTTCATGCATCCTATGAAGACTCTGGTTATACTCCCGCT
Source organism: Rhinella marina (assembly GCA_900303285.1). NCBI lineage: Eukaryota > Metazoa > Chordata > Amphibia > Anura > Bufonidae > Rhinella > Rhinella marina. The sequence continues at coordinate 678,289 of ONZH01009270.1, read as the reverse complement.
GTTATTTCGGATTTGTACATGGACAGAAAGAAAAAAATAAAATAAAAAATAAATGCAACACTGTAAGGAACCGCAGGAGCAGCTTGATGTGTGTGGTCGGTGCCACTCAGAGGCAGCTGCTGACATCACCTTCCAAGGATCCTCCAGATCCCCCATCATCATCTTCATGGTACAGATGCAGCTTTACTATGTTACCTCATACAGTCATCTGGTTTGTCTTCATATTCTCTCCCTGTATTATATTTCCTTTGAATATAGCAGATCTGTATAAGGTCCTATCTAAAATATTAACCCCCCCCCCCATCCCTTCTGCAGCCCCCATCTATACTATTACACTGTGTATGGATTATGGGATCTTCCACCATGAAAGGTCCCAGCTGCCTTCTCATCCCCCCTTCTATCCAAATATTAATTAAGTAGGTGTAATTATAGATGATGTTGATTTTTGGGAGACAAATCCCTTAACTTCTGGAAGGAATAAAATATCCTTCTCCCAACCGCCCCCCTAGATATATATATATATATAATTGAAATAGCAATAAATATGTCTTTATAACATTGTACCAGCATTTGCACTAGGTCCATTTTTATTTGATTTTTATGAATATATATATATGACTTAGTGCAAATGCTGGTACAATGTTATAAAAACATATTTATTGCTATTTTAATTTTTAAATAATTTTATGTATGTATTTGTAACTTTTTATGCATTTCCTTATTTTTTATGCATGCTTATTTATATTATAATTTTATATTATTACCAATTTTTGTATTTCTTGTGCTTGCAATATTTTTTGTATTTTTTCGTATCATTATAAATATGTTTTTAATATATTTTGATGATGAATTATTATCTGAAAGTATGAAATTATTATTATTATTATTATTATTATTATTAGTAGTAGTAGTAGTAGTAGTAGTATTATTTGCATATTATGACAGGAGGATGATAATCTCAGAACTATTACTATTATTATGAGAATAAAGGAATAAGAACTACAACTCTCTCAACTACAAGAAATCTTTGGAGGCGGAATCACTATATCAGTATGAGCTGCACGTTCATATTAATTAAAATACAATATGATTCTGATAAATGTTGATGGTTAAATAAATGCAACGAATTATATGAATTGTGACTATTAAACTGCAGTGTCCCCTCCATCTTTTGGGAGATGTTAAAGTTCTGGAACACAATAGGAAGAACGCGGTCTCTAAAGTGCAAAAATAACTCCAGAGAAGGCGGAAAACGCATGATACAACTGCGGCAAATGCGGGATTTTTATTTATTTATTTATTTATTTATTTAGTCAGTTTATTTATTTGCAGCAACTGCACAATGTGAAGAATGTGTAAGATAAGAACCTGCCACCTGCATATAAAATTGAATAATCATTATTCATTTTGACTCCTTATAATATTAATTAAAGAGTCATATAGTCACCCGCTATAATCGGCTTCATTTTAAGGGATAATTTAGTGTAGAATAAATATAAACTGTAGATGGCTTGATTTTTTTTCCGTTTGTAACCTCGCTAATATTTTAATCAGATAATGAATTTTAATCAATTCCTACCAATACTGATTTAATAATTGCTCTATAATTGTACAATTTGCCGCAAATTCGGTGAATCTCAGAAATAAGTACCGCTGGAACTTGCATGCATTTCTGGACATTTTTTCCTGTAATCCCAGGTCATATAATTTCGTATTGCATTGCGCCCCCCCCCCCCCCCCCCCCCCCCAGCCTATTAAGCTCAGCTTTTTGCAGATGCCCCAGCTCTGCTCATGGTCTCTGTGTGATACAGATATTAATATTTTCTTCTGTAGAATTTCCAGCTGCATTGGATTATTATTAGTGATGGAGATCTGGCCTCTTACACCTGCTGTGGGCAGAACAAAGTGACCCCCCCCCCCCCACCAAGACATGGAATACAAACCTATCCCCCCTCCTTATGGAGTAGACAGACAAGGTGCCCTGAAAGTTGCAAAAAGAAACAAAAATGCCCAAATACTTTATTATTTACTTTGGCACAAATGCTGGGGGTCTCATGGTATAAATGTTGTATTCTCTGGACGTTCATGGGTTAAATACGAGGGAGGGGAGGTCCCCAATTGCTGATTACAAATGACCCCCCCCCCCTTTTCAGGCTTCAGGGCTGGTCTCTATGGCTCAGCACTTTCTCCCATTAATATCTCTTGCGACGGTTTATAAACGAAGAAATCACCATTAATTCCCCAGAAATGACGATGAATGCGGCTCCCAGATCAGCCAAGGGAAACAAAATGTGCTCATTAGCCTGTGCGACATTCGTGCGACATGATCCCCATGTGTACGCCATATTCACCTTAATGTGTCAGCAAAGAAGCAAATCAGTTTTAGTTGTCACAGAATAGCCATGTGCAGGTTGTCAGGTTAGGATTACACCAGAGCTCAGGTAGCAAGGGAAAGTCTCAGAAGAAAAAGGGCCAAATGGCGCACAGATTAGACACTTCTCATACATTCGTTATTACCATTAGCAGAAATGTATAGAAATGCATGAAATAGTCCAGTAGTGGTGTAGCAGTGGTTTAGTAGCTCTATAATAGTATATAGAAGAGTATATCGGTTAATAAGAATAATGGTGTAATAATAATTATTTATAATAATAATAATAATAATAATAATAATAATAATAATAATAATAGTTACAGAATGTTAGTATTGTAAATATGACAGGGGTTACTATGATAGCTGTAGTATTATCAGCTGTAGTGGTGGCTTGTAGTTAGTATATAGAGGTTTACTAGTAGTAACTAGTATTGGAGCAAATTGGAGCATACTAGTTAGTATGATGGAATATAGCAGATGGCTGGAAGTGGTGACAATATACAGTGTAATGAGCATGTACAACTAGGTAATAAGGTAATATAGTAATGTTTCATTTAATTGTATGTGCTGTGGTTATGGATAAATAGTATATCAGCAGTGTGTACAGTAGTATTATAGCTAGAGGAGTAAGAGTGGTTAGTATAGGAGTGGTGAGTATAGTAGTATTATAGATGTAGTAGTCAGTACATTAGTACAGCAGTGGTTGGTATGATACCAGGAGTTAGTATACCAGTAGTGAGTATAGTAGTATTATAGATGTAGTAGTCAGTACATTAGTATAGCAGTAGGGAATATAGCAGTATTGTAGATGTAGAAGTCAGTCCATTAGCATAGCAGTAATGAGTATAGCAGTATTATAGATTTAGTAGTACATTAGCATAGCAGTAATGAGTATAGCAGTATTATAGATTTAGTAGTACATTAGCATAGCAGTAATGAGTATAGCAGTATTATAGATTTAGTAGTACATTAGCATAACAGTAATGAGTATAGCAGTATTATAGATTTAGTAGTACATTAGCATAGCAGTAATGAGTATAGCAGTATTATAGATTTAGTAGTACATTAGCATAGCAGTAATGAGTATAGCAGTATTATAGATGTAGTAGTCAGTACATTAGTATAACAGTAGTTGGTATAAAAGCAGTGGTTAGTATAGCACTAGTTGGTATGATACCAGACATTAGCATAGCAGTATTATAGATGTAGTAGTCAGTACATTAGAATAGCAGTAGTGAGTATAACAGTATTATAGATGTAGTAGTCAGCACATTAGTATAGCAGTAGTTGGTATGATACCAGTGGTTAGTATACCAGTAGTGAGTATAGTAGCAGTATTTAAGCACCCTGATTATTTGCCTATAGATGAGGGCAGGGTGTGATGAGAGCCTGGGGCCCAGGGCTTCATTACAAAGGACACTAATAATCTGTGTGCTCAGTGATCAGAGGAGGCTGTGCTCTCCAGAATAGTAACACAGGGCAAACAAATCTATAAACCATCATTAAAATGTTACTGTATGTACACAGGGATACAAAGAGATCAGTGCATGGAGGCTGTGACTGGGGGAGGCAGCAGACCATAGCTGGAAAAAGAGGAAGGGTGAAAGATAGATAGATAGATAGATAGATAGATAGATAGATAGATAGACAGATAGAAGAGAGATAATTAGATACAGCTAGGCGGATAGATATGGATAGATAGGTAAATAAATACATAGATAAACTGATGGACAGTATAGATATAATATGGTAAAGAAAGGGATAATTAAAGAGAAAGGGAAGATTATAAGGAAATAAAGCCCGATTAAGGTACAGTCACACAGTCTGGTTTCCTGATGCAGTTTTTGAAGCCAAAACCAGGAGTGGATGATAAATGGGGAGAAAGTGTAAAGACCAGATACAACTTCTCTTTTTTAAATTCACTTCTGGATTTGGCTTCCAAAACTCCATGCAGAAACCTGACCTTGTGTCTGTAACCTGAGGGTTAGGGGGAGAGAGGACTGGGGATTGCAAATAAAGGCCACACCCTTTTAGTCCCCTTGTTTGTCATTTGTAGACATTGGAATACATCTAAATGTAATAAGACCTGGAAGTTACCAATACCAAATCACTGTGGTGCGATAACGCAGTCCAGAGAAATCGCACCCTGTGATGTTAGGATGAAGTCAGGGAACTGGAATATCTGCTCTGCTGGCTCTGATAACCACTACTAGTGACACTGCCCTGTTGCTGCAGAACATACACCAGTCTACTTGTGTACACCACATGTGTGCAGAGCAGTAGTCACCCCCAATCTGTGCTGCAGATAAAACAGACCCAGGGGTCAGAGCATCTGCCAGGGGCCACACACTCACAATGCAGGCAGGATGAGGACTCAGTGCTACTTTACATTACAAACATCTGTTCTCACCCAGGAACCATCACTACACATCTCACCACACATCCATCATCTGTGCAACCTTCTAGATACAATCCTGATCCATGCCAACTTACATTCCAGACCTGTACAATATGGACAAGTGCCAACATATCTATCTATCTATCTATCTATCTATCTATCTACTCTATCTATCATTATCTATCTACATATCTATCTATCTATCTATCTATCTATCTATCTATCTATCTATTTATCTATCTACTCTATCTATCATTATCTATCTACATATCTATCTATTTATCTATCATTATCTATCAATCCATTATCTATAAAAAAATGTTTATTTATTTATTTATTTATACACAAGCGAACCACTGGACAATTCAGCCCATACAGGGCCTCCCCTCGATTATTATTTGATATTTACTTATTTTCATAAGTTATTATTAAATAATGAATATGAAGGACAAAGAAACACACTGGAGAAATATAGTAATACATGTTGTAACAGACATAAAAGATAGAACTTCATTTATCACCTTTCTTTTTCCCAGTCATGGGATATTTCTCAGTTCATAAAACATTTAATGTCATTGAACTAACTATAAATTCTGTACGGATAGATAGATAGAAGATAGATACATAGAAGATATATAGAAAGATAGATAATATATACATAAATAGATGCATAGTGAGAAACAGATATAGATAGATAAATACATGAGATATCGAAATATAGATAAATATGGGATAGATAGATAACAGATAGATAATAGATAAATAAATAGATGCACAGAGAGAAACAGATATAGATAGATAAATACATGAGATATTGAAATATAGATAAATATGAGATAGATAGATAGATAGATAGATAGATAGATAGATAGATAGATAGATAGATAATAGGAAATAGATGCTAAATAATAGATAGATACATACATAACTAGAAAATATTTATTTTTCTTCATATATACTCACTGCTTCCATAAAGATGTTTCTTTCATTTCCGTAGATTTTCCATAGGTTTTAAATAACAAAGATAAAAAGGAACAAAAATAAAATGAATAAAATCTCCTAAACTCTTTTGCCCCCTCCTGGATGTTGTGGAGCTGAGGGTTCAGTACTTGTTGCCTCCAGCCTCCCTCCTAATTCACACATAGAGACGAAGCTGCTATTTGCCCCTGACCTTTCTGTCTCCGTTTGGTGTAAATATTTTGTAAAAAAAAAAAAAAAAAGTTCATAATAAAATAAAACAGTTAATACAAGTAAATAATAAAAAAAAAAGTAAGTCTCTTTTTTTCAGCCTGTGATGAATTGTATGATGTGATCCCAGCCCTGAAATTCTAAAGAAAGTCATAGAGAGAGAACTCTGAACCAGGGCAGCAGAGGGCGGTGACGTCACCACCACGTGACCGGTCTGGGGGTTTAAGAAGTGACGGAGCGGCGGGGAGGGCGGCAGTCTCCAGCTGACAGTGCTTCGGGGAGCATCAACTTTTTGTTTGGGATCTTGGAGAGTTCCTGGCGGAAGGAGGGGGGCGATCTCCGCTGGAAGGGGGCGAGGAGGAGGAGATGAGGGGTGTCAGTCTCTGACCTCGCGCATGGTGCCCCCCTTTAAGCACTCCACAAGTAGTCTTCTTGCCACCGATCCGCTGGCTGTTTGCTAAACAGAGGAGCCCATTCAGACTTGTTCCACTAGGGGGGTCCTCGGATCGGGAGCACAGACACACACAGAGGACTTCCTGCACTCATCATCATCATTATTATCATTTACCATGACTTTGGGAACTGAGATGTCTGACAACTCCCTTCTCTCTGAAGACACCGACATCGATGTAGTCGGTGACATGAACGTCAAGGATGGGAAATACTCTGACTACCAATCTGACAATGACTCGGATGATAACATCTCCTCCAGAACTCATCCAACCGCCTCCCCAGATCTTTCTTCTGACTCCAACCCAAGAGGTGTGGAGAAGAACCCCAAGAACACTCTGGTGAAGCCCCCCTACTCTTACATAGCCCTGATCACCATGGCTATCCTGCAGAGCCCCAAGAAGAGGCTGACCCTGAGTGAGATCTGTGAGTTCATCAGCAATCGCTTCCCTTACTACAGGGAGAAGTTCCCAGCCTGGCAGAACTCCATCAGGCACAACCTGTCCCTCAATGACTGCTTTGTGAAGATCCCCAGAGAACCTGGCAACCCTGGCAAGGGCAACTACTGGACCCTGGACCCTGAGTCTGCAGACATGTTTGACAATGGCAGCTTCCTGCGCAGGAGGAAGAGGTTTAAGAGACAGCAGAGTACAGAGATCCTGAGGGACCCAAGCAGCTTCATGCCAGCCTTTGGATATGGACCTTATGGCTACAACTATGGACTCCAGCTGCAGAACTACCACCACCAGCACCACCACCACCATCACCACCCAGCTGCTACTTTTTCCTTCCAGCCCTCACACTGTCCCATCCCCACCCCGACCTCAGTCTTCTCCAGTCCCTCACTGCCTGGCTTCCTAGGGAATGAACTGAGCAGGAAGTCCTTCTACTCTCAGCTCAGTCCCTCCTTACCCATCCTGCAGACCCTCAAGGCGGACACCCAGACCAGGACTTCTTTCTCCATAGACAATATCATTGGGGGGTCTTCTGCTGCTGCTTCTGCTCCCCCATCCACCCCGACCTCCCCCTACACCACAGCCCAACCTGGGAGCCAGACCCAGGTCATTGCCATGTTAACCCCTTCCTTGACCCCCATGCAGAACCATCTAAACTTGACCCATGACACAATGTTACAGAGTGGACAAAACTTCTCAAGTAAAATCACAAATCTCAGCAGCTGCCATTTTTAAAACCCTCCCCCAACCCAAAAACTTAAAAAAAAGTCTCAACCTGTGTACTGAAGGTAGGAGGAATTCTTATGTTTTTTGGGTTTTTTTTTAGCCACATTTTTGGAGGCCTCCAGTTGTCACCTCTCAGCCCAGAGAAGCTTCTAATGGACGAGTCGCTATTTATAAAGTGGGTGTAGATTTTGTATCACGTCGGGTGTGTTTTCAAATGTTCCTATCCAAATTCCAAAAGGTCAATAACTATTTCTAGTGTGAAGGGAAAATGGCGCAGAAAGAGAGCGACATTTGAGGGAAATAATGCAATAAATGTCATGAATTGCAGCTCATTAATATTCCTTGTAATGGATGCACTTCATAGGCGCTCATATATTACCCAGAACTGCAAGCAGTGGGGTGATTACAATTGTTACAAATGAATACACAATTTGTTGCAGGTTAATCATGTGCATTAAATTACACTAATGCAATAGGTGCATATTAATAACATTGCAGTTATTGATTGCAATTAATATTTGCTAAATGCAATTAGTCCAATGAGTGCAAATATTGTAGATTCTATAGGCAATGTTTGCAAATTAAATACACAATTTGGCGCAGGTTAATGATATGTATCCAATTACACGAATACAGTAGATGTATATTAAAAGCACTGCAGTTAATGATTGCAATTAATATTTACCAAATGCAATCAG